>OX101784.1:46362926-46730426 GCA_944452715.1 Ophion slaviceki
AATCCTATGCGTGCTCGTATCTTCCGTCATTCTCCGCTCATTGCCAAACAATCCGTCGGTTACCATACGCGAATTGGATCGATTGATCCGACACTCGTCTTGAATCGACGCGCAACGAACAGACGCGATGCGCGGAAACGCACAAAACGTGAGACTCCTCACCTGACAGGGGCGAATGGCAACGAGGCAACGTGGGTGATGTCGTTGCTATGAATGATTTACGATGAGCTGCCTTTGCCGCACGTCGAGGAATGTTGAATTCACGCTGGAAAAATGGAGAAAAAAAGAAGCATTGCGTCATTGCACATTCAACATCTCAGGTATACAATTATTATTGACGTACGTATTGAATTTTCAATTATTTACTTCAACGTTTATCAATGAGCGCGGCAGATAAAAGTGCAAAGGTAGGAGGCTAGATCAATATTTGAACAAGGTATTCGATACTGATTATAGTATCTTCATGAACAATAATCGTCGAAGTAGAAGAGCGTGTTATCTTCGCTGGGGAACATCTGATCGATCCAGTTGACTTTCGATACTTTTATCGATAGATGACAAACTCGGGTGTGTTAATGCGAAATGTAAAATTTAATTATCTATTAGAATCCTGTTAGGGGGTTAGGCTACTGTGAAAATGACGTTCGCTCGTTCGTCGCTTGAGGCGACTCAAATTGAAGAGGACGGTCCAACATGTCGTTGTTGATATTGCAAAACATTCTACGTCTTGGTGGCCATTGTGTTTGAAATTTTTATTCTGTACTCACGTAACCGCCAGCCGCAAATTTTCGATATTGCAATGAGCTTTTTGGCTCTCTTGTTAAGGGGTCAGGCCACTCTAGAGGCTGAAAAAATAGGCTTTTTAGGGATTTTTTTTTTTCAGAAAAACTACAAAACAAATCGAGATTACAAAAAAGTGTTTATCATACCTATCAGTGACTGTATACAATAATTTTTTTTAAGCGATTTATGTTAAAATGGCGGCTGTGCAGCGTTTATCTCAAAACTGCATTTTTTAAGTTGGCCGGAAACGATTTTTTTGGCAAATATTTCACTTTCCAAAAGTTTTCCTAAAAAATCATCAGATTATTGTTAATAACAAATGAACTATGCAATATAAAAAAAAAATCCTACGTACTTTCATGGACAATGTATTTTTCAAGATATATTCAACATTCCAAGTGAATCGGTCGAAAATTGTCTGAGTTATGTTTCCGGCCAACTTAAAAAATGCAGTTTTGAGATGAACGCTGCACAGCCGCCATTTTGAAATTAATCGCTTCAAAAAAATTATTGTATACAGTCACTGATATGTGTGATAAACACCCTTTTTTGTAATCTCGATTTATTTTGTAGTTTTTCTAAAATAAAAATCCCCAAAAAGCCTATTTTTTCGGCCTCCAGAGTGGCCTAAGGGCTTAAATCGTCCGAAAATCACAAAGAACGAATTGCAATGTCGACGACGATATGGCGCTGGAATCGCAGATTTACGGTAAACTTATTATTACGACGATAGAACTGCTAGTCAAACTTTAAACGCGTTTTTCTCGAATCTTTTTTTAAACTGTGGACACGATTGCTCGATGTCTAATGAACGGATTGACTTGAAATTTGGTACACTTATTCAGTGTAATAAAAGTTTGGTCTTGACCAACGTTTTCCTCGAAAAATCGAAAAAATAATTCACAATTTTTCTTATGATGAGTGAAACACGATAACAAAAAAGTTCGGTTAAGTCTTAGCAAATATTATCTGTTTTAAGAAAAAAATTGGTTTTTTTTGTATCTGACAAACCGGGTGGTCAGAATCAAGTATACCGCATAGGTCCTTCTCGACATTGTTTACAACTTCTTTAATTATTAATATTTTTTTATGCAATCTCGCACACAACTTCTTGAAAGTACATACAAATAAATGTTCAAACGATTTTTCTTCATATTCTTTAAAAATTAATTTGGTTAAATAAACCTCTTTTTCGGATCGTCACGGTAGCCTAACACCTTAAGAATGTATTGGAGACGCAGTGTCGGGTAAAGGGAGCCAAAGTTTGAAATTCTCAAATATATGTCACGAGTGTAAAATAAAATCAGTTGTAAGGCGGATAATATGTAGACCAAGCCTCAAATTGTCAGTTGAAGTGGCTTTCATCATTGACTCTTCCACCTGTTTTTGTTTATTTTTAACGTTATTAAGGCCCAACACGTTGAGAGTGAATATGCCGCACCTCACGATTGCTGCAAGTTTCAAGCCGCCCAACTGTCTACTGTGTTGCCATGCTGTTTGGCAAGAATGTATGAGAGCCAAACGATCAGATGAACAGAATTTCAGCACGTTACAATTATTTACTCTATAACTATACAGCGAACGATTGTGAAATTTTCCAAAAGCTTCTTTTGTTGAGTTTTGGCAGAAAACAAACGAGCTTCCATTGTGAAGCAGAAGAAAATCGTCAACTTTTTCAATAATAAATAGATAAGATCTCAAAGATATACGAATGTTGATTATTTTTAAATACATATTTAACTTCGTTCTATATTATTAAACGATACAATGGTTATTTGCAATTCACCAAAAATGTACTTGTATTATTAACACATTAATGATTATTCTTTATTTTCATATATCTCATCATATTGAAAGAATCAACTTTTTTTTCGCCCATGGAATACTGCTGTTCGGTTATCCGAATTTTCGATTATCCGAAAGGCGCCCGGTACCAATTGATTCGGATAATCGACGCTCCACTGTATCCCACAGAGCCTCGTACAGGCGACACAGAATTTATAAAAAATCCTCAAACGATTGCGTTTCGATCCACAACTCACCATATGTACGGATAACGAAGGTGCCGATTTTCCAATAGCGGAATTTCTCATGCGCACTAAATTCGAAAGTTCGCCCGCGACTGAAAAAGGAAAAGGAGCATTCAGATTTCCCGCACGAATTTGCCGTTCCGTCGTAGCTTACGAGCAAAGCACGTACCAGGTCGAACGGGAGCTTCTTTGCTGATTGTTTTGGGTGGCTGGGTCTGAGAAACGGTCGTCTCCATTTCCGCAGTTGAAGGACTTTCGTCCGCTTCGACTTGATCAAAGACCAGAACTCTGGCGGAGTTGCCGTGGGACCTGAGACGAGGTCTGCTAGGCCGGTTTCTCACTGGATCCATTTTTGGCCCGTGCTTTATCACAGAAACACTGTACAAGGAAAAATGAGAAGGAACGCTGGAGTGCCGATCCCTATAATGGATGCAAAAAAAGGGGGTACTAAAATTAGAGACAATGCACGACGATAGACTTAAAAAGAAATGACGCTAATGCACTTGGCGGTGACAATACTTTCTGGAAGGTACGATAACAATTGATAACAAACGAGCAAGTAGCTCGAGGAGAATAATGAATGAATCATTTCTATCGCGACGGCAAAACAAAAATCCAAAAAAATAAACAAAACAGAGCAAACGTCTCTTCAGCGTGCGTGCGACGAAAAATAAATAGCAACAGTCCAGCCTCACGAAGAATGTCCCCGGACATTCGAGACGTGGGCGACACACGTCTCGATCCGTACATTCGGCTTATAAAAATAATTGAGAAGAAAACATGTAAGCTTCAGAGACGTAAATAATTCCAGCGATATATACGAAAAAACACACTCCGAGATTTGAGCTCGCGTCCGACTCCCCCGATAGCCTTCGGCGAGTTTATCACCGCGTGCAAAAAAATCGCGAAAAATGAATTTCGCGTTAACATTGACGCGCACGAAATGTACCTTGAAAACAATAATTCCCCGAGGTGGACGAATGCGAGGACAAAACAGCCTCGTGTCTTCTGCCCGCACTTGGACTACGAAACTGCGATGTCGAGGGAAGATATTTCTTTTTCGTACAATTGAGAAAACAAAACAGGGAAGAAACGAAAAAATGCGACAAGGGGCCCGATGCGTTCAGGAAGAACCACGAGCAGTTTCGTGAATCGTCGAATAGACGAAACACAGTGCCATTCTCGAATTGCCGCTGTCGCCGCTCAACAATCCCGTGTACACAATAGTGACACGAAAGTTTCGTATTATGGATCGCATAGCGCTGCCCCCCTGCCTCGCTCGCTCTCTCTCTTTCTCTGCCTCTTGCTCCCTCCTCGCTTCCTCTCTCTCTACTTCTCTGAGCTACCGATGTCCGAGCGCGCGATGAAGAAGGGGTTCCGAAAGGAGAGGGGGTACGGGACGTTAGGGCAAAAATTTAATTACGAAACGAGAGACGGCTGCGACGACCATGGCTTTTCTGACTCATGACCGAACAGAGAGAGATACAAAGCGACTAACGCACCCACAAACGTCCAACTATATCGTAGCCCGAAGCGCCCGAAGGAATCTCCCCCTCCCCTGAGCCGCGAATATCCCCCGCCAGGCTCGCCGCTCACGTACGATCGCGGAGCTTTCGCGTGCTTTCGGTTGTCAGCAGCGGTCGCGGACAGTCACAGCTTGCCTCGCAACGTTTCCCTCCACGATGCCGTGATCCCTCGATCGCCCGCTTCGTTCGGCCTTCAGCCTGCATCGCGACATCGCAAATGCCTTGGCGAATGAAAAATGGGTTACTTCTCGAGATGGACTAGCGTTTGCGAAAGGGATGCGCCATCTTGGATCGGACTTTCGAGCACTCGAACGCACTCTACCGTTTCCGTAGGAGATTCACAATGCGTTGCAGGGAAATGAAAAACTACTTTTGCCATGTATTTACGCCCCTGAAACCTACGAGTAGCAGCATTTCTGACGAACGCATCAGCCAGTCGCGGCGTTTCGCGACGAAATCGGCAGCCAATAGCGGCGACTACCCGACGCGCCGAGCGCGCCACCCAATACCGTCGCTCGCAGCAAACGCGTCGGCCAATGCCAGCGTAGCAAAGACGTCCTGGCAACATTCATGCGCCGAAACGCATACGTTTTCGAAACGTTCCAACGCAAAAGAGCAACGACATTGTGGAGACTTAAAATGCGAGAAAAAGACGCTAATACGAAAATTAATGATGAAAGATGTGTCAGAGCACTTCTATTTAGTCATTATAAGCGATCTGTTGTCCTATGAATTCAAGCTTTTCGGTAAGTTCGTTGAATTTATCCTATCGATTGAATATTCCATTAACATAAGATTTTCAATGTCAACAATGTCTTCTAGTCGCAAAACGGTGACGAACGAATAAAAATGTCGAAAAATTCATTTTGAGCTTGTTAAATTTTCAGATATCTGTCGCTATGTCGCCCCATCACAATATCACGATGAAATTACAAGGTCCAGTCATTTTTCGACGTTTCTACCCAAAGAACGTTTACTTCCGTTTTACCATAATTGTCATGTAAGTAAACGCAGAACGTACCATCAATTGGGTCGAATAATAATTCTTCAACAGCGAAACTTAGAAATAAAGTTGTGTGCGCGATTAGCCACATGATTTATTAATATATAGTCATAACACGTTACATGTAAAGGCACAAACAATGAAAAAACATTTTCTACAATCTAGTAGAACTCTAAACATCGTTTCATTCATTTTAAATATACGCTACGGGTCAAGTTATCCGTTCCTCTTCAATATACACCTCATGAGCAGTCATCGAGATTAACGTCTTACGATCCGTAAACGCGTTCTCGATAAATTTAGTCTCAGCGTTTATCGTAACGAAAGAGGTCTCCGAGATGGAAATCATCGTGGATACTTAAATAATTTATTATTCACAACCGGCTAATCGTAAGAAATTTCTCCCCTGTTGCGTACAGTAAGTCGACGATTATGCACGAGGAGCAATCTTCTCTGACGCGGGGGAGAGGACTCAGCACTTGTTTGTTTATCAATTGACTTTATTTTTGTCGTTGATGCAGTCAATTTTTATCTTCCATTGTAATGTATAGTACCTGTATAACGTTAGGTACATTTATCGACGTCGTCTTTACACGTCTGATCCTTCTACGTAGTAAAACACTTTATATATATTCACGCTACAAGTTACATCCGTTCACGTTACATCGAGACTCCAGTTACGCGTTTATTCTCTTTTCCGTATCCTCTTTCTCACATTTCGAGCGAAAGTTACACGAAAGGGATCTTTACGATTCCTCGCTAAGTTTTCTTCGAGTCGGAGATACCCTGCCGTTTCCGGAGAGTGGCCGACGATAATGCGATTGGGCCTAAAACTAATTTCAGACTGATTCGTTGACAAAAATGCAGTTTGCTTCGACGCGTTTGGAATGTTTCTCGGGTTGTCACGGGCTCTCCAGCCGGGTGAACGAGGTCTCGACACTTTCATCGTTTCAGGACTCGGGAAGATTACAATGGACAAGCACCTTTGAACAAGGCCAGCAAAACAAAATATCGGCAAAACAATTGCATTCCGTCGCAGGACGAAAAAATCTCAACGAAATTGAGGAGTGGCGATTATTCGGTTTGTACGGAGTAAACGTGTGTAGAAAAATAGACGGTTGACGAACAAGAACAACAATAATTCCTCCTTGAGCGAAGGGTACACCGGGTGTTCCAGGCAGAATGAAGGAAATTCTGACCCTCCGATTACTTTTCCTCTTCCCGTGTCACGCGGTGCCAAAAAGCGCACTCCGTGCAAAGTTTCGAAGATTCGTTCGAAATTGTTCCAGTCGGTACGAACCGGCGCGCACGGCTGAGAACAATTTTGAAAAAAGATCTGGAAATTATTCGGCAAAGTGTTTTTTTGTACCGCGGTAGGGGAGAAACGTAATCGAGAGGCTCGTAGGCCTTTGTAGTTAGCCTCGGATGCACCGTTTACGCGTTTGTCCGTAATATGGTATAAAGCACTTGTTACGTAGAGTACAAAGAATTTAAACACGCTTCGCCAAACTTTTTAACTTTTTCTTTCGTTCCTTTCACAGGACCGCAGCACCTCGTTGCGCTACAAACTTTCTACATCGAAGCTCGACAGTTCTCGAACGGTATACATATATGTATGAAAACGCGTACATACAGTACAATAATAATTTATTGGGAATTCATGCCTTTACGGGCCTAACACATTTTATCTCTCTTTCATAAATCGGATCGTCGATGTCAACCAAACAACGAATATATATCTGCATCTCGTTAGCGTTCCTTTTTCCTTTTTTTTTACTATAAATTGAATCACAGAAAATCACCACGCTTACCCTCGATTAAAAAATATCCCGCGATCTCGTGTGTGAGTGTGTGTTTTTCAACTGGTTTTTTCTTCTCTTTGTTTTCATTGTTTTCCCGAATACTTGGAGGTATTGAGTGAAATTGTAGAGGTATTGAATCTCCGGGAAGGTGCTGGACTGGCCGGAGCCGAGGGCGAAGCACCAGTCGGCGTTGTCGGTTTTGAGCCTCTTCGACTTTTTCGCATCGACGAGTACGGACTCGTGCCACGATTGACGTGCTCGTGGGCGTACAGAAGCACACCGATGTCACGATTGCCGGCCTCGAGGGCGATCTTCAATGCCGAACTACCGTCAACGTCGACTATCGACGAATCACAGTCAGGATGCGCCAGCAACAATCTCACGATGTCCGTGTGACCGTGCTCGGCCGCGCACATCAGCGCTGTACTCCCGTCCTCGTCTTGAATGTTCACCGCAGCACCGGCGTCCAGAAGGAGCCTTGTCATGTCCTTGCGACCGTGGGAAACCGCCAACATCAGGGCCGTTTGTCCGTGCTGAACGAAAATTCCGAGAAAAAAGGCAGCTTTAATATTCATATTTTTGGGATACACTTTTCGCGGTTTTTTTTTATCATACGCAGGCCTGGAGGCTACATTGCTAATATATATATATATGTATTTTACAAGCTTTTATTTAACTTTACTTTCTGTGAGATGCAGAACGGAAAATCGATATTTCACCCACTTCTCGACCGGCAAGGAACATCCCTCAGGTGACACCCTTCGATTTTGTTGAAATTTGGATATGTTATGAAGCACCGAAAAGTAAGCGATAGTTTTTTGCAATGGCACTATAGTGGATTTTTCATTGCTTCGGATTAGAAGAATTTTCGTTTCTGTTTCATTAAAATCGGTAGACTCCTTGTGTGCGAAACTGCTATATTACCCCTAGTGATGTCTTTTTTCGAGGGGTGGTTTCACCCCTTAAAACAGTTTTTCCGCCGGTAAAAAAGAAATACGCATCGCTTACTTTTCGGTGCTTTATAACATATCCAAATTTCAACAAAATCGAAGGGTGTCACCTGAGGGATGTGCTTGTTAGAGCTTTGAAATTTTGCAAACATGCATCTGAAGGTGACAATGCATGGTTCAACTTAAGAAAAAACATATATACATAACATTTTCAACCTTTCGTGCAAAATTAGCGATATCTAATCATCCATATAAAATCTCACTAACACACAAACAAATTCGTAGCCGACTGTGTTTGTATGTGAAAAGTTTATGTGCAGCAGTTAGTCGTAAGTTCAATCCCAATTACAGTCTTTGTTACTTTTTTCAAGCACAACTTTTCACAACTTCAAGCACAACTTTTTTCACAACTAACTAGCAAAATCGATGACAGACTAAAAAGTAGAAAATAATTTATATGTGAAAAAAATATTTGAAAAAACAAGCTTTTATTTAATGTACTAACATTAAATAAAAGCTTGTTTTTTTTTAATATTTTTTTCACATATAAATTATTTTGTACGTTTTAGTCTGTCATCGATTTTACTAGTTACTTGTTACGAGTAGTTTACTAGTTTACGGGTTTGTACGTTAGGAGCATGGAATGCTTTTTGAAGCATTGTTAAAGAAAATAATTTTTCTTTAACAACTCACCTATATGTGACTATAAATAAAAGCGTAGGACGCTCAAAATTCAGACATATAATCTTTGATTTACATAAATCCGTTAACATATCAACTGTATTTAGTTTACTGTAAAACAGCCTTAGATTTCTCAAATAAAAATCCTGTAACTGAGTATAAACGTGTGATAATAATTTCTCGAATTACTATTGTCGAAATTAAATACGGTTAATGAAATTGAATTGATCAAATTTATTAAACATTTGAAAAGTTGAGCGCCCCAAGCTTTTATTTACAGTCAAATATAGGTGAATGGTGAAAAAAATTATTTTCTACTTTTTAGTACGTTAACTAAAAGCTTGTTTTTTTAAATATATTTATTTTCTTATTTCGATTATTCTCCAGATTCTTTTGTTGCAGATTTGAATGCTACATCTCTAAAGAAGCGATTTAAAAAATGATTGAGAGAATTTCGTAACGAAGATGTTAACGAAGATGCCAAAGAAATATGAGGAATTGAAAAATAATCATTTTCAGTAAAAAAAAATTTCTACTCTTTATAAATATTTTTATAAACTTTTAAAAATATTAAAAAATTATAAACTTAATTTAAGTTATAAAATTATAAACTTTATAAAATATTTTTTTACACATAAAATTTCAAACTCTCGTTGGCCGGTGTTAGGCGGGTCGCCGGTTGGAAGGGAAAAAAAGCCAAATTACCAATTTCGCGCGGATATTAACGTCGGCAAGTTGAAACAGTCGGTTGGCGACGGAAGCGTGCGTAGAATTTTTAAGATCAGCCAAAGCTGCGAGCATGACAGCCGTGTAACCCGCGACATTGGCCCTGTTGATGTCGCAAACTTTCGAGTCCAGAAGAATCGAAACGACGTCGAAATTGCCGTGGGACACCGCGTAATGCATGGCCGTGTTGCCACTCGAGTCCGTCATATTGACGATGTAATCGAGAATGTGACTGGAGAATTCCTCGAAACAATCCAAATAATCCTCAACGTCGAGAGGATTGGCCGTTGCGGTGCTCGATATTTTGAACCATTCTTGCTGTATAACGTTCGTGGCGTTCTTCGTTTGATGCGAGACATTTTTGCTAGGTGACTTTTTCAAATTGTCGTTCAAAACTTTCATCGCTGCGCGCATTTCCTTGCTAGGCTCGACTTTCTCCCGTGGCTTGTCGTTGATCGGCTGAAACAATCCCGAGTCTGACAATACGTTCTTCTCGTCCGACAACTCGATCTCCTTCTCGCCTGTTTCCTTGGACTCTTTCTTCTCGTTTCTGATCTCCTCCGTCTCCAATTGCTGGAGCCTGTGATAGCAAAAAAAATAACAGTCAAATCAACGTCCAAGTTCGGGATTCGGCACGTCCAAACTATTGGACATTGAGTTTCGGAAAATTCGTGATTAGTAGAATTGTTCGGGGACCCTCTTTTTCCGCTAGTTTACGTTGGAAATAACGAGCGAGCACTTGCTGCTTCGATAGCAATGCGGATGAGACGGGAAATGGGAAAAACTCGATTAGTGGTCGCGCGGAATTATTTTTGTCGAGTAATTGATTAATAGTTGTAACTTTTTTGTTTGCAGTTATTGCTGAACAGCCGTACTTGTATAGAATACTAGGAGGCCGGGTTGAAATTCCGAACTTTGAATGATCAGAACCCCTAAAACTCCGAAAAAATACTATCCCGAAAGAATTTTACACGAAAGACCAAAACTCCGAAAATCTTAACACCGTCAAAATAATTCGGCTATGGAAGTTTTAAGAGACTATAGCAATGTGACACTTTCAAAAAATCGATTTTTTTTTGTTTTTGCCATCGACAGTTCATACTTTCAAGAATATGAGATAAGATTTTTATACTTTCAAGATTTATACTTTCACGAATATGAAATGAGATTTTTCAAATTTGCTGACATTGTAACTCGAAGAGCAATTATCCAATTGACTTGAAATTTGAACTGAGTACCCTTGAATATATTTACGCTACAATGACGTAGAATATTTTTGATTGGATGAAAATTGACGATTTGGCATTGGAAAAAACGACCATTTTATAGGCAAGAAAACAGACTTTTTTTTCGTAACTTCGCCATTTTGTTAGATTTTGATATTTTTCAAAATTCCTACGTCATTGTACGGGAAATACCTTACAGTTTAACGACATTTTTTTCTTTTTCGGTTTCAGCTACTCAATCGGCCGGAATCATGTCAGCAGTGGAGGAACTTTTTTTTGGCGCCTCCGAAGGCAGCGCATAAATCGCTTGGATCGCAATATTTTCATATGAAAAAATTATGTAATATCGGTAAAATATTGCCAAATATATACTTAATTTTCCGAAACATTTAATTGAGTACTTTTCTTACAAAAAATTCCCGAAAATCACCAAAATCACCAACATTTTCAGCGTTCACACTGGTATAGCCCCTTAAAAGTTTCAAAATATTCAATATATCGACGAGTAATTTCAAGATTTTTATTTATTCAGAAGTGATTTCGCGTCAATTTTGAAATTTGTCTAGACAATGTTATACGTTCTACATAATTTACAGTCAACTGTGTAGACTTTCGCTGGCATGATCTTGATATGAGGGCCGGGTTGAAATTCCGAACTTTGAATGCGCCGACGGTTTAAAATTCCTAATTTTAATGTTCCGAAATTACAAGGTTCGTCAAGATCATGCCAGTGGAAGTCTACACAGTTGACTAAATGATGCAGAACGTATAACATTGTCTAGACAAATTTCAAAATTGACGCAAAATCACCTCTTAATGAAAAAATTCTTGAAATAATTCGTCGATTAATTGAAAATTTTGAAACTTTAAAAACTTTCATAGCCGAACTATTTTGACGGTGTTCAGACTTCCGGAGTTTTGGTCTTTAGTGTAAAATTCTTTCGGGGTAGTATTCGTTCGGAGTTTTGAGCGTTCTGATCATTCAAAGTTCGGAATTTTAACCCAGCCCCAATACAAAATACTAGAAATGCGTCATGGAGCATTAAGGGGTTAAGCAACTGTGAAAATGACGAACACTCGTCTGTTGCTCTAGACAGAACTGCTGGTAAAACTTTAAACGCGTTTTTTTTCGAAACTATGTCCTTCAAAACGGTGTACACGATTTCTCGACAGCTAGTGAACGAATTGACTTGAAATTCGGTACACTTATTCAGTGTAATAGTAGTTTAGTCTTCACCGACGGTTTTCTTCTTGACATTCTTTTTTCATTAGTTATTAACAATAAAGGTGTTATTTTTCCTCGAAAAAAATTCTGTGATTGAAATACGATAAGAAAAAAAATCTCGTTCAAATCTTAGCCAATATCGTATATTCTAAGAAAAAAAGTCGTTTTTTTGTTTGAGATTAACTGAGTGGGCAAAATCACGTACACCGTTGAGTCCCTCACGTTCGAAGGTCCTTCACGACATTGTTTACAACTTCAATTATAAATATTTTTAAATTGAATTTGTTGCACAACTTTTATAATGTACATACAGATAAATGTCGGAACGATTTTTCATTCATCTTGTTTATTCCTTGAAAATTAATTTCTTTAATCAATCGTAATTTTCGTGTGGTCACAGTAAACTCCATTCTATTATTGATTCCCTATGTATTAAAAAAAATACGTTTTCTGTCAAGTTCAATACTCCCTTAAAATCAATTCCATAGAAAGAAAAAATAAACAATCGAGTCAACGACTAATTAAAGGTAACGGAACTTTTTTACATTGTGTATTTTTCTGAATTCTGTATTTAGTCTGGCGTATCTTTTGTTTGCATACGTATGATGTTGAAGTTTGCATCGTTGAAATGCAACGAAATGATTTTTTACGGAATTTCCTAATTTTTCTTTGACAGAATCAACCTATGAAAATGCCGCAATCAATTTAGAGGCTTCTCATTTAGCTATCTACAATCCAAATCTACGCAACATGATTTTCGATTCTAATAAAAATAAAGAAGAGAAAATCGTTGCATTCCAACGATGCAAACTTCAAGACCATGCATACGTATATATGCTTACACCTTCGCGGACTCCTATTTTTTGGAATATTTTGTTTGTATTTTATGTTTTGTGGACCTTCTCTGTTGTATATTTTATATTCGATATAAATAGAATTACTAATAATAGAAATACTAATAGAAAATCCACAAAACTGACTATAATTATAAATATTCACGTTTACGCCTGGAGACGTGTAAAAAACTAATCCAGTCGATGTTCATAAATTTCTTTTTATATTTTCTCTGCGATCAACATATAGAAAAGAAGGTTCACGATTTTGTGCACCTTGTATTTTACATTGATAAAATAGAATATTTTATATTAGTAAAATATAATAATTTATATTCATAAAATAAAATATTTTATAAATGTAAAATAGAAGGTCCCCAAAACTGAACGGCAAAACTGACGATAATTATAAATAATCACATTTACGTCTGGCGACGTGTAAAAAACTAATCCAGTCGACGCTCACAAATTTCTTTTTTCCCACATAATTGATTCTTGCGATTATTGTCGCACGTCGATAGCTCGTTTTGTTTCTTGGAGTAATCGCCTTCTCGTTGTATTTCAGACGATTATTTCGACTCCGAGTGCTTCGACGTAGTGTCCCTGGACGAGTCGTGGACGATCAACGATCAAGCAAATTTCGTCTAATATTATTACCGTGCATCGGGGAAACGAGCAGGTGATTCGATTCTGATGATTTCTGTTCCATTTGAGATACGACAGCTGAACTGTTGTCGCTGGAGCATCGATCGGGCTTTAACGTACGTATGCATCAATCTCGACGCCTCGTTAACCATTCACCATATCAATTGCTTATTATTTCCGTTCGCGAACGAACACGACCGAGAACGTTCAATTTGTCCAATGCGACGATGGCAAATTTTTTCCAAACAACACCAAGAATTATGTGCGCGCGACGACGAATTTACGAACGACCACCGTCGTGGAATACTCCATCCGAGGACACGGGAAAAAAACTCAATTGGAAAACAAGGAAAACAAAAAAAAGCAAGCCTACTTGACAACAAAATTTGGCTCGTTGCGGTGAGCGACCGGGCGCGATGCAACTACGTCTCGACAGTTTTGTGTACTGTCTTTTTGTGGAGGAAAACTGCGCGGAGGGGAACCAGGTGCCCACGCACAATTCTATAGAATTATATATCGTGCAGCTGTCGTTTCGCGCATGCTCTCCCCCTCCCCCCCACATTCGCTTGTAACCGGCCTCGATCTATCACGTAAAAATAACCGCGAGACTTTGAGTCTCTACTCGACAAAACGCATACACGGAAGCGTCAATTTTTTTAATCGTTTTGTGAAAGATGAAAATTGAAAGTCTACTATACCGGGTGAGGCAACAACTATTAAAAGTGCAAACATTTTCTAGCCAATCAGACTCGGGAGAAAACTTCTGTTGCAAAAGTTGCATAGTTCGCAGGGAGTCATCGAGCGGTGGCTACGAGGTTCATCCAGGTGGAGGCGCCACGGAGATTTCAAGGTCACCTCCTTTTTTTGAAAATGGGACGACTTTGTTTTCATAATTTTATCAAGGCACTGAAAATAAGTTTTCACACCAAATTTCAAGATGATCGATCAAGATTTAGTATAAAAAAATTGATAAAAAAGTAACGTCAATATTTTCAGCCTAGAATCGATTAAGGCGGGATATACATTTACAACGATAAAAAAATCGATTTCTTTTTTTTCTTTAAACGATAGAACTGTATATGTAGAATATTTTCCCAAAGTTTCAAAGCGAAATTCCAAAAATCCTGAGCGTTTTTCTCAAAATTGCATTATCGAAATTGGCGTGCAGGATTACTCGAAAACTATTAAGCCGATTGAGTTGAAACTTGGTAGAAACATTGATAATATTGGTACCTTCCACTTCACGACAATTGTTTTTGAAAAATTGGAAAAAAACTACTTTTTTAATCCACATTTTACAGAAACGTTGCGTGAAATGTTGATTTTTTTTTGTAAATGCGTGCCATTTTCTCAAATTTGCATTTTCTTCATTTTAATTACCGTCACATAGAAACTATACATGTTCTAACTGAAAAAATATTTGAACTATTTTGCAAATCAAAGTCTACGGCTACAAGCTAGACTGGACACCGATTCGTATTTTCCGCGGCGACCTTGGTCTAACACTCTGCCACAGCTCCGCCATTTTGATGATGAATTAATTTAAAAAAATTGTTTCGTATACTTACATATACTATTAAAGTATACCTAAAGTTTGATAATTGTAGAATAATTATTTCTTAGTTTAAAAAATCCCTCGGATTTTTATACAATCGGATTTTTATACAAGCAAAATCGTGAAATTAATTCCCGGGAAGATTGTATAAAAATCCATTCAATAATTCACCATCAATTATCGTCACCAATATTCCGGCACATGATTCGATACGCCTGGTTTGCCTCAAAATTATCAGTTACTAGAAACATTTTTATGAATGTTAATGGGACATGTTTTTGTACGGATGTATTGCAAACTCCCTGCGATTGTAAAAAATCCGCTTCTATGTGTTGCGCAAGATGTCGCAAAAGTTATTGCTTTGTTTGTTTCTACGATAATTACCACTGCGGTTTTTGTATATAATTATTATATGAATAAAAATTGAATTTTTCCTAATCGACTTTGTTATTTTCATTAAAAACCCAATGTTCCTCCTCATATACTTTACATTGAAAAATAAAAAACCCACCTTTATGAATTGTTTTATTGAAAAAAAAAGAAAATAATTCTAAAAAAATAATGTAAATAATTTTAAAAAATAATGTAGGGATGAGAAACGTTTTGAATAATTGTTGGGATAACAAAAAAAAGCATCCGAAGGAGGAATCGAAGCCGAGAGCTCCGGCGCAAAAGACCGAGCCCTAACCGTCTAGACTAGACGGCGGCTCGAC
This sequence comes from Ophion slaviceki, assembly GCA_944452715.1. Lineage (NCBI taxonomy): Eukaryota > Metazoa > Arthropoda > Insecta > Hymenoptera > Ichneumonidae > Ophion > Ophion slaviceki. Next base: position 46,378,625 of record OX101784.1, read on the forward strand.
AAGCGCTTGACATTTTAAACTCATAAGGCGCCTAAGAAACTTCGAATTGATTTTTCTCGGAATTTTCCGAGTAGTGCGTCCTACTACTTTAACCACGTGAGGTGCTAGGGGTCCTCTTTCATCACAAGAAAATTCGGCCAAATCCCCGACCCCACGGTCGTGCCGTCCCCTTGTAAATGTATATCCCGCCCTAAATTAGATAAATTTGAACGTTTGGTCACGTAAACGAAAACGCTCCAGAATTGTTTAGATCTCTAGTGACGTCACATGCCAGTAAACAGTTTTTCGTTACTCTGTCCTGTGACGAGTAATGAGCGAATTTCCATTTACTTCAGTGTATTTCCGTTATTTGTATTGATAGTTACCATATTATCAACTTTTAAATAAGAATGGAGAGGAAGGCTTGCTGTGCGGCAACTCAGCGGCGATAGGTCCTTTGTCTAGTTTACTGGCATGTGACGTCACATGCGTCACGTGACTCCATATCTGACAACGTGAGCGTTTTGGCGGTCTCGTTGAATATTTAAACTTTCATGCCGATTTATATAGTAAATACTGACATTCACGAAGATAAAACAGCATTGCATGCATAATATAAAACAATTAACCATCTACGATGATTTCAACAACAGTCAAATGCCCTATTACAGGTCGTCCCTAGTGATCACGGAGCGCCAAAAATCGTCACAAATCTACGGAGTGAGGTGAATCATCGTAAGAAAAATGGATGTCCTCTTACCGATTATTCGTCTCGTACTGCTCTCGGTTGTCGGCGTCGTATCTGATGATACCGGAAGTGGGGATCTTCGTGTAAGTGTCCTGTCTCTTGAATTGCCTTCGATGATCGTTGGTGGCGAGATTGATGTGCGAGGGTCTCGGTATCCTCGAGACGACGCTCGTGTTTACATTGTTGCAGCTGAGCTCGGCGCTGTTTGACATTTGTTTGGCGAGATTTTTGATGGTCTCCTTGCAGTTGTCGCAGTAGTTTGCGGCGCAAGAAATGGCGATGTGAGGTTTGAGGGAATCACCAACGGAGACGTCGACGTAGAGTTTTTTCACGGGTGACGTGCCGAATTCGCGTTTTATGGGTTGCAGGCCAACGGTATCGGTAGCACGTGCCGAGGTCTTCACGAGTCCTTCGGTGATCGAAGCGACGCTCTTGGTCGTCGTTGTTCTTCGCTTGGTCCTCGTGTCGCCGTAATTGAACGAATGACTCCTCAGGGAGTTCATGGAGTTGAGAGAAATCGCGGGATTGGTAGTTACGGGATCGGGACCAACAGCGACCGTTTTCGTTCCCGGTCTAGGACCAACGTCCGTGCCAATCTCCACAGTCCTCGGTTTGCAATTCGTCCCGACGTTCGTTCTCATCTTGAAGGGCTCCGAGACTTGAATCGCCTGATCCTTCTTCTCGGGCAAACGCGCCACTTCCGGCGAACACTGCGTCGCCTTCGACGACTTGATCTTCTCGACGCTCTCGCGATAAATCTTCAACGCGTCCTCGACTATTCGCGCTATGTCGTCCGGGCTGTGAAGGTCCCTCATGCCGAGGGTCGTTTCCGTGGCGCAGCTTCGCGTCTCTCGCTTCTCGACGCTCGCACGCGGTGGAATTTCGTCGAATCTCAAAGCGCTGCGCTCGAGACTCGGTGGACTAGGCTTCTCCGTGTTCGTGGCGGAATCTTTTCTCACGGAATTGACGTCTTTACGATCCTTGCGGGTGCTCGAGTCGGGCGCTATACTTTCACTCTGCACGGGACTCCGTCTGAGGTTCAGAAGATTTTTTCTTCGCGTCTCCGGGGACGACGTCGAGCCTGCCAGTAAATTCGAGAGCTTAACCGGAAGTCTCTCGTAACAGGGCACACGTTTGAAGCCCCTGTCCTCGAGATGGTGTTTTCTCGTTGCTCTGCTCAATGGACTCGACCCACCGTCGAAGTAATACTCCAAATCTCTCGTGTCGAAGCTCGACTCGTTCATCGTGGCCTCTCGCGACTCGCTCGCTCGTGGAAGAGGCGTGCTCGTTATCATTCCTACATCGCGAGTTCGCACCTGGCAGAATAGAAGGGAAAAAAACGAAAGGCGCCCTTTTTACTATTTTACGTCTGTACACGTGGGACGCGTGGGAGTAGAAATAGCACGAGTGTTGGGCACCGCGGTGAAAGTCGCTCTCGCAAGTGGTGTGTGAATTATGGCACTACGCTCGCTTATACAATGGAAGCGCGGAGATCCTCGCTCCTGGGCGAATTACGTGTCGTAACGGGCGGGATGTAGAGTGTAAAAAACTTATAAGGAACTGACGTTTACGGAAACTCGAGTTTCGAGTGTGTTTCCAACTCGGTGCATGTCGATTTGAAAATTCGAGACTCGAAAAAAAGAGAGACAATACGGATAAATTGTGTAGACGGTGTTGGAATTAATTCGTAGCGATTTACATGAGATGGCGTAGGTAGTACAGTACAGTCCGACCTCCGAATAAGAAACCAAAAGCCCCCGAGGGGAAGAGTTTTTCTAATATATCGCATACCCCCACCAGGCGCGCGCTCCGCGCTCACTACCTCTATCTGTCTCCCTCACTCTTTTCCACATGCGATCCTCTCAACAAGAAACTCGCTCGAACAAGTTGCAACTTAGTATTCAAATCGCTCGTGCAAAAACGTTTTCAACTGCGCGTGGACATTTATTTAGTGGATTTTTGTTTCACGTTAAGGGGTTACCCCCACTTGCGATTTTGAAAAAATCGATTTTTTTTATTGCATTTTTTTGAAGTGCAGTTTTTTTTTGATGCCCGGAATAGATGACTCTATGTAAGTTTACAAAAAAAAATATTTTTTTTCGACCAAGATTACTCGAACACTAATGAACCGATCTTTTTGAAATTGTGCAGGCTTATTTAATACATAAAAATGTAGTCTTTAATCGTTCGATTTTTTTCGTTATAATCGAACCATTAACTTTGACTGTCCGCCATTTTGTGAAAAATGAATATTTTTTAAAATCCTTCGATTAAAGACTAGTTTATACTTATATTTGACTAAATCCATCCGCATTTTTTTTTTCAGATGATTCACTTCGCCGCAATGTTGGTCACCGCAAACCGTGTATATAAAAACATTATTTCATTGACGGCCATTTGCCACTGAACAATGTAATATTTTTCAATAAAAAAATTACTGAAAGTTCTTCAAGATGTGTTCTTTAAGATGGTATATTGATCGATTAAAAAAGTTTTGTAATTTTCTTTAAAAAAATTCATGAAAAAGGCCTTTTTTTGCGCTACAAGTGGGGGTAACGCTTTAATATACATACTATTGAATATTATTGTGTACTACTGTATCTGAATTACTATTAACTGTCATAAAATGACCGAAAATGTAAAGAAGCGTAAGAGATCAGACTGTAGTATACAAGTCGAAGAAAATATTACAGAATCTGCGCCACAAGGTGATAATTTAGACAAAGAGCTTTATGTTCATATTGTTTTATCCCATTTATATAAAAGAAGTCAATATCTCTGAGGATTCATCTTCAATGGCAGAGTTCGACTCTCTCGAAAATATTCCACCGTCAGTTGAGTGCGTTGCGGATCAAAATAATACGCAACAAGACGAAAACGCTTTTCATTACGTCTCGGAAACTTTTGCTGTTTTATATGAAAATCTTTAAACGCCCTTATCTTTGTTTTTATTTTATATGAAATCTTGTCAACACATATATGTATCTTTTTAATTAATACACAAAATTTCTAATAAACTTGTAGATTTTTTGTTACATTCACATACGCACACACACATACTCACGCACGCATGCACACATCAATTTACAGTACAGCGTTCACCCTATTTTGCCCGAATAATCTCTCCCAGGTTGGTTTCTTAACCAGAGGTTCCGCGCACAAAATTCTCGAGCTCGGAGTTCGAGTCGGTGTGGGGGAAGCGCTCGAGTGAGAAACTGGGGAAAGTTTCTTATTGCCGGGTTTCTTATTCGGAGGTCGGACTGTATTTCGTTGTTACCGACAGTAATGTATTCATCGTAAAACAGCTATCATTGAATGCCATTTGCTGTGCGTAACCTCTTTTTGAATGGTAAATAACAACACTTTATAATTTATTGAATATGTCAGCATTTGTGCCGAATAGAGTGTTTTTGCGGGGCGTTTTACTTCCCGCGTTTTTTCCCGGTTTTTTGCATCGAGTTGTGACTGGTGATAAAAAATGGATCCATTACGACAATCCGAAGCGCAGAAAGTCATGGGTTAAGCCCGGCCAACCATCAACATCAGTGGCAAAGCCAAATATCCATGGGTCTAAGCTCCTGCTTTGTATTTGGTGGGATCAGAGGGGTGTGATTTATTATGAACTGCCGAAACCGAATGAAACCATAACTGGGGATCGCTACCGACTGCAATTGATGCGCTTGAGCCGTGCATTGAAAGAAAAACGACCGGAATACTCCGAAAGACACGACAACGCCATTTTGCTGCACGACAATGCTCCTCCGCACGTTTCAAAACCGGTACAAACATGACTGGAAACACTTAAATGGGAAGTCCTACCCCACCCGCCGTATTCTCCAGATATCGCTCCTTCTCATTACCATTTGTTTCGTTCGATGGCTCATAGCCTGCCTGAGCAGAAGTTCACTTCTTACGAAGATTGTCAAAAATTGGTCGATTCGTGGATTGCATCTAAAGACGAGGCGTTCTTCCGACACGGTATTCGTACTCTGCCCGAAAGATGGTCGAAAGTAGTAGAACGCGAGGGGCAATACTTTAATGTATTTTTTTTTTATTTTCATTCAAAATTTAAAAACAATGTCATTAAAATAACGCTGCGAATTAATTCCAAGTCCTAATAAGTAAATAATTCACTCGTGAATGAGAACGTACATAAGGCAAAAATCATTTTTCTTTTTTGAAAAAGTTCGACAAAACTGTACAACTTAAGTTTAGTCGAGTGCTAGCTCACTTGAGAATTCAACGGGCTCGAAAAATTTCGTAGGGACAACCCAACAAGGCCAAGCAAATTGTGTAGATGTTGTTTTTTTATTTGTGAGAACAAAGAAGAAAATAAGTTACTCGTGAATGAGAAGATGAAATACCTGCTGATGTGAAACGCCGACGTCACGGGTCATGACGCCACACATGATTCCCATATCTCGCGTAGAAATCACAGGTGTCTTTGGGCTATTTTCGTTTTTTCGTTTGGTCGAAAACGATTGACTTCGGTATCTCTCGGACGGCGATTCCTCGTGTATTGTTCTCGTTTGATTATTGAGCTCCTCGAGTTGACGTTGCAAATTACGTTTTTCCTCTTTCAACACTGAGACTTGAACCTGACGAACACGAAATTTCATTTTTTTTAATCGTCATATATTGAGAAAATGTGTTTGTTTGAATTAACTTCCGGTTCCGGCCGGTCGGTGGACAATATTTTCGTTCGTATCGCGTATAACACTTCGTGTTGTTGTCTGTTTCAGCAAGGGACATTGATCCGTAATGTAGCTAGGCAAACCGTGTACTGCGGGCCCGGAGAGAGAACGACCGCCGTAAAGAGCAGAGGAAAATTCACGAACACGTGCCCATTCGCAGGTACATTTTACGGGCTGTTTTCCGGACGAGACCCCCACATTGGTCAGTCAATTCGAGTACATTTTCACCGTGCAGAGCTACGGCAATATAGTCGCGAGGGTAGGGGCCCCCGGCGTGGCGTTTTCTTTCTTTTTCGACGAACTTCGTGAACCTTCGGCTATACCAAGGATCTACGTTCGTACCTGAGAAATTTTGAGAACCTTTTCGAGGGGCGAGCGTAGTTTCAATCGGTTTTACCGCTATGTCCAGACGTTCCGGTCTGGTAGCCGTGCGATTAAATTTCTAGCGTTCTTTCGCTTCTTTCTTTGTTTCGCTGCTCGAAACTATTCGATTGCGTTGAAGTGATTTTTACGTTTTCGAAACTCACGACTGTTCGATTCATCTTGTTACTGGGGGGCGCATGCTTTTTCGGCAAACGTGGAGTTAAAAAATAACCATTTTTTATTTATGGATAATTGATTGTTCATTTTGTCTCATTTTACCTGCAACATCGGTATGACTTTGACTTGCTCCTCCAGTTCTTTCATTCTCTCCAACGATACCGCCATTTGCTCCCTGATGCTCTGTAATTTGATGACAATTCACGAACGCAGTCGTTTTAATGGAGTCACTTAAGGGGTCATATACAGTTAATATTTACGAAAAATCGATTAAAAAAAATGTTTCTTTTAAATGTACATATATTTAAGTACACACACAGAACATTTCTTGTCAATCCGGCGAATATTCTCGAAGTTACACGCACATTTGTAATGACGTGTCAGAGCGTTCGAAAGTGCTTTTGAGACTTTAAACGCGTTTTTTCTGGAAACTGTGTTTTTAAAGTCGGTGAGCAAGATTTCTCGGGACCGGCTGAACCGATCAGTCTTAAATTTTAACACAATCTTTTCAAGTATATTTTTCAGTAATTAATCGAAGGTTTTTTCTCACCGATAAATATTTCCCATTTTATAAACAATTTAAGGCCTGAGTTTTTGTCGAAAATCGATTTTTTATTAGAAGCCGCCATTTTGTCAAAAATGATTATTTTGCTTATTCCTTCGATCAATTACAAGATAATCCATTATGTTAACGAAATATTTTTGGTTTTTTCATTTTCGATGATCCAATCCAGAGATATCGTGCTCACCGCAAGACGCCTTTTTTTAGAGGTGCTCCCGGAGATCAACTATAGCAGCTTTTAAAATAACTATTTTTACGAATAAAAAATGTCAAAATACAGTTAAAAGTTACCATAATATGTGTACAATTTTTTACGTTAATAGATTTATAAAGGTCTGCTCAAGAGAAATTCTTGAAAAATCGATATTTTTGGGCCTCCTGACTGTATATAACCTCTTAAGGCGCGAAACCAGTTTAGGAGTACGTTTTTTAGTGATATTCATGATTTTTTTACAAGGAATGAATTAATAGAATTTATTCAAACTTTGGGATTTTATACATATTTTCAAACAAATATTATAATTTTTTCGAAGCATTTGCTTTGAAAATATGGAAAATATGACCTGCCGTCCGTCGAAGGTCGCTATCGGACTTTGCTGTTTGTGTACACTCTGGGGGCCACAGTTTTCATCGGTAATCAATACGGTTTGAACATCACTTTAAAAACATGTTTTCCTTCTATATGAACCTAACTTTGACGAAAATATTTGAAAATTGCATTTTTTAGAGGTGTTTAAATAAAATCATTTTGTATAATCATTTTATTTTTGGGTATCATTTTTGCCATTATTTTATAACCTTCTGTACTGTAAAAAATGAAACGGTTTGAACATCGCTTTAAAAACATGTTTTTTTTTCTATATGAACCTAACTATGACGAAAATATTTGAAAATTGCATTTTTTAGAGGTGTTTAAACACAAAGGTATCATTTTTTTCCATTATTTTATGAACTTTTGTACTGTAAAAAAATACTTTAAACAATGATATAACCCCAAATTTAGGTTCATATAGAGCGTAATTATATAAAGAAACTAACTATCAATTTATACAGTTATAGGTTAGAAACTTTTGAGCTAGAGTGTACACAAATTGGAAAAAGTCGCTTCGAGAAAAACGCATTTGAAAAAAATGCAAGGCAGCCATGAATTATTTACACTACTTTGGGAACATATTCTTGAATAATTTTACTAACAATTTATGGAATTAAAGAAAAATCGATTTTTTTAGTTATCTAAACTGTTTTCCCGCCTTAGGGGCTTATACCTAGTTGAAACTTTTGAGAATATCGATTTGCGATTTTCGAGGGATTCTCAAAATATAACATTTCAAAAATATTCTTTGGAAATTTCAAGTCGATCCGTTCAAAATTGAGAGAATTATGGACGTTTGTAGGTAGATTCCGCGAACCTGCGAACTTTGAACGCTTTTTCTTTTCAAAATAAATTTTTCAAAATTGGTGATCACGATATCTCAAGAATCACTGGACCGCTCAACTCCAAATTTTACAAGCTCCTTTTACATATCAAAAGCACTACTTGAACGAAGAACATTCTTTTTCGATACATCGTTTTTTTTTAATCAACGAAAAAAGAACCTTTTTTTTACCGAATATTAATATTTCATTAAATCCTTCGTCCAAGCTAATTTTATGCGAAAACCAAATGGGTTTGATTTTTTTAAAATTTCGGACGATTTGTTTCCGAGCAGCAATGGTCACGGCGAAGGATCTTTTTCAAACAGCGCTCTGCACAAATTTGTATCCACCATTTATAAACATTGTGCAATACAAAAATTTCAAAAGTTACTTAAAACTACACTCTTTACTGTAAAAAAAAATAATTTGAAGACCTACACACACTTTCTCAGAAGAAAATAACAAAAATTTCTCTCTTTTCCGGCCACGAGCTACGTGTAACCCGTTAATAAATAATTGTTCAATTTTTCGTAAAATAGTGTAAAATCCACATTTAAAAAAATTGTAGTACAATTTTTAAATATATTTGAGGAGCTGGCGAACAAAACCGGACTTGTCCAAACTACGTCAAATTTTTTTAATTTTTCGTGTTTTTTAAGGGGCCAGTCTACTGTGAAATTTTTTAAAAATCGAAAGCAAGCAAGACTTGAAGAAATCGACGATGATGAGCAATCAGAAGGGATTTTGTAAGGTGCATGAATTGCCGATTCAGTTTAGGTAAGAGTTTTTCATAGTATAAACTTCAAACGCGTTTTTATCGAAACAACGTTTTCAAAGTCTAGCTCCATCGTATCCCTAAAACTAATAAACCGATTCTCTTGAAATTTGAACCACATATTGTAAACATGATTCGCAACAAGATGACTCTCGATGGTTTTAAAATTTTGATTTTTACTTTTTTTTTGCGAAAAACTGCGAAAAAACGCTTTTTTTTTACTTTTTTCGTTTTCCATCTCCATTTTTTTATTTTTTGATAAAATTTTATATCCGAGGGTCATATTGTAGCTGGTGTCATACTGAATCTAATGGACTTTGATTTTTTTGTTTCCTATTGTTGAGGCGTTACGTTAAACTACAGTTTTTGTACTAAAAAATGAATAAAATTTTTTTTTTATGTATTTCAAGACTTTATTTATCAAGCCCAACAACTTTTTATATTCATATCTTTTATAAAATCCTCAAAAAAAATCGCGAAAATAGCCTTTTTTCGTGGCTCCAAAGTGGATTGGCCCCTTAAGCACACTTTTATTAGCTCCCGAAATATTGTGCATCAAATCCGGCGCCAAACACCTCAAAATTGGTCAAAAATTGTCTTTTTAAGCGAAAAGGCAGTTTTTAGGCACAAAAAAAAGAAAATAAGAAAATGAAAATACTTTAACGTAGGGTGGACACGTCCGGTTTCGTTCGTCAGCTCCTCATTTATCATTTATTCCGGTACACGAAGTGTCCGTAGAATTCGGGATTGTTCGTCTTGAAATACTAATAATGAAAAAATACCTGTAGAGCACCAGTGCTGAGATTTGAGTTTCCACTTCCGATGCTGGCATTGTCGAAGTCAGCTGCCAATTCTGTGTGCTGATTAATTTTAACATTCGCCGGGGGGTTGATGCCATCTGCAATAAAAACCGCAATTCCAACTATTCCGAAATACCAATAAAATGCGAGGTCTTAAAATCGATTCCTTTTTGACAAAAGCTTCGATCCCTTTTTTCGTGTTCATTCAGGTAATTATTCCTCACGCAGTATTATTATTATCGTCCGTACAGTAAAATCGGCAGACCAAACCACTCGTCCAATCCAGTGTACATTATTTTACAAACCATTGTCATGTCTTATATTAATTCACAAACCAGTATCGCCAATTTTTGTATGCTTCTCATGCATCCTTTTTTCCGAGACCCTTCGCTCATTTATCGTAATTTTATAGTGACGAGAATAGGGACGTTTCTAGTAAACAAGAATAAAAGATATTGCTATGAGGTGATAGCTTTTATTTAACGCCTTAGGCCACAGTAACGGGTATAAAGTCATGTGCGAATTTAACAATTTTTTTGCGTATGAAAAAGTGATTCACTCATAAAATTAATTACACATCTATTTAGTATGAATATCAAGCTGTTAGAAAAAATATATATGTTTTCTCGAAACAGCTTTCGAAACTTCTCGAAACAGCTTTTTTCCAATTGGCGTGACAAATAACTTCAACAATTTTCACTCGATTTACTTCAAATTTAAAAGTCATGTTCCTAATTGCATTTTGCAGAGAAGTACGTACGGAATTTCTGATTAATCGAAAACTTTTCATTTTATCAGCAGTTTATGAGCAGTTATAACGAAATTTTTCACTGAAAATTCATTTCTTAAGTTCAAATACCTACAACTTTTGAATAAAACAATATTTTTTAAATTCCGTGCGTACTTCTCTAGGTATTCTAATGTAGATTAGCGAGAATTTTTGTTTTTTGTTCTAGGTAAAAAATTGTGCATGCTAAATGTCACGCCTCGGAGCGCCTAAAAAAAGATCAAAGAAAATATTAGTAGTCGAACATTTTGTACATCTGGACTATCCTCCAATTTTCATTAAAAAATAAACACAAAACCAGGTTTTGCTTATTTTAGGGCTCCGTAAAATATTTAGTGTGTCAAAAGGGTTTTGTTGCCAAAAAAGTTTGAGAACCGCTGCCCTAAAGAATTGTTATTTGTGCAACAAACAATGTATATAGCATTAATAACATTACAAACTCTGTAATAATTTGAACAAATTTTTGAGGTTATGTACCGTTTTACAACTTGTTTTGTTTTATTTAATTGCAGGTTTTCAAGACAGCCATACGGTGATGAATAGAATTTAGAAGTCATCCTCGAACTTATTAATTCTGAAATATCTGTTATTGTGATTGTTTAGAGACCTGTATTTTGCAGACTATGACGTCACGCGCCGTCAAATGACAGGTCTGGGCGTTTTGGCGCGTATTTTTAAACGGATGAATTAAAACGCAATTTTTAAAAGAGTTTGCTGCATGTAAATACATGAAATTAAGCACGTAAATACATGAAATTACCAGTGTGAAACTTTCAAAAAATTGATTTTTTTGCCTTTTTCGACAGTTTATACTTTCAAGAATATCCTGTAAAAAAATCAAGGCCGTATCTCTAATACTCCCCGAATGGCAGTCTTCTGAAGAACAATCGCTCATAGGTATAAAGTGGGATAGTTAAATCTTTAAACACGTTTTTCTCGAAATGAGATTTTTCAAATTTGCTGAAATTGTCACTCAAAGAGCAATTATCCGATTGACTTGAAATTTGAACTGAGCACTCTTAAATGTATTTATTCTACAATGACGTAGGATATTTTTGATTGGATGAAAATTGACGATTTGGCATTGAAAAAAACGACCATTTTATAGGCTAGAAAACAGACTTTTTTTCATAACTACGCCATTTTGTTAGATTTTGATATTTTTCGAAACTCCTACGTCATTGTACAGGAAATACCTTCCAGTTTAACGACATTTTTTCCTTTTTCGGTTTCGGCTACTCAATCAGCCGGAATCATGTCAGCAGTGGAGGAACTTTTTTTTTGGCGCCTCCGAAGGCAGCGCATAAGTCGCTTGGGTCTTAATATTTTTCTATGAAAAAATTATGTAATATAGGTCAAATATAGCCAAATATATTCTTAATTTTCCGAAACATTTAATTGGCTACTTTTCTTCAAAAAAATTCCCGAAAATCATCCAAATTTTCAGCGTTCACACTGGTATAGCCCCTTAACGTTCAGAGGTATATCGTGTATGTGAAGAATGTTAAACACTTGACCAAAAACAGGCAACATCCCTTTTTTCAGTAACTATAAAAATCGGAGTATTTCGTGCGAGACGACCACTGCGCTGCAGATGCTCCCCCGGTCGGCGAAATAATTGTTCGGTGTAATTGTTAACCGTTGTATAATGAAAGGGCGAAGAGGGGGATTTTAGCATAGTAATCGCACTAGCACGGGATAGCGGCTCGCGTGTGTTACTGCGTAGAGCATTGTACCGCTATAAAAAAAAAAAGAAACTCGGGAATTCAAGCTTCACAATTATATATCTCCATATCCATTGTATATTCTCCTCCCACACCCTTTCAACGATTCTCACGAACAATAATCGATACTGGCATTCACGACCGTCTTTTTTGGTTTTTCGTTGTGAACATTTCAGCTATGAGGGAGCGGGAAAAAAATTCATTTTCGTGCGCGGAAAAAAATGCGGCGATGCCTCTCCCTTTCTCTTGTGAAATTTCGATCATGCGATTTCGCGTTGGAATTTTTATACGATAAAGTAACTTTGTTATTGAAGAAATCGTATTACGTAATTAAAGCAATCTAGGATATCGTATCGAAGCGCGTTTCCATTATGCACGATCTGATATTGCCGTAAAATTAAAGATTATTGTATCGAAACATCGATACGACGTTCCGCCATTATTCGATCTCAAGTTGAACGATACCGATTTTTCAAATTCACAGAACAACCAAGAAAACGTGAATAGATCGGCTCGTAAAGTGACTTTAATGATTTTTTAATTTATGCAGTGAGAAAAAAACCAATTGAATCAAAAAATTATATTGGTTGATCCAAATAAATGTGCTGCTGCGGAGTTCCACCGATATACAAGATTGTTTCAATACTATAGAATATTGGAAAATGTGATTGATTTAAATAACATATTATTTTATTTGAAAAAGCTCTTCTGTTCTCTGAATATCTTCATTATCCTTCAAATAAAATTATATTCTATTGAAATCATTTTATATACAATCCGTAAATGTATTGGATGAAGTAATTAAGCGGTTGCTACAAACATTTTTTATTTCGTACTAAAATATAATCAATAGAATTCATTATTTCTTTACTACATCGAAACGAATATGCCATGGGACGTAAGTTTTTCAATTTGTTTTAAATCTTAAGTAAAAAGTGAGCGTTAGAATGATCATCGACGATGATAGTGGAGAGAATATCGATATCCAATGGAATATCCATGGAGAGAATATCAGATATTCAACTGATTAGAACAGATACTACACTTTGATCTTAGCCACAGGCCAAGAAGCGATACTCTTTAGAGTTTCTCCAACGTTTGAGTAGATTTTCAGTTCGCGCTACGCTTACGAGAAACGAGCGCGCGTGCGGCCTCTAGCGGTTACTCCGAGAACTACGGGTTTCCTCACACCTATAATTTCGGTGGCGCTCGGCCATGATTTCGTTCAATTTTTTCAACCGAATGTGCAACAAATTTTACTTTAGCACAATTTTTTAACCAATTCAGACATTTGCTTAATATTTTTCAATCAAAAAGAAATATTAATATTTCAACGAATAATGTACTTAAAATCAATATCGGATATGGCGAAAACAATAAAATAACATATTTACTCAATAGAAATTTTATTTGAATCAAACGAGCGAAATTCAATTTTTCTTGTGTACTCGAATCAACAATATTCATGTTATGAATTGAAACGTTTTTTTTCGCTCGTTGCATAAATTGCATTCAAAACTATATAATTTGTTCGCGATAATTTTTTAGATGGTTTCAATAAAATATTGTTCTCGACCAACAATATATCTTTTGAATGAAAAAAAAACTTTCAATTTTATCATGTTATTGAAGTCAATAGCGTTTTGTTTGGACTAATAAATCCGATTATTTACAGCAACAATTTTACAATTGAATCAACGAAATTTCATTTAATAACACCAAGGATATTGGATCAATGATTTTTTTTCTCAGTGGGTTACAGTATAACAAAGAATAAAAGCATTAGCGTGCGGAATTTAACTGTATAAATTAACTTTCAAGACAAATCGCGTTGGAGTTTGCATCCTTGGGGCGCTATGATTTTATTTGTTGTTTCTTTATTTTTGTTATTTTCCAAAAGCTTCTTTTCCAAATTGAGATCGTAAATCTCTCTAATAAGGGTACGTAATAAAGTAGGAGTGTTTTTCATAACCAGAATCGACAGGAAAACAAATTTCGACAACAAAAAATTCGTTGCGTTCCACCAATGCAATGTCATCAACATCATCAAGACGTAATTTATATTGTGCATTTCACAATTGTGTCAAGTAATGACTTGTAAGTTTGCAAGTAATTACTTGACAGAAGGCTCGATTTCTCAAAATGAATCGATATAGATTGAAGCAGGCAGGTACTTTGTCGGATGATAATTCTTTTTTTTTTGACGTCTGTGAGGAGTCTGGACAATCTTTATATCACCATGTGACAGTTCTGTAACAAATCATCCAAGTCCTCACAAAGTCCCATATTGACATTTGATCCTTTTTATATTTTTTTATATTGACATTTAATGCAATTCATGCACGCTAGATGGCGTTAGTTGGATCAAAACTTGTTCGAAGTTCACTTATCGCGAGATTGCAAGGTTCGAGGGTGCGTAAAGTTTGCGAAGATCAAAAAAAAATATCAAATCGACAACGAAATCGATATCAACGACGACGGTTTTGTGCTACAACAAACAAACCAACTGCTTCAAAGCATTCCATACATCATAGAAGAATGTTACGGCACAATGTAACATGTCTGTCACATTCGCTTTATTGCTTTATAACTAGCCACCTGATTGAAGTTTTCAAAAACTTCAATCTTCAAAACTTCAAAACTTCAAAAACTTCAAAAACTTCAAAACTTCAAAAAATATTAGGTGTAGTAAAAAAAATCCATTATTTTTGCATTAAATTGAAGGCAAAAATAATGGATTTCTTTTTACTACACCTAATAATACGTGTTTTATTTTTATTTTTCAAAACCTGTTATAGCAGTATTACGATATCTGTGGCCCTTAATTCTGACCACGGAGTCTTCATATTTGACCCAAAATAGGACTTTTCAAGAGTGGTAAAAATTGAAATTCGAGTCTTAAGGGGGCGAAACGGGGGTTTTAAACTTTACATAAGAGAACATATTTTTTGGTCGGATTTGCTTGAAACTTGGTATAAATACACTCCAATACAAACAATTAAACATGTGTTTGTTTGGGTTTGTTTGGTGTATTTATGACAATCCAAACAAACACAGTTAAGGGGTTAAAAATACTACTTGACTGTCTACACGCACCGAACAGCGAGGAAAACATACAGTGTTATATATAAAATAAATTTGGCAAGTTTCAAGTAAATCTGGTCAAAAAATATGTTCTCTCGTACAAACGTTAATACTCCCGTTTAACCCCCTTAAAGGTTAAATTTTGGAAATTGCTGAAATACGTGTGTAATTATTTGTATTTTAGTGTATTTATGCCAAGTAGATTCAAGCAAATCTGACGAAAAAATATGTCTCATACAAACTTTAAAACCCCTGTTGCAACCCCCTTAAGGGTCGAATTTCGATGTTTACCACTTTTGAAAGAAGTCTTATTTTGGGTCAAATATGATAAATATACCATACCAGACCATAAAATAAACTGTTTTTAAATCTTTACGTTGTTGAGTTATGAAGGTTTAAGTCGGAACGCGAAACATTTCTAACTAGGTGTTCGTACACATTGTTTTCATTTTATTGTCAAAACCACTATCATCAGATCTGCGGGAGTGCTCCAAGCCGCGAAAATGTCTCAATTTTAATTAAACTAAACTTAAAAATGCACAAAACTTCTCTCCATAAAAAGCCACAAACATGATTTCAAGCTGCAAAACTTTTTTTTCATAATTAAAAAACAATCATTTTCGTTAAACAATAAATATAATAATGTTTTTTTTATTTTGACTCATCACCGTTGATACAAAAATGTATACAAACTTTTGATTGTAGTTTTATCTATACACAAACTTGCACAGATTAAGAATCTCGTTGATTATCGTGTATCAGGTTGTATCCATAGCCCCCTTCCTCTTTATATCACTATTTTGATTGTACAAAGGATTTTTTTTGTTCAATAATAATAAATTCACATGTGTACAAAATTGCAATGATTTATTATCCATAATTGTCCTGGAGGAGAATAACAAAAATTGACGTTTTTCCAACCCACCGAGGTGGAAACCTGCCTCAAATAATGAATATTTATGGCGTTATAGAGAATGACGGTATTTTTATATTTTCATACTCTATATACCTCGAAGGTAAATCCTGATTTCGCCCAATTAATCATCTCATCCGTAAATCCAAATCTGCATTGCTCTTTAAACTTGAGAAAAGGCCTTAAGGGCATGTACAAGGTGAACATAACCTCACAAATTTTCCAACCCAATTTTCTCATAGATGTTTAAATTTTTTGGAAAAACAAAGCATTAGGCTCTGGAGAATTCCCTGACGCAGAGCTTGATGATTTCCTTCTGCCCTAAATATTATTAATCTCTGAGAAATCTCTGTTCGAAAATTTCAGCTATCTCTCTCGCACTCATATGTCACGTGGTAGATCTTCTACTTCGCCTTAAGGCCTTAGGCTACAGTAACGGGTATAAAATCATGTGCGAATTTAACAATTTTTTTTGTATGAAAAAGTGATTCCCCCATAAAATTAATTACACATCAATTTAGTATGAATATCAAGCTGTAAGAAAATATATATATTTTTTTTTCGAGTTACAAAATGGCCGACTACTCGAAACTTCTCGAAACAGCTTTTTTCCAATTGGCGTGACAAATAACTTCAACAATTTTCACTCGATTTACTTCAAATGTAAAAGTTATGTTCCTAATTGCATTTCGCAGAGAAGTACGTACTGAATTTCTGATTAATCGAAAACTTTTCATTTTATAAGCATTTTATGAGCAGTTATGACGAAATTTTTCACTGAAGATTCATTTCTTAAGTTAAAATACCTACAACTTTTGAATAAAACAATATTTTTTAAATTCCGTACGTACTTCTCTAGGTATACTAATGTACTATGTACTCATGTTTTTTGTTCTACGTAAAAAATTGTGGATGCTAAATGTCACGCCGCGGAGCGCCTAAAAAAAAGATAACAAAAGAAAATATTAGTAGTCGTCCATTTTGATCATCGAAAAAAAAAAAAATTCTAACAGCTTGATATTCATACTAAATGGATGTATAATTAATTTCATGAGTGAATCTCATTTTCATACGAAAAAAAATTCTTAAATTCGCACATGATTTTATACCCGTGTACGGTGGCCTAAGGCCTTAAGTGTCCAGGAAGATCTCACTGGAATATTGCATAGTGGAATAATACTACAGAGTAGAAAGACAAGCGGTAGCTCGATAATGAATTCTCGGTTATTTGTCTTTCGATAACAAAACAAAAAAAAAACAGTCATGTACTACGCGTTAACTTTGCCCTCTCGTTGTAAGTTGATGGGATAACGAGAGCAATATGCGCCATCCGGACGCGTATTTCGCCTCCTTCAGTTCTGAGCTTTGGCGTTTGAATCAATTAACAAAAGGAAAGTGTCTTCACAAAAGACGAACCGAGTCGAGGAAATTTTTCATGCACGCATATTATTTTCTTTTGATATAAAAAAATGTGCACTCTCGGATTTTTTTTTATTATTTCGAGGCTACCGAAATTATCAGTTATCACGACGATATCCTCTTATCACTCATTATACACTCGGGCTCATTCGTAACCACGCTTTGTGTATACTCAATACAATTAGCCCCAAATCTTCTCTTAATGTATAACATTTCTATACGAAATGTTTTATTTCACATTACAAACAAATACAAGAACAAATGAATACGTATCCAATAAATTATTCGTTCGCATGTTTTGATAAAATAATCAAGCATCCACGTATAAACAAATTATCAGAACACTCACGGTATTTTCTCTTAATCTTCATTTTGCAGAACGGCAAACGTTTCATGATGAATTTTTTTACACCCATTTTCGTATAAATAAATTTTTTTAAAGAATTTTTAAATCAGTCTCTCACTGGCACGATTAAAGATGACGATAAAATGCAATTATTTAACGTAATATTAGTTTGGGTTTAGTGTAATAAGATAAGATAAGATTGAAATAAGATTAAAATGCTTCGAAGGAACTTTGATTGAAGTTTAAAGTATTATCACTCGGTTGTTCAGACTTGTAGACGCGTATGTTGATATTTCATTTTTCGAGGTATTTAATCGATAATCAATCATGTTTATCGAGTCGACAATAGGTCGTCACATTTTTTCAACTCTGTTGTAGATGTTGGTTTTTTCTTAACCGTTTCTTTTAGCCTCTATTGTTTATTCAGATATCCATCGGGAGCGTCAAGACGGATGTGTTTTACCGACGAGCACTTGCGTTTGACTGTGAGGCGAAGGCCGGCAAAACTACCGCGAGACTTCATCGAGGTGAACCGCCGTGGCGATTGGAGGGAGTTTGAGAATTGCCCCCTTGCACTGAACAAAAGTTCAATGATACATACCCCCGCTATTTTTCGTTTGTCGCTGAACGAACGAAAACAACGTACGTACCATCTGTTGACGCTTTTTCGCATATTCACACTTCGCGCGCTGTTGAGAATTTTCCAATTTTTCGATATCAACTTTCGATGCTATTTTCACTTTTTTTATTTTCGCTTCTCTCGTTAAACACGACGATTCGCGTGGTCCGCGGTGAATTTTACGAGAACCGGGTTCAACAGCCTCGTTAAAATGCTCGTTTTTCACGAAACTGCCGCTTGTTTTCTTCGTTTTACTTTCGCACATAAACTGTTGCAGCAAAAATGTGCTTTTTGCAAACAATTAATCATCTTCTTTGGCACTTATGACAGGAGAGCCAAATACGGGGTTTTAAGGGGTTAGGCTACTGTGAAAATGACGTACACTCGTTCGTCACCAACTTACGGTGCAGAAATCGCAGATTGAAGGTAAAATTATTACGACATTCTTCACGCCATTTTTTATCTTGCTATAGAAGCTTTTTTTGGATCTTCATTTCTTTTAAACGAAAAACTGTCGAAAAAATAGGCTAAATTCGGTACGTTTTTTTTTTCCAACCGCCGACATTTTGTCAATTTTAAATAAAAAAATCTCTATAGCAAGACAGCGGCTTTCATACTGATCCATAATCTTTTTACAATTTTTGTTTCAAATAATATTAACGTTTATAACCGTGTGCACAGTGAGGACTCAATTTTTTCGAAGACATTTTCAACCGTTAAGAAAGTGTACAAAAATAAACTTTAAAAATGTATTTTATGTTCTTCATGAGTGCTTTGATTTGACATACAAAAATCAGACTTATTGTCGTGTTTTAACCAACGAAAAAAAAATCGCGAAAATCAGCTGTTTTTCGACCCGTTACACTGTACTGATCCCTTAAGGAATGACACTACTGTGATTTTGGAAAAGTCGTTTTTTTTGCTTGAAAAATACTGTGGGGTCATAAAAACAATATGCAATTGGTCTTGTAGCGATTTTTTTTCAGGCGCCTCGTACAACTTCGAACGTGTTTTTCTCGAAACCACTTTTTCCAAACTGGGATGACGGGTTACTCGAACACCTTTGCATGGATCGATTTTAAATTTTGATAATAGCTTCACAATTGCATTCCCGATGGGAGTACGTAGCCGTTGTTTGATTAAATGTAAACTTTTTTATAAACAATTTACTGCTTATTTTTTGGGCAAAAAATCGATATATTCCTTTCAAAGTGCGTCATTTTTTCAAAATTTGATTTAAAAAAATCCCTGCGTAGTCCCATAGCAATAATATATAGATCATAATTTTTTTTCTTTTGTTTCCGGTCTTATACTTTACGAGCAAACCGTCCTCCCGTGAAGCTATTTGTAAAAAAAACACGTTTTTCAAGATTGGCTCCGTTGCCGCCATTTTGTATGAAAATCATAATAATTAAAAAAAAATACTTTAATATGTGTTAAATACTTTAATATTTAACACATTTAAGTGCAATATTAACAATTTAACATGTTAATTGCACAAATTTAAGTGTAATATTAACAATTTAACACATTTAAGTGTAAATATTAACAATATTTAAGTTTAATAGGATTTCTCAAAAGAAATTCTATTTCTTTTTGCATACTTCCAAAATGAATTGTCAAAGTTAGACCTTAATTTCCGCCGCTAGAGTGGTGTTATCCCTTAACATTGTTTTCCCATTAGTTATTAACAATTACGTTTATCTTCGCAAAATCGAAAAACCAATTCAACATTTTCTTTAATTATTGAAACACGATAACAAAAAAGCTCGGTCGGGTCTTATCCAATATTATGTATTCTAAAGAAAAACTCGTATTTTTTTTGTTTCGTATCAACCGGGTGGCCAAAATCAAGTACACGGTTGAGTTCTCTAATTATTAATATTTTAAACTGAAATTTGGTACACAACTTCGTGAATGTACATACGCACAAATTTCTAAACGATTTTTTAATCATTTTACTTATTCCTCAAAAATTAATCCTGATTTTCGGCTTGCCACAGTACCCTAAGCCCTTAAAGACGTGGTCCGTATTTTTGAAATGTCATTACTTATCGATTTTCGACTATTTTTTAATATTGAGCAAATTTAGAAGCTCAGACACACGCTTTAGCCTTGAAATTGTCGATTGGTGAGTTTCGTGTTTTTTTTTGTGAATTTAAATTGGTGTTTCGCCCAAATTTTCTCGCTCGAGCCCCGTCGAAAGAAACGAATTATTTATTTTTTTCTTTCTCTGCTCGTTTCTAGCATAGTGGCAGTTGCGAGATCGTTCCCAGCCACGAGAAGACAGGTGGAACTTCGCCGTGAGCGCCATATGTGGCGATCACACTGGTCTCGGCAAGGTTGCTCCAAAAATCGTTGCGCTCGTCCACGATCTCGATATTATTACGATCGCAAATACGCTCGCGTACAGAGTGCGAGCCTCGTACACTCACGACTCGTTTGTCTAGCCGTGCCAACTTGTCGCGATCAACAATTGCTTTACCCTCGCGAAAAGTCTGTGCGAAACGAGATTATCTCGATCGAGGAGTTATTTTTATATCGCGTCGCATGTGGCGAATTAAAAAGCGAAAGGATCGCTTCAAAGGCTTCACTTTTGTGACCCGACGATAGTTGCCTGGGGAACTATAAGAGAAATTTTATACGGTAATTTGATGGAGGAGTAAAATAGTCTTTTATGTTTTCAAAAAGGTCTTTTCGCTTGGATCGGTTGACGAAAAACAAATCAAGCTACGTTTTAAAATTCACCTGAATCGACAGGAACGTTTTTCTTAATTCGAAGCTATTCATCTGCTGTTGACACACTCAACTCTGGCCCCGATTTTGCCATAATAGTGCCAAAGTAGTAGGCAGTAGTTCATACACCTACGATTAAGGGCGTGAGGTATTTTTTTGCGTCTTAAAAGAATGTTGTCATATAAATGCTTTATGGGCCTGGCTTCGATGATTCTGTCTAAGTATATGATGAAATCTGTTTGCTTTTTAAATATTAGATAACCGGGTTCAGAAGGGGCATTGCTCACCCCAAAAGACCTTTTCGAGAGGTGCTTCCCGGACATCGGCTATAAATCGATCATAATTAAGGCAGGATTCTACTTTGAAACTTTGAAAAAAAAATTTTTTTTTTACATTTTTCGAAAGTAAATGTTCAAGAATGTTCGGTCAAAATTTTATAAAGTTCCAAGCAGTCTAACTATCCTTTTTCGCCTTTCGAACGCACCTACCTGAGCACCTACCTATCACTCACCAAAACTTTAAACGCGTTTTTCTCGAAACGACATTTTCAAGTACCGTGGTCGTGATAACTCAAAAAGTACTGAACCGATCCTTATGCAATTTGGAGCACATATTCTATATGTGTGTACCAACCGACCTAACTACAATCAACTTAAAATTTTGATTAGAACTATTTTTTTATTGCAAAAAAAGACCCAAAAAAACGCTTTTTTTTTCGTATTTTAGCCGCCATTTTGTTAATTTTGCACGTATATAAAATATTCTAGTTAGGTCGGTTCCTGAAGACATACTGAACATGAAACTATTTGATTTTTTTGTTTCAGACCATCCGTCGGGAAGATTTCACGACCACGGCAACGGTACCTGCTTTTCGAGGCGTTGGCTTTAAACATATTTTACGTGTACAAAAAATGAATAAAATACATTTAAAAGTTTTTTTTTTTATGTACTTAAAGAGTGTATTTATTGAACAGTTTAAACCCCATATCGATATCTTTAATAGTATTCTCAGAAAAAATTCACGAAAATAGCGTTTTTTTCATGGTTTCAAAGTAGAATCCTGCCTTAAATGTTTTTACGCAACAAAAATTACAGTGTTCTTCAGATGATACTTTTTCAGATACCTAATTTTTGTTCAAATTTATCATCACGATTTTCTAAAAAAAAAACGTCCCAAAAATGAGCTCCTTTCGACTGTTACGACTGGGCATAGATTATCAGTGTTAGATTTTCAAAAAATAGTTTTTTTTTTGTTGGCATTATCCGATAGTATAGACGGTTATAAACGTGCTTTTCATATACTTACATAAACGTAAGTAGACAATTTATATGAAAATTCCGCACTCGAAACTTTAAACGCGTTTTTCTCGAAATGTCGTTTTTCAAAATGGTGTATACTCTCAAAGGAAGAATTTTCAAGCTATCCGTCTCAAATTTTGCTATGGAAGCTTTTTTTTAAATCGTCATATTGAAAAAAAATGAAAGCTCGAAAAAATAGGCCAAATTCGATACTCTTTTTTTAAACCGCCGCCATTTCGTCAATTTTGATTTTAAAAAAACCTCCATGGGAAGATAGCGGCTTTCGTACTGATTAATAATCTTTTTACAAATTTTGTTTCAGATAATATTTCTTTTTTTCGAAGACATTGTCAACCGTTAAAAAAATGCAAATTTTATTTTTTTAACGTCTACAAATTTATTTTCTATTCTTCGTGAGTGCTTTGATTTGCCATAAAAAAATCGGACTGATTAGCGTATTTTAACCATCGAGAAAAAAATCGCGAAACTCAGCTATTTTTCTCCTCAAACATTTCTCTTGCATCCGTCTCACTATTGTCTTCAGACTCCTCTCAATGAACTCGAGATTCCCTTCGATAATTGTTCGAAAGATTTTTGGAGGCTCGCCTCAAGTCGAAGTTTCCCCAGCTTCGTGAAAGTGAGAAGGGAATCGATATTTTTTTTCGAAGAAAGAGCAATAAGCTTACGATACGTATTGCCGATCGGGGCTTTTCGCTTTGGCCGGAAGAGAATAAATTCGCAACAACGGTTTTGCGGTTGCGCGTCTCATGGCACAGTTGCCTTATATCCTCGTTGTGCGCTCGAAAATTATTTCCCGTGACCGTTGGGAGTATACGATTTCCAGTCTCTCGTAACATTTTCTTTCTTCCAAAGTCTCGTCACCGTTCTTTTTTTTTCGAGCGTTCGAGATTTTTTCAATTCACGCGAGTCATTGAACGAGGCTAATCGTACGAATGGAATGCGTTTTAAAAAAAAATTGCTCAGATATTTGTGAGCGAAAGATTTTTGCCCGTATATTAACCAGATTAAACGTTCGTGCGATTTAAATAACATACGGGATCGAAGACGGAGGTCACTTGTTGCGAATAAGTCATTTTACGCGCGCATGAAATTTGAATGGAAAGTCGATGAATAATAATCGAAGAGAAATGAACAGAATTATTGAAGTTCTAGATGATGGGGGAACTATTATCAAGTGCTTGATAATTGCTAGTAACGGAGGCGGAGGGCATGGATAATTGTATATTTTTCCACGTGATCTTTGTTAACTTTCATACTGAGTCAAAACCATCAAGATTAAAGGGTTACCCCCACTTGCGATTTTGAAAAAATCGATTTTTTTTATTGCATTTTTTTGAAGTGCAATTTGAAGTGCAGTTTTTTTTTATGCCCGGAATAGATGACTCTATGTAAGTCTACAAAAAAAAATATTTTCTTCGTGTAAACTGAAATTGAAATTTTAAACGCGTTTTTCTCAAAACGGCATTTCTAAAGTCGGTGACCAAGATTACTCGAACACTAATGAACCGATCTTCTTGAAATTTTGCAGGCTTATTTAATACATAAAAATGTAGTCTTTAATCGTTCGATTTTTTTTCGAAAAAATGGCCGTTTTATAGCCAAAAAACGGCCGTTTTTTTCGTTAAAATCGAACCATTAACTTTGACTGTCCGCCATTTTGTGAAAAATGAATATTTTTTAAAATCCTTCGATTAAAGACTAGTTTATACTTATATTTGACTAAATCCATCCGCATTTTTTTTTCAGATGATCCACTTCGCCGCAATGTTGGTCACCGCAAACCGTGTATAAAAAACATTATTTCATTGACGGCCACTTGCCACTAAACAATGTAATATTTGTCAATAAAAAAATTACTGAAACTTCTTCAAGATGTGTTCTTTAAGATGGTATATTGATCGATTAAAAAAGTTTTGTAGTTTTCTTTTAAAAAATTCATGAAAAAGGCCTTTTTTTGCGCTACAAGTGGGGGTAACGCCTTAACGGGCGGCACTTAACGCGTGACCGGAAAAAAGAAGTTCCGTTATTTCTTTTCTGGGAAAACGTGGGTAGTTTTTCAAATTTCGTTTTTACATTGAAGAGTATGGTTTTAACCCTTAATAGTCACACTGGGTCCACGGGACCCAAACAAATTATTTTGATGCCGTATAACTTTTTTTTTCCAATAAAACATAAATTTTTTTATATGCGTAAGCGTTTCATTCTTTCCTTCTAAATCGCATCTCCGTTGGATGAAATAAATATACTTTTTGAAAAGTCCGCAGAAACCGCTATGTCTATTTGAAAGTACATTGTTTCCAGATTATAAAACCATTTTTTTTAATTTATTTTTGTCAATAATTACAAGAGTTACAGCAATTTTTGTAAAAAGAAGTCATTCACGTTTTTTTGCATAATTTTTTTTGCATATTGAAAATTTAATTTTTAATTTCCAACCAATATCCTTGTATTAAACAAGGTTCAAATTATACCTCACTATTTTTTTTTCATATAGCTCAATGCATTATTTCATTATTTATAACAATTTAAAAAAGCTCGGGTCCCATGGACCCAGTATGACTATAACGTGATTCTAGCTGAGTGTGACTACTAAGGGTTAAAAATCTTCTACAGTTTTTGTATTGAAAAATATTTATCATCTAGTGGTTGGACGAAGGATTTAATAAAATATTGAGTATCGATTGTCGGCGAAAAAACGCTCTATTTTCGTTGATAAAAAAAACTATGCGTCAAAATAAAATTTCTTCATTCAAGCACTGCTTTTTTATATGTAAAAGGGGTTTGTGTAATTTGAAGTTGATTCGTGCGGTGATTTTTGAGATATCGTGGTCACCGATTTTGAAAAAGTCATTTTGAGAAAAACGCGTTTAAGGGAGACTTTAGCCTTGAAATTTAAAAAAAATCAATTTGAGCTCAACATGAGCAGCTAGAAGAAGAGGAGGGATGCCTCCATGGACCAGGCATTGCCGATTAGCGGTAATTATAAACACATTTGTGTAAACACATTACAAAACTTTAAACGCGTTTTTCTCGAAAACACGTTTTTAAAAATGGCTGACATTCTCCTGACCGCTGTAATTAACATACCGACCTGAAATTTGGAGAGCATACTCAGAAAATATGTCTTCACGGAATGACGGATCGTTTTTTCGATAAATACATTTTTGCATTTATTATTTATCTTTTTATGCGAAAAAAACGCGAAAATTCGATTTTTTTTTAATTGCCGCCATTTTCCGAAATTTGTACTAAACGAAAAATCCATCCGTCATTCCATGACCAAAGGGTCACAGATTGATAATATGCTTTGAATTTGTGCTTCAGATCAACAAAGAGGGGGGGCAGTGATGTCAGCCGTTTACCTCCCGCGATTTGAGGACCTGTTTTCGCGGAGCTGCGACGGCCGCCATTTTGGTTTTTTTTTCAAAAAAAAATTTTTTTAACGTTCTGTATATCATGAATAAAAGCAAGAAAAAAACCGCACTCAACAAGCTTTACTCGTTTTCTTTAAAAAAAATAAAATGTAAACACCTGAAATATGGCACTCCAAGGACAAAGTCTCCGTTAAAGTTCGCCGGTTGGCGGAACCCGCCTATAAATGCCCGTAAGTTCCGCAATCTTAACCGGAGCGACGAGAAATTTTCAGAGAATATTTTTGCAATGTTATATTTTGAGAATCCGTCGAAAACCAAAAATCGGAATTTAAAAGAATTTCATCTAAGATAGATCAGACTCAAATGAATTTTATATTTAGTAGATTATTGGTTCGTAAAAACGAATTTAGTTATTCCACCCCTGTAATTGAATTTCCCAAAATCTAGATGATGTTGAAGTTTGCATTGTTGGAATGCCACGATATTTTTTCCCAATTGATCCCTCTATTTTTACGATTATCCGAAGCTTTTTTTTTTAATAGACGTAAATTTCTGATAAGAGCTCGTTTCTGATAAGAACACATTTCTGATAAGCCGGATTTCACAAAAATCTTTAGGCCCGTTTTCCAGATAAAATTGATAAGTGCACAAAAAGTGTTCGTTCAATAGTACACAATTAAAATAGGGTGTCTCAAAATGACCTGACATTAAAATTTATTAGTAAAACGTATCATTTATTTGAAAAGTACGAATATTTTTATTTTTATATAAGGTACAAACATGGAGGTTATGTGCGGAACACAATATCCGATAAATGGCCGCCTCCTCCCTGTTTGCAAACGTTCACTCTTTTGACTAAATTTTCAATAACATTTTGGCATAATTGCGGACGAATTTAATTAATGGTGTGTCCAATTGCTTCCTTGAGCTCCGGAATGGTCTGTGGATCATTGGCATACACTTTTCCTTTCAGAAAACCCCAAAGAAAGAAGTCCAATGGCGTCAAATCGCACGATCTTTGTGGTCAATTCACATCGCCGCGGCGCGAGATAACACGACCAAGCACGACGAAACTTCGTCTGCAATAAATATGCAGTAACAATGCAGCAAATAACAATTTCTATGCGTTGTTCGATCGTGTAATTCTCTATGACTAAACCTCAATACTTCCCGATACCAGTTGTCAAAGATTAGTACTCTATGTTCGCCACAAAAAAAATGGCGCGCCAATAAAAATGTCAGTTCATTTTGAAACACCTATTATCACCCCAATTCGCCATACGGATCATATTTCCCGCGTAAAACGAAATCTATTAATCTGTCTACAATCGTCACTTCACAATTCTTCTTTGTACCACTGGATCCGAACACATTGTTTTTTACGCGTTCTCGAAGTTTCCGGACTACGACGAAATTTGCAGGACTATTTTACGCCTCGCCTATAACTAGACTCAACCCCTAGTTATGTTCCGTCCATCAGGGATCAGTGCCAATCAACCGGAAACTATGATTCCCATATCTTCAATAATTCACAATGTCCCGAAAATAAGCGATCTACCTTACCGACACGCAATAAAATTAGATTTTATGAAAAAAATCGTATATATATCCGTGTTCTTAGGTAGAATATCAATATTAAGGTAATCCTATCGCCAGGTTTCAATCCATAGGATTTTCACAATTTTTTTTTGAGTTTCACTAAATATATTAATAATTGTCTCTGTAAAATTTCAGGGTCGATTATCGACCTAATTACAGAGAAAAAAATATAAAGATTGCGTATTTTTGTAAAGGAATTCCGAGACGACATACAAAAACCCCTTTTCCGGTCGTTACAAAAGTGAATATAATAGTGGAAATCCGTCAGATTCATAAAAATAATCAGATTTACATACTTAACACTTGTGGTAATCCAGTGGTCTCAGAAAAAATTACGCTTATTGACCTAATTTTTATGTAATATCGAGTTCAATTTGAACTTCCGGTATTGGATTTATTACCACTTGCTACGATAAAGAGACGTGACAGCAAGGCAACAGCTGACTGTAGTCCTAACCTCATCTCACTCATTCGAATTTCCACACATATTTCATTTTTAACCAACATATTTCGCCGACACAAATTTTCCACGCTTTTTACCAGTCGTGGCCCGAATTCAATGCTTTATATTTCCCGCACCTGACATTACTTTGACAGATCGACGTTGAAAAGCATGGAGGTTAAACTCGCCTGGTTGAGTAAAAAGAGACGGAGATAGAACCAATCTTGCCAAATATCAAACCTAGAAATACTGCGCGAATCGTTGGAATAACAATTTTTCATTTTTCTAATTAAATGTGAACATTCATTAAACAGTTTACACATGGAAAATTTTAGTTATTACAAATTTTTTTGTTTTGCATATGTTAAAAATATAAATTGTACAAGTCTCAAGTATGATCAGTGGTATGACATCTTGTCTTTGGTTTCCATTACTATCTTTTTCTCTATTACTACATTGCCATTACAACTTGTCGTCTTGTACCCTTTTTACTTCTTGTTTTCTCTGGTTCGCACCTTTTCTTTTGGCATATGTTAAAAATATAAATTGTTCAAGTCTCAAGTATGATCAGTGGTATGACTAGTGTGAAGCGATGGAATTACCTTAAGCGTTCAAATAGGATCCGTATAGCGATAATATTTAGAAAAAATATATACTTTCCCAGGTAGGAAATCAAAAGGCTGACGATGGAAACAAGCTTGTGCTAGCCTTGTTTCACCGAGCCTGAGTGAAACAGACCTGGCCCAGGTTTCATTGCATCGTTTGGAGGAGCCTGGAACCAAGACTGGCTGCTTAGCCTAAACTCAGGGTTATTTCAAGCTTTATTCAGCCGGTGAATTTTGAGGCTGATAAATCAAGGCTGGATGCAGGCTTGTTTCAGGTTGTGATAAAATAAAATAAGTTTAAAATAATATTTTTTCTGTACTTTAATGAAAAAAAAATTTAGCAATAAATTTGTCGGGTGCGAAGGCACGAAAAACGAAAGCGAAGGAGGCAGCTCAGAACATTTAAACATATGCTCTTATCGATATTTATGAGGTACACAAAAAAGTGTATACGAAAATAAAAGTACGCAATAAAATAAAGTATTGTTTTTTAAAATATTTTTTATATATATTTTGTAACAAATAATATAACAAATAATAAATATAAATAATAAATCAAATGAATAATTTACAAATTTATTAAATTTACCCCAATGTAGAATATAGAAAACTAAAAACAGGCCTCATATAGCCTCGGGAAGAGTTTGGGAAAAGCCTGGTCATAAATGCTCGTGAAGGCTTCATTAAGGCTCGTTTTGAGCCTTGTTGTTTCGTCGTTTCAGGCTTAGTACAGGCTTTTCTACCAGCCTTTGGTCAAGCCTGTGTGCAAGAGCCTGAAACCGCGTTATCATTTAGAGGTTCAGCTAGGCCTGAAATCAGGGTGGTGCTCAGCCTGAATTAAAAAATGTGAGCCTTGTTTCAGAGCTTGGCGAGCCCTTTTTTCATTGTCAATTCCTACCTGGGTTGCGGCACAAATCGGCTGTTGAGCTGTGTAATGGATTGAAGCCCTGTTTGTGATGGGTTTCGATTCTATTATTGGTAGCTTACTCGATAATATATACAATAACAACAATTTACCGAAAAAATTGCAATACCGTTTTGACGAAGTTGATGCACAGTTATTGCAGTGAGTAAAATATTCAAATTTATTCCCGAGTTCCGTAAATGAGGAATAACAATAGACTATTCATAATGAGTTTATAAAATAATGAATATTAATGATTTCAAGTGGTAAATGTATTCATTGAAGTAAATCGCTAATTGGTTCATAAAATGCGCAATTTTTTTCGGAAAAGTGAAAAATGTTCATCGTAATAAATTATCTACTCCAATCTACTCCTAATTAGTCTATAAACTGAGGAATAATGATAATCACCGTGAAAATTGCATTACTGAAATGAATTGCTAATTAGCTCATAGAATTCCGAATTTTATTTTCGCAAAAAGTGATCAATAATTGTAATAAACCAGTAACTGAAATGTATGCCCAACGAGTTTTTGAACTAGAGATAGAATGATAAATAATTCAAAATGATTTTCTCTTCGAATTATGCTGATCTCTCTGATTAGTGTTGAACTTCAAAATCGCTCAACCAAGTACGTGCTTTGACGTCTGAAATTTCTTTGCGCAACTCTTCATCCCACTGATTGTTCGATGCTTCACAAAATGCACAGTTACGAATTCAAGGGATTCAGCGAATGATTTTTCGTCCATCAGAGATCGGTGCCAATCAACCGGATACTAATCCCATATCTTCAATAATTGACAATGTCCCGAAAATAAGCGATCCACCTTACCGACGTACAGTTGCTTCCCCGTTTCCAGCTACCTCAAAGTGCCGGTAGACAAAAAACGAGAGGGCGATCGTAATCGGTAGTGGCCACTGAAACAGGTGCACTTACCCCGAATGTTGCGCGTATCGCCAGGTTGGGGAATCGATTTCGTTGAACAGTTGAACGTTCGTGCGTTCCCGTGCGATTCATAGCGGGTGTAAGTTAATGTGTACCGAAGGCTCAGGTATGTCGCTCACTCACATTTGTAACTCGTTCGTTTCGGTACAGAACAAGTGAGAGAGAGAGAGATAGAGAAAGGTAGAGAGGGAAAAGGGACGTTGGACGACCGGAAGCAGGTGGTTCCAGCCACGCACTGGCGATTCCCTCAGTGAGTTTAATGAAACCCTCGAAGAATAATACCTTCTCCAGGGCCACACGAAACATCCACAAAGGACACACATCACGCCGGTCATCGTTTCACGTGCAACCGCACGCATGTCCGGGCAAAGGTAACGAAAAACCATTCGTGCCGAAATTCATTTCATTCGGCCACGATCGAATTTCTCAAAGTTTCGACTTCCTCTCACCTCGACGATCGTACACGAAATTGGCAAGCGAATGAATCAATTTATCACTTCCGCGATATTATAATACACGTAATGAAAGTTAATTAGGCACATACGTTGTATCGTGAATGTTAATTACTACGAGCCGGGGGGGGGGGGGGGGGCGGGTGGTTGGGCTTCCCGAGCAAACGGTTCATTTAATGAGTTAATTACGTATTCACGCTATATGCGTGTTCATCATTATAACGAGACGCAAGAGAACGCTCGAGCGAGATTCCCCGAGTATGAGAATATTAAGAGGCGAAAAAAAAGAAATTAAAAATCAGCAAAATCGCATGCCACGATTGTTGTCTCGTGTGAAGGGAAGCTCTCGAGGACTTTTGAGCAACGTTGTATCCTTCCTCCGCGACGTATCTCGGCACTCGTGAGAGTTCGGATGGAAATCAAAGAATTCTCGCTAATCCGAATGATTATGCGAACAGCGTGTAACGGTTGAACTCAGTTCTCCAGGAGCGAATTTCTTTTCGCGGACACGACAGAAAAAAAAACGAACAAGTCACACGAATGAAGTAGCAACGTTTATCGTTCACGATTGTGTTTCATCTGTTTTGTTCTTTCTTGCGATTACTCAACATCCGCGAGTCGCGGAACGAAATGAAAAGGACACGATGAACTCGACTCTTCGCTGACTTTGTTGGGAATGAGATCCTCCGCTGTGGGGAAGAACTCGAGAGGGTTGAATTCCAACCACAGATTACACTCAGAAAAAAGATTTATTAAGGACAAAGAAGTTTGTCTCCCTGCGAATAAGTTTTCTTATTCGTATGGCGGCCTACTACGATCTTATTAACAGCTAAGATTTTTTTTTATTTCAGTTTATGTTTAAGATTTACTAAGAATTTTTCTTCAAATCTAATAGGATATATAAGGCATTTCACGTCACTTTAGCCGGTAAAAAAAATCCACAAATAATCTTGAAAAATCGAGTTACTTTATTGAAAAATATTCAGCGAGTGTCGACATTTTTTTTTAATTTCTGACGTTTTTTTCTCGTTGGTTACCATTTTTTAATATTTTTCCATTCAAATGGCTGTATCTTTGGCAGGATTTGACGTATTTATATTTGTAAAAAACGAAATTGTGCGTCTTTTTCTAGCCTTCCAGAAAAAAATTAATTTAGATTTTATTGAGCAAGTCGAACGTCCGTTTCAGGGCAAAATATGCAAAAATATTTTTTTTTCTCAAGGAAAGACACGCGTTGTTTTACTTTTAAGAATTACCCCGAATTGTGAATACGAAAAACGGATTTTTGGTATTTTTTATATTATGGGATTCCTAAACACCGTGACGTAACAGCTATTTTTTATTTTTGATTAATATTCGATTGAAGAGTGTGGAGCACTCGCTGTATTTTTACCAGGTTTTTTAAATACATATGACATATATGTCATATGTATTGGAGCCTTGGAGTGCTCCACACTCTTCAATCGAATATTAATAAATTTAAAATAAAAATAAATTTAAAAATAAAAATAGCTCTTACTTCACGGTGTTCATAGTCGCGAAATAAGAGGTTTTCGTGATTGGGAAGTAGTATTTGTTTGATTTGAAGAAATATTTATTCAAATGTTCTATTTTAAATGTGGCCTTTAATTGATGTGAAAAATCGGCACGTAAAAAACATATTTAGTGACACCGAATAAATGCTGTAGTTACAATCACAAAAAAACTGTCTCCATACGAGTAAACATTTATTAATTTCCAATAAATTATGTTCCAATGTGCCAATTTATTAGAACATGATAATTTTGTTTATGAGTGTACGGTAGCTCGAATGGGAAAAATGGTTTAAGGGGGGTCTAGTTGCGAAAGTCGAAAAATCACTTTTTTTCAAAACCTCCATTTTCGTTGATCAAAAAACAACTATACGTCGACAAAAAATCCTGAATTCAAGCACTGTTTTTTAATATGTGAAAGGGGCTTGTCAAATTTGAAAGTGATCGGTGCGGTGATTTTTGAGACATCGTGGTCACCGATTTTGAAAAAGTCGGTGACCACTTTATCAAAAGATTTTGAAAAAAATATTTACTTTAAATAGGATCTTTTTAAATCGAATAGGTTTTTTCCTTGGCTCACGGCCTACTACGATCTTATTTGTTTCGAAGATATTTTTTTATTTGTTTCAGCTATTCTTTTTGAATATTGAATATGTTCAAATTGAATAAATAAAGATTCGATTAAACTAAATCTCTATTTGCTGACAATGTACACTGTAAAACTAAGTGTACTATATACATAAAATATTTCATAGATTCAAAATAAAATGAAATACTTAATTGAGAGTTTTGGGACAACGATTTTGTATCGTAATTCGTCATTCCCTGGCCTTTGAGATGATTTTTATCGAAGAAAATATTTCACCTACATGGGAATCGAACCTATAACCTACCTAGTCATAGCTATGTACGCTGCCTCTATGCTGCCGAGTGCTAAATGGAAATGAATTTCTATAATTATTTGCTGTATCACATAAACTATATCAATTAGTTAATATCATTATAGATTGTAAAAGGGAGAGAGAGAGAGAGAGAGAGAGATTTATATTGTTAAGATTTTTGTAAAAGACCATAAAGGTCATACAAATAAAAACCACTACTACTACTAGTTAATATCATTGTGATAATTAGAGAATTTTATCGAATAACATGCTATATATTTTTCTAACTTAATCTATATATAATTCCTCGCTCTCCACCCTCTTTACTCCAACACCTCTTTGATATATGTGTTGCAATAAAGAAAGACCATCCAATCAAATAGAAAAATGGTTGACTCTACGAAAATTCTATTTAATTTAAATTTTAAAAATGAAATCGATTCGTTTAGTGGATTCAACTATTTTTTTTTTGAGCAGATGAAACCGAATCACAGATTGATTAGGATTAAATAAAATATTTAGTTATTGGACGATATTGAATATATTTTCACTTGAATAAATAAATATATTTAACGTAAATAATTTCAATCATGGAATGCAATAGGAAAAATTTGATTCCACGAAAAATCTAGTTAATTCAAATAAACAAAAATCAAATAGACGCGATTAGTTCATATCAATAGAATTTTTCTGTCAGTGTAAAATTCCGAATTTTAATATTCCGAAATTCAAGATGGCGCCGGGTTGAAATTCCGAGCTTTAAATGATCAGTACGCTCAAAACTTCGAAAGAATACTACTCCGAACGATCAAAACTCCGAAAGAATTTTACACGAAAGACCAAAAAGCCGAAAATTTGAACACCGTCAAATAATTCGGTTATGGAAGTTTTAAAAGTTTCAAAATTTTCAATAAAATGACGAATTATTTCGTTTTTTTTTAATTAACAAGTGATTTTGCGTCAATTTTGAAATTTGTCTAGACAATGTTATACGTTCTACATCATTTACAGTCAACGGTGTAGACTTTCGCTGGCATGATCTTGACATGGGGGCCGGGTTGAAATTCCGAACTTACAATGCGTCGACGGTTTAAAATTCCTAATTTTAATTTTATCATTTTATTTTTATCATTTAAATATATTTTATCAATTTTATCATCATTTATAGTCAACTGTGTTGACTGTAACTGATGTAGAACGTATAACATTGTCTAAACAAATTTCAAAGTTAACGTAAAATGACTTCCCAATATAAAATTAAAAAAAAATAATAATTCATCGATTTATTGAAAATTTTGAAACTCCGCTCCATTTGAACTTCCATAGCCGAATTATTTGGACGGTGTTCAGATTTTCGGAGTTTTGGTCTTTCGTGTAAAATCCTTTCGGAGTTTTGATCTTTCGGATAAAATTCTTTCGGAGTTTTGATCTTTCGGGGTAGTATTCTTTCGAAGTTTTTGGACTTCTGATCATTCAAAGTTCGGAATTTCAACTCGGCCCCGAATATGAATATTAAGTGTTCAAATAGGATCAGTATAAAGATAAGATTTAGAAAAAAATACACTTTTGCGGCATCAAATCGGCTATTGAGCTGTGCAATGGATTGAAATCCCGATTCTGATGGCTTTCGATTCTATCATCTGTAGCTTACTCGGTAATATATACAATAACAACAATTAACCGAAAAAAATGCAATTCCGCTTTTGACGAAGTTGATGCACAGTTATTGCCGTGAGTTAAATATTCAAATTTATTCCTAACGAGTTCCGTAAATCGGGAATAACAATAGACTATTTGTAATGAGTCTATAAAAAATGAATATTAATGATTTATGGTGGTAAATGTATTAATTGAAGTGAATCGCTAATTGCTTCATAAAATGCGCAATTTTTTTCGGAAAAGTGAAAAAAGTTCATCGTAATAAATTAACTACTCCAATCTGTTCCTAATTAGTCTATAAACTAAGGAATAGTAATAATTACTGTCAAAATTGCATTACTGAAATGAATTGCTAATTAGCTCATAGAATTCTGAA
The DNA here is from genome assembly GCA_944452715.1 of Ophion slaviceki. Taxonomy (NCBI): domain Eukaryota; kingdom Metazoa; phylum Arthropoda; class Insecta; order Hymenoptera; family Ichneumonidae; genus Ophion; species Ophion slaviceki. Next base: position 46,413,858 of record OX101784.1, read on the forward strand.
TTTTACTTTCGCAAAAAGTGATAAATAACTGCGATAAAACGATAACTGAAATTTATGCCCAACGAGTTTTTGAAATAGAAATAGAATGATAAACAATTCAAAATGATTTTCCGTTCGAATTATGCTGATCTCCCTGATTGGCGTTGAACTTCGAAATTGCTCAACCAAATACGTACGTTGACGTCTGAAATTTCTTTGCGCAACTCTTCATCCCGTCGATTATTCAATATTTAAAAAAAATCTACAGCTACGAATTCAACGGATTTATCGACGCGGATGATTTTTTTTTCTCTTCCTCTCTCTTTCGTGAATCCCACGATTCGAAGACATTCACCGAGGATCTCCGGACGCGCTCATCCAAGTGAATCGAGCGTGACGAGAGAAAAGAATTTCAGGATTTAGCGCGGGAAGAGCAAACACGCGTGACAATTAATCGTACTCTTTCACGGAACGAAAAAAAAAGCCAATTAATCGTGCTCTCACCGACATACTTGGCGATCCAACGAATTTTTTATTTACGCAATTCAGCCTAGGGTAAACGTTCCCAGGTAAAAAGAATATGCGTGTAAAGCTTGAACTATCCTCTCGATGAAACACAATTTTCAAAAATGATCCTCGTCGGATTCCTTTCTTAAGGGGGAGATACCTTTAGGCGAGGAAAAAATTTGCCGATTTTCATAATCTTTTTCTAAAAAGGAAAGATTTCTTCCCCATTTTTGTGACGTAGAGTATGTTTTATTATCACTTTTTTCCTGTTACATGGTATTTTTTTATTGATCTTTAAAAATGGTGGAGGTATGCCACGATGAAATTTGGTATAAATCTCCCTTAACCTTATCGTCTCAAACGTGAACACAAATGTTTTTGAAACATTTAAAAAGAAAAGTATTTTTTATCGCAAAATGTAGCTATTTTTTTCGGAGAAAATTCCAATTTTTTGTTTCGAAGCGTACGGTTTCATCGATTTTCAAAATTTCTCACTTTTTCTTGGTTCATATTCTGCGTATGAGTGTTAATGAAAGAAAAATTGTCGTTGGATTTTTTCGGATTAATCCCGCCGACGCTACGTGTCACGCCGTCTGACAACGTTCGCCCCAACCCGTTCGGAAGACTGTACCATACCTCCGCCGCTTTTGAAGATTAATTGAAAAAATACCATGTAAAAAATACCAACCCAAACATACCCTAAGTCTTAAAAATGGTGAAGAAATCTTTCCTTTTAAAAAAAATCATGAAAATCAGCAATTTTTTCCTCGCCTGAAGGTATCTTCCCCCTTAAAATTGTGTACAGTTCGTACTTTGTTTCAATTTTAATTAATGTTATTATTATATTTTTATGTCCGCACATTCGTTTTACTCTTCTATGAAATTTGAATTTCAAGCAGAGACCATCAATTTTACGTTTTTGCTTGACGTCAGTTATTGTTGAATACGAAAAAGAGGAACGAGATTTTCATTTTATTACAAGTTACACGCTTTTATTTAACTTGACTTTTTGTGAGACGCAAAACGGAAAAGCGACATTTCACCCACTTCCTGACTACTTAGAGTTCTGAAATTGTGCAAACATGCATCTAAAAGGTGACAATGCAAGATTCGACTTAAAAAAATAATATACATAACATGTTCAACTTTGCATATAAAATTAGCGATATCTAGTCATCCATATAAAATCTCACTAACACATACAAACAAATTCGTAGCCGACTGTGTTTGTACGTGAAAAGTTTATATGGAGCAATTAGTCGTAAGTTCAATCCCAATTACAGTCTTTGTTATTTTTTACAAGCATTCCATGTTCCTAACGTACAAACTCGTAAATTAGTAAACTACTAGTAACAACTAACTAGTAAAATCAATTAAAGACTAAAACGTAGAAAATAATTTATATGTAAACAAAAATATTTAAAAAAAAACAAACTTTTATTTAATGTACTAAAAAGTAGAAAATAATGTTGTTTACCAAGTCACCTATATGTGACTATAAATAAAAGCTTGGGACGCTTAAAATTCAGGCATATAATCTTTAATTTCCATAAATCCGTTAACATATCAACTGTACTTAATTTACTGTAAAACAACTTTAGATTTCTTAAATAAAAATCCTGAAACTGAGTATAAACGTATGATAATAATATCTCTGATTACTATCGTGCCAAATTAAATACGGTTAACGAAATTCTATTGATCAAATTGATTAAACATTTAAAAAGTTGAGCGCCCCAATCTTTTATTTATAGTCGCATATAAGTGACTTGGTAAAAAAAATAGTTTCTACTTTTTAGTGCATTATTAAATACAACTTTTTATTTAAATATATTTTTACATATATTATGCGTAATCTCGCAACGACGCTTTTGAATTGACGCCGTACAATTTTATTTCTCAACGCAGACTCACCGATTTCATGGTGATTTTTCCGTTCCGAGGACTTGGAAGGTTTCGAGAGACGACGAAGGGTGGCCTCGAAATCGCCTACGACATCACTGAGATCGAGGGCCGGCGTGTGCTGAACGTTCAACGGTCTTGTATGGCACGATCTCGGTAAGGTCGTTACACCGTTACTCGTTAAATTGTCTTGCGGTATTTCTGGCAATTGGTTCTCCAATCCATCGAAAACCGGATCAACCTGCATCATTTTTATGCGTCATTGAAAAAAAAAAATGATAAAAAGAGCTGCGATTAGAATTCTTTTCTCCATTCCATAGCGATTCTCCGTTCGTATTTATTCGATTTCACGACTTTCAATAACAATTCGTGTTCGTTGACCATTTTTTTTTCATTCGAAAGGCGAAAATGATTTTTTTTTCAAGTAATAATTCAATAGCCAATTCAAAATTAAACATTCAAAGACTGGCAATTGAAGGTAAAATGAATAATGGCAATAAACAACTAATAATTCCATCAAAAATAAAAAATCAAACAGTTCGATCAATTTTTTTTACATTGGCTTCTCTAATTAAATAAGAAACATAGCAGATCCCTTTTTTGCTCCGGTTTTCAAGACCTTGAATCGATGTTTACTGGTGAGGGAAATTATTATATTTTTACTAGTGTTGTTTTCGTCTCTCGACAGCTATGACAATTTTTTTATTTCGTTACGTGAGTAAAAGTCCATCGATTACGAAGTTGATAAAGTCAGAACTATTTTGTGCCGAATTTCTTAAGGGGTCTTCTCACTTTAGACGCTAAAAAAGGCTATGTCATGATTTTTTGATAGGTTTATACTATAGATATTGATATAAAAGTTGTTACACTTGAAAAATACACGTTCGAAGTACATTTAAAAAAATGTATGTATTTATGTAACCCAAACAAACGTTAAACGCGTTTTTCGACGGCTAGTAGTTTCATAAATTCATGAAAATGGCCTTTTTTAGCGTCTAAAGTGAGAAGACCCCTTAAGGGCTTACACCATTGTAAACGTCTAAAATGAAGTGATTTTTCGCGTTTTTTGGGTGGAAGGACAAGAGGATTATAATATTCAAGGATATTATTAGTCATATCTTCAAGTGAACAAAAAACACTTATATAAAACAATTATACAAAATGGTAACGCTGGAGCCATTCTCGCGAGGCATGTTGCATTTGAGACGTTCTGCGACACGCAGTAAAACTGACGCAAATAGAATGTGGAATTTTTGTTTATTCTATTAATTTACATGAGTATAGCTAGGGAAATACGTAGGGAATTTTGAAAACATGAATTTTTGTGTAATTGGCGCGCATTGGAGTAAAAACTCAATTTCTTGGACAGCGAGCGATGGCCAAGAATTTGTCTCAGTGAAGAAATAAGGAACTGGGCAATTGGAAACCGTTTCAAGTGTGGTAGAGAAATGGAAAATGCGTTCAGAAAAGTAGGAGATGGGGAGTCGAAGCTGAGAATAGGAACAGGTGGAGATTTGAGTAACTAGAAGTAGAGCAAAAAACTGGATGTGAAATATTAAATGATCAAAGGATGCAGGGAGACTGGTGCAGAATAGAAACCTCGAAATACTGTATGGAGTATAAATATCGTGTAAGCAATGTGAGGATGTGAAAATATTGGTATCAGGAAAAAATAAAAGGAGAAGACAAAGAAAGGTGGGCCAGAATAAGGTGCGGCAACATGAGGGGGGCGGGGGGAATAAAGGGTTTTAATAAGGGTCGTGCAGACTGTGCGGCAAAGGAAAAGAGAATTTGGAGCACACAAGGCAATGTGAGGCATTTAAAAAAATGACGAGTAGAGATGTGAGGACGAATGTGAATGAACTCTTTGCCGAAGCAGAGAAGCAGATAGGATGGAACGAACTGCTGAATGGATCAATTAGGCCCGTACTCTGTGAATAGGTGAGAAAGTTCGAGGAAAAGTTGCGAACCAGAGAAAACAAGAAGTAAAAAGGGTACAAGACGATAAGTTGTAATGGCAATGTATCAATCATGGAGCCTAGATACCAGGAGGTTCAGCGGCAATGCAAAGGCGCTGAAAAAAGCGTCCCCGAAAATGTCCCGAAGTGATGGCGCTGGGGTGCAGCGGCACCTATATATATGGTAATATATTGGTCAACGAGGTGAAAGTGATCGGATGAGTTTCTAACCTCACGACAGACCGATCGTGACATCAAACGTCGAAATATCCGCCGATTCATAATTTCCTCATGACGGTTCGGAAAAAAACGCAAAAGCGAGAAAAGATATCAAACTCAAACTCAAAATGGCGGCGATACAGCTTATCTAGAAAAACGTGTTTTTTTTTTACATATAGCTTCACGGGAGAACGGTTTTCTCGTAAAATATAAGACCTGAAACAATAACCAAAAAAATGATAATTTATATATTATTAGCTATGAGACTACCTAGAAATTTGCTTTCAAATTTTGCAAAAGTAGCGCACTTTGAAGGAAATAAATCGATTTTTTGCCAAAAAAAGCAGTAAATTGTTTATAAAAAGAAGTTTACATTTAATAAAAAAAACGGCTATGTACTCCCATAAAGAATATGATTGTGAAGCTGCTATCAAAATTTCAAATCGATGCATGCAGAGATGGTCGAGTACTCCGTCTTCCGAGATCGAAAAAAGTGGTTTCGAGAAAAACGCGTTTAAAGTTGTACGAGCAACTGAGCGCGCGCTCCGAGGCGCTGCGGCCAAATCGATAATTGAACCTTTAAATTGAAAAAATCGCTACAGGCCAATTGCATATTGTGTTTATGACACCAAAGTATATTTAGGCAAGAAAACGTCTTTTCAAAATCCTAGAGTGGTGTTATCCCTTAACACGAATGAGGGTTAGGTACATCATCTGTGATCTGTCTTAGATCGCACCTATGTTTAGCGTATATCTATATACATGTAGGTGCCGGAGCACCCCAGCGCCATCATTTCTTGTTCTCGTTTTGGGGACGAGTTGAAAGGCCTCGCTGAACCTCCTGGTATCTAGGCTCCATGGTATCAATAAAGAAAAAGAGAGTAATGGAAATCAAAGACAAGATGTCATACCACTGATCATACTTGAGACTTGTACAATTTATCCTTTTAACATTGCAAAAAAATAATTTGTAATAACTAAAATTTTCCATGTTTAATGAATGTTCACATTTATTTAGAAAAATGAAAAAAAAATAGTTATGCCAACGATTCGCGCAGTATTTCCAGGTTTGACATTTGGCAACATTGGTTCTATCTCCGTCTCTTTTTGATCAACCAGGCGAGTTTAACCTCCATGCTTTTCAACGTCGATCTGTCAAAGTAATGTCAGGTGCGGGAAATATAAAGCATTGAATTCAGGCCACGACTGGTAAAAAGCGTGGAAAATTTGTGTCGGCGAAATATGTCGGTTAAAAATGAAATATGTGTGGAAATTCGAATGAGTGAGATGAGGTTAGGACTACAGTCAGCTGTTGCCTTGCTGTCACGTCTCTTTATCGTAGCAAGTGGTAATAAATCCAATACCGGAAGTTCAAATTAAACTTGATATTACATAAAAATGAGGTCAATAAGCGTAATTCTTTCCAAGAGCATTGCATTACTACAAGTGGTAAGTGTATAAATCTGATTATTTTTAAGAAGCTGACGGATTCCCACTATTATATCCACTTTCGTAGCGACCGAAATTGGGTTTTTGTATATCGTCTCTGAATTCCTTCACAAAAACACGCAATTTTTATATTCTTTTCTCTCTTTAATTAGGTCGATAACCGACCCTGAAATTTTGAAGAGACGATTATTAATATATTTAGTAAAGCTCAAAAAAAATTTATAAAAATCCAATGGATTGAAGCGTGGCGATAGGATTACCTTAAGGGTAGGATAAGAGAAAAGTATGTAAGTGCTGTAATTTGATGGAATATTCTTAAGCCCGAGAGGCAAGAATGGCTAAATAAATCGAATCTAACCTAAAAACTCAATTGTTAACAGAAAAAAGGACAACCATTTGTTAATAAATAATGTTAATATTAACTTGTGACAAAACCCGTACGTAGTTCTCTTCGCAATGTTATTTCAGATATGTGCTCAAAATTTGGAGTGAAAGAAATGAAAATAGTTGGAGTAACGCTGCGTGTCGTTTTAAAAAATTGTATTCCGAAAAAAACGGTCGACGTTTCGCACACGGGTCAGCCACTGCCGCCACAGATCAACACAGGCCTGTCGACCTTTGTTTTACAGCTACCAAACTTTCCCCCCCTTATTCGAGATGGTTCAAAGCATCTCTTAAGAGAAGGTTCTGCCTTGTTGGGCCAAAAAATGTTCGATTTTTCGCCAATTTTTTATGCGAAAAGTATTAAATATAGAATGTTGATGCTCGGTATGTTGACTAAGCGGTCTTTAGTGAACATGAAAATATTTTTTAAAGTTTGAAGAAACATGATGGTGGGAGTGGGAGGAGCCACGTATGTCGGTGCGCGGGCGATGACATTCTTCGCTTGCGGAAGTCGTAAGTCCCGGACAGGTGATCTGAAGCAAAAAAATCAAACATATTTTTACTTTGTACAATATTGTGTATAAGTTGACCGAGAATCAAGAAGAAAAATTGAAAAATAAAAAAATAATGAGCGGTCGGAAGGAAGTTTGTTTTTTTTCCCAAATATTTTCGCAGTTTTTTTGCTCACTATTTTTTTATTTTTCAATTCTTCTTCTTGATTCTCGGTCAACTTATACACAATATTGTAGAAAGTAAAAATATGTTTGATTTTTTTCCAATTTATCGCATAAATTAACAAACCTAAAACTTTGAACGCGTTTTTCTCAAAACCACATTTTTAAGTGCGGCACGCGGCAGAACTCGAGCAATTTTTATCCGATCGACTTCAAATTTGGACTGCATCAATAAAACTAGATTATCTAAAGAAGTACATAGGATTTTTTCGACATCTCAATAATAAAAAAAGTTATAGCCTATTTTCGACGAGAAATTTTGCTCGAAAATCGTCCTTTAATTTCAAAAGCGTGCCTATTTTTTAAAAATCAATATTTTTTCAAATCCCTATGTACTTCTCTTCAAAATATCATATTATTAACGAAAACACTCGGTATTTTTTTTGAGATCGACTTTGAAGAGAGTTCTGCTGCGTGCCGCGAACCACTGCAGAGGCAACAGTACCTGACGCGGGAGCTTCCCCAGCGTCACCATGGGGCGTGAAAAATTTGAAATTTTTTTTTTATGTACCTTCAATAAACAACGAACAAAACAAAAAAATTTCGAATATCTCTTTTTTTTCCCACAAAAAAAAATTCTTGAAAAATGGCAAAAAACAGGGGGTCACAGTGGTGTTATGCCTTCATACTTTTCGCATAAAAAATTGGTGAAAAATCGAACATTTTTTGACCCAACAAGGCAGACTTCCCTTAAGCCAATTTTGAACAAATCAATTTTTTATTAATTCTACAGTGGTGCTACCCCTTAAATGAAAGCTGCAGCATTATCTAGTTATTTTTCTCCCTAAATCCTCCGTGGCCAAAAGATCAACATAACCCAACGTGTCCAACTAGCAAAGTGTTTTTTTGCAAATTAACTTTACGATTTTTCGAAAAACATTTTGGCAATTTGTTTTTTTTTCACCCAATGGCTTTTGTCACATAGTTACAAAATGTTCAATGTACATTCATGGCTTTCGTTGAAATCGGACATAAAGGTTTCCTATTCTACTGCAGTTTCAAAAATGACCGGGTCGGTTTGCTATTCGTAGATTGATTTTTTAATGGACGACAAATTATAACGAGGGCGGGGAATTTATCTCTAATCTGCAGCCCTGTCAATTGTTTCATGTATATTTTTGCACGATAGAATTAATAGGCCAATCCGTTAACTCACCAAGCCGAGCAATATCTCCATCGACTGACATTGTCGTCGTCTCTCGCGTTTCTTTCGTCTCTCGATCGTCGATTTGTTGTCGCTCGTCGTATCGGCGGCGACCGCCTCGCAATATCGCACGAAATCCAAATCGATGTGATAGCCGTACGGGCAGCACTGACACTTCGAGCCCGTCGAATCCGAAACGAAACCCTGCGTACCCACTGAAAACCGCATAACGAACACGTTGCTTCGTTAATATTCGTCGTAAGTAAAAAAAGAAACACGAAATCTCGTGGTGCACGAACACATACGTGCATCGGTATTTAAGATACGCACAGTTATAAAATGAAACGTGACGTAACGATTTATTGATATTACCATCCGCGATCGAGCCTACGTTTATGTTTTAACACTTTTTTCACATTATTCTCGCTTCGAGACGGGAGAGGAATTCTTCAATATTCTTCGACTTTTCGAGCCTCGTCTTACTACACCCTGAATATTGCTATCGACGTGCCTTCCATCCAAATACCTCCAGACACCTTTTGCGTATTAACGTCGAGATGCTTCATCCAAATTACGAGGGTGGGGTGAAAAGTTTCCGGCCTGACCAAGAAAAACGATATTTAAAAATCTTTTTTGCTTTATTTTTCAACATAATCTCCATCAACACTGATACATTTCTCATAACTCTCGCATCCCAAAAAACAGTAGCCATAACCTTGTCTGCCGATAAAATTGTTTTTGCCTTCTTTGGGGTTGGTTCCCCTTTTCCAACCCACTGTTTTGACTGTTCTTTACTTTGAGGAGTGTAGTGGTGGACTCATGTCTCATCAACAGTTATGAATCGACGCAAAAATTCGTTTGGATTACGTCTATACAGCGCCAAATTGTCGGTAGCGTCGAGCGTTAGCAAACGCTCGATTGGTCGAGCGTTAGCAAACGCGGCACCCACCTTACACACAGCTTTTCCATGTTCAAATGGTTGTGCAAAATATTTCGCACACGTTCAGCTGACATTCTACAGGTCTTAGCTATCTCATGCACTTTCAACCTGCGGTCTTCCAACACTATTTTATGGATTTTTTCAATCATCTCTGAAGTTGTGACTTCAACGGGCCGTCCTGAGCGAAGCTCGTCAGAGGTGCTCACACGACCAATTTTAAATTGAGAAACCCACTGATTAATAGTTGAATATGATGGGGAGGAGTCTCCTAGTGCTGAATCCATCTCTTCTTTTATTTGTTTTGGTGTAAAACCTTTCAAATGGAAGTATTTGATGACAGCACGTTTTTCCAATTTTTCCATTTTTACGAAAACAACGGAAGCGTCTCGCGCAATGTGCTCTCAAACGCAAACTAACGTAGCGATTGGGCTGAAACTGTACATACAAGCTCGGTAGGAATGGTACTGTAGGACGCCGCTCCAAAACTAGACCTAGTGGCACCATCTCTTGGTCAGGCCGGAAACTTTTCACCCCACCCTCGTATACAAATTGACTCGAGTAATAATAATAGAATTAACTAGGAATAACAGTCGATCACAAACTCCAACGTACATCTGTAAATCAGCAAAAACGAAAACTGACCACCAGGGCAGCCCATTTCCGTAGCATCACATTCAAAGACATCCGGTCAAATCATGTGGGGAAAATATACAAAAGCATCTTCCAGCCAATAGTCGAATGATGAAAATAGGGTTACCTTCATCATCTTCGGAGAAAATGCGCTTAAAAAATTGAAACTGTAGATTTGCGCTAAGGAAATTGTCATCACGCGAAGCCGATGTTCAACCTCCGCAACTGTAGGCTATACGAAAAAACCAAGGTAACACCAATACTACTCACATGGAACATCACGTAAGGGGTAAGGCCACTGAAGAAATTTCAAAAAACCGATTTTTTTTTTCTTAAAAGATGCCTTAATGTCTCAAAAATGACATACGCAAAGGATTAAGGTGGGAAAAAAGTCTAAATACTTCTATTTTGAATTTTGGCGCAGCCCCTCTCAGTCCGATGCAATCCGTACCGAAAACTTTAAACGCATTTTTCTCGAAACTACATTTTTCAAGTCGGCCGGACTCAACTCGAACAAATCTTGACCGATTGACTTGAAATTTCAACTGTATATTCACAATTACATTCTGCATAGAAGTACGTAGGATTCTCGATATATTACATAGTTTTTTTTATAAACAATTTTCAGACGATGTTTTTTTGAGAATTTTGAACTTCTGTTTAAAAAACGCGCTGTTTTTGCAAAAATCGATATATCAAAAAAATTCTACGTACTTCTGTAGCTATTCACATGTATAATCGAAACAAAATTTCATTCACTGTAAATTAAAAATTGCAGGTGCCGCTGGTCCGGCCGCGCACTTATGAAAAAAAAAGCTTCGTCGAAGAAAAGCTGTGCAGCCGCCATTTTGTTTTATATTACTTCGAAAAAAATAGTTTGTACAGTTTATGATATGTACAATAAAGGACCACTTTCAGAATTTTCATTTATTCCGTTGTCCCGCTAAAAAAAATCCCAAAATATACTTATTTTTTTACCCGCTACAGTGGCCTTACCCCTTAAGGAGTCTTCTCACTTTAGACTCTAAAAAAGGCTACTTTCATACATTTTTTTGATAGGTTTATATTATAGATATTGATATAAAAGTTGTTACACTTAATAAATACACTTTCGAAATACATTTAAAACAATTTTGTATGTATTTATGTAACCCAAACAAACTTTAAACGCGTTTTTCGACGGCTTGTTGATAAAATTTTCGAAACTATTGAACCGACTCTTATGAAATTTTAACCACATATTCTTTATAACTATAGCTAGAGCGCGTATCAAGGATTTTTTTAAATTTCGATATGTACTATTTTTTTTGCCAAAGGCGGCGGAAAAACGGGTTTTTTTTTGTTTTTTTTTTCGAAAAATGTCCGCCATTTTGTTATTTTTGCATATATCAAAAATAGCATGATATGCGCTATAGCCATTAACATACTGAATCCAAAATCGTTTGATTTTTTTGTTATGAATGATCCATCTCCGAGATTTCATCAACAGCGCAGACCTACAATTTTTTAGGGCATTTTTTTAAGTACCATTTTCGCCTATAAATAGTGACTTAAATAAATAACATTTAAAAAAATGTATTTCGAAAGTGTATTTATTAAGTGTAAGAAAAAAAACTTCATGAAAATAGCCTTTTTCAGCGTCGAAAGTGAGAAGACCCTTTAACTGTGGGCAAAAGCAATATTTTGGTCTTGCCGGCAAGTCCGGGATTCGCAGCGTAGGGGCGGTAGACTTTAGAGGCCTAGGGAAATACAAGTGTTTAAGATAGGAGGGGCGGCACAAAGTCAACTGGCCTATACTTAACGGGGTCCTCTAGTTTCTCGGGTCGAAAAAATCGATTTTTTTTTTTCATAAATCACATCTACAACATGTGTAGAAAATGTGTGCCAAAGGATTTTTCGATATTCGAAGTGGTTCACAAGTATAAATCACATGCGCGAACTTTCAAACGCGTTTTTCTCGAAACACTATTTTTCGAAACGGTGACCACGATATTTCAGAAACTACTGCACCGATCTTGTTCAAATTTATACAGCATCTTTAATATGTTATACGCCAGCGATTGAACTAGGATTATCATGATTGCTTCGATATTTTTTTTTGTACGAGCGAAAAACTTAAGAAAAAATGAGTAAAAAATAGAATGTAATTTTAAAAAGTGTATAAAAAAAGTCAATTTTTGCTATTTAGAATTCACTCTAGTTCAATCGCTAGTCTTAAATATGAAGATTAAAATGCCGTTTGGTTTTTTGATTTCAGATAAGCAGAACAGCCGCAATCTTGGTCACCGTCAAGCACCTCTTTTACTTGATGTCTTCCTGTCGGCCACTATAACATTTATTCTATTATATATTTTGACTTCAAAAAATTTGTAAAGCTTATGTAAATGTTAATAAAGATTATGCAAAAACAATGAGTTTGATTATTTCGATGCTTTGCCCGTAAAAAATTATTGAAAAAGCCGTAAAAAAACAGCCGAGAAACTAGAGGACCCCGTTAAGAAGAGTATAAATCCGGCACTGTTGCCAGCCGCTACACAACCAAAGAATACTGGAAGATCAACACTTACTGCCAAGTAATAGATAATAGTCTTGTATATCTATAACGCCGATTCCAGAATCTACCATTAGCTCATGCAGTTGTCGGGTTTTTTAAACTCAATATGAAGAACGGAGAGGATTTCATCAATAATTATAAAAAAAATCATAATAATTGATACGTCAGCCTTAGAAGCTGAAGTTATGATCACGAAAAACATACTTTCATTAAAAAATGATGGAATGAATGCTGGAAATTTAAGTAGGAAATTTAAGTAACTTATATAAACTTTGCCAAGCAGCAACGGTACTCCTAGTGAGCTGCGCCGGCTGTGAGTGGATTTTTTCCGCCATGACGCGAATAAAAACGTGGCTCAGAGGCACAATGTCCCGGGAACAATTCTCTCATATGTCACGGCTGACCATAGAGGATGACATTGTTCAAAAAAAGTGCCGACTGAACAAGTGTTAGGCCGTTATTTAGAAGAAAAAGAAATCTAAGACTTATTTAACGGAGTACGTACTGATAGTAAAGTATAAAAACTCGTAACTGTATTAAAGAATGATAAAAAACTAGTTCATTAATTTTTATCATACGCCATAAGAGTTTCCTATTAATGTTAGTATGAACGTGTGATTGAACCTTCATATTTTATAAGCGTTACGTGATTGTCGACTGTTATGTAAATTTAAAGATGTAAAAAGAAGTTGATTGCGATTAAAACTATTTTTTGGCAGCCTCCGCCCTAGGCCCCTTTAGAAAAAATTCTGGCTACGTCAGTGGCTGTAATTATAACCAAATTACCTCAAAGGAAAAAAAATAATTCAACAAGAAAATAAACAAAATCTAGGGCTCAAGGACCTAGTTGATGGCCCACGGACACACGCGACTGTCCGTGCCCACGGCCCGCCTTCCAACCTTCAAGCAAGCAATGTATACGATCAAGCAAATTATATATAAAAAAAAACAAAACAACGTAATTACTTAGACAAAGCCGTGTGAATAAATGCAATTTTACTACTACTTATAATAGTAATAAAAAAATAAATAATAATAATAATTAAAAAAAAACAATAATCGAGTTTTTTAAATATAAATTTAAAAAAGTAAATTAAAAAAATTTAATTTTTAAAAATAAAAATAAATAAAAAATAATAATCGAGGTTTATTTACACAACTTGCTTTACAAGTTTTTTACAAAAAGTTTTGTGCATACACATTTTTCTTAGATCTACGTTAATTCTATGTTCTACCCCGCATATTATTACTCTCTTTTTGTCACTTTACTCCTCATCTTCATCGCTTTCAACTCCTTCATCCTCTTTGCGCATTTTTTACATACTTCCTCTATTTCTCTGAAGTACTGGCATATCCCTATTTTTATCTTTCCACTCAACATCATTATAATTTCCCCCTTTATCGTCACCTTATCCACTCCTTGCACCCACTCCTCAGCTTCCTTTCTCGTTTTCGTCGTTACAATTTTCCACCCTTTTTCACATATTAGCAGGGGCTCCATTGTTTCATTTTCGTTCTAGCAAATTCTGCATCTCCAGTCCTTTTCCCCCTTCTTTCCCGCCCTCTATATATTTCCGCATCTTAGTCTTGCCCACATTTCTTTATTCCTACCCTTCACACCCTCTTCCGCCCAATACTTCCATGGCCTTTCGTCATTTTCCACGATATATTTGTAGTTGCCATCATATGACGATTTTCTTATTCTTTCCTCCTCGTCCAAAATGTTCTTTTTTAGGCATTCCAACCCTTTTTCATCTTTTCATCTATTCTATCCTATTCCCTTCTTTCTCTTATCATTGTTGTTACGTCCTCTATCCCCATATCCTTTAAAAATTTCTCCAAGTCCTTTCCCCACGTTGATGGCATTCCATTAGCAATTGCCCTCACCTCCTCCATCAAACAGATTTTTGGCCATCTTGAATCTTCCATCCTCAGAACCTCTCGTGAACCTGAACACTCTTTCTCTTATCAAATAGGCCATTGTTGGCACATTCAGCTCCGTTCTCCAAATATAGTTCGGGGTTGTTTTATTTACTCCTAGCACCATTTTTCAGTATCTGCTCTGTATTTTGTCAAACACCCCAATTTCCCCTATTGCCCAAATCGCTACTCCGTACATGGCTCCTGCTTTTACTATTGTTTCTAATATATAGAGTCTCTCTTCTATCATGTGTCTTCCCGCTTACTAGTACTTATAATAATAATAATAAGCCAGCCATAATAGATCGACTAACGCTTGACCGGGAGCTGGGACCATGCAAAATTACTTTTTTGTTGTTACTTGCAAAGATTGTAATACTGAGTTAATATCATCAAGATTAATAATGTAAGATGAACCAGGGATAAATTAAATATATGATCACTAGCTGATTATTAGCTCATAGAAATTCATCTACAGAGTGTCCCAAAATGATTTGACATTTTTAACCCTTCGAGTGCACACCTCCGCCACCAACCTATAAGTGCATCTTCGGTCAATCTGACCCAAGGCGTTTTTCAAATCGTTGTATTCCGGTAAAATGCATTTTTGTTTTTTTTTTGTAGAGTCGTTTTTTGTAGTAAATTATCCATATTTTATGGCCCTGAATTTATTTTTTGACGAAAACGAAAATTAAATGCCAAAACATTAGTTCGAAGTGGGGCATACGTTGAAAAATACGTACTTAGACGGAAAAAATCACTGGGTCAAAACGACCAGTGTGCACTCGAAGGGTTAAGGAAGACTTTGTCCTTGAAATTTTCAAAAAATCAATTTGAGCTCAACATGAGCAGCTAGAAGAAGAGGAGGGATGCCTCTATGGACCAGGCATTGCCGATTAGCGGTAATTATAAACACATTTGTGTAAACACATTACAAAACTTTAAACGCGTTTTTCTCGAAAACACGTTTTTAAAAATGGCTGACATTCTCCTGACCGCTGTAATTAACATATCGACCTGAAATTTGGAGAGCATACTCAGAAAATATGTCTTCACGGAATGACGGATCGTTTTTTCGATAGATACATTTTTGCATTTATTATTTATTTTTTTATGCGAAAAAAACGCGAAAATTCGTTTTTTTTTAAATTGCCGCCATTTTCCGAAATTTGTACTAAACGAAAAACCCATCCGTCATTCCATGACCAAAGGGTCACAGATTGATAATATGCTTTGAATTTGTGTTTCAGATCAACTATGAGGGGGCAGTGATGTCAGCCGTTTACCTCCCGCGATTTGAGGACCTGTTTTCGCAGAGCTGCAACGGCCGCCATTTTGGTTTTTTTTTTCAAAAAAAATTTTTTTTAACGTTTTGTATATCATGAATAAAAGCAAGAAAAAAACCGCACTCAAAAAGCTTTACTCGTTTCCGTTAAAAAAAATAAAATGTAAACACCTGAAATATGGCACTCCAAGGACAAAGTCTCCGTTAAAAGCGTGCCATTTTTTTTTGTGGCGAACATAGTACTAATCTTCGACAACTGTCATCAGGAAGTATTGAGGTATAGTCATGGAGAATTACACGATCAAGCAACGCATAGAAATTGTGAAAATTCACTACAAAAATGGTCAGCCGCAGTGAGTGCGAGTTGACGAAAGTCCTTCCACCTCGATTCGCCATTGTGCTGAGCTATTAAACGTTTCAATGGATTGATTGAATACAATTCGAATTGATATTGAATACAAATCGAATTTCAATGTTGGGGTTATGTGTAGCAAACGTGAGAAAAAATGATGTCAAAAAAAAACACAAGATGTGAGTTTAAAAAATACAACGTCGGGTCTTGCGTAGATCCTTGCTTACGGGAATATGACACCTAGCAAACACTAACAATATTTTGTTTGTTCAAGTTACATTATATTATGTTAAGGGGTTTTCTCACTTTAGACGCTAAAAAAGACTATTTTCATACATTTTTTTATAGGTTTATATTATAGATATTGATATAAAAGTTGTTACACTTAATAAATACACTTTCGAAATACATTGAAAAAAACATTATTTATTTAAGTCCCTATTTATAGACGAAAATGGTAGTTAAAAAATGTCTTAAAAAAATTGTAGGTCTGCGCTGTTGATGAAATCTCGGAGATGGATCATCCGAAACAAAAAAAA
The DNA here is from genome assembly GCA_944452715.1 of Ophion slaviceki. NCBI lineage: Eukaryota > Metazoa > Arthropoda > Insecta > Hymenoptera > Ichneumonidae > Ophion > Ophion slaviceki. The sequence continues at coordinate 46,430,354 of OX101784.1, forward strand.
TCAAACGGTTTTAGTTTTAGTGTGTTAATGGCTAGAGCGCATATCATACGATTTTTGATATATGCAAAAATAACAAAATGGCGGACATTTTTCTAAAAAAAAACAAAAAAACGTGTTTTTTCACCGTTTTGGCAAAAAAACGTAAATATCCAAATTTTAAAAATCCTTGCGCTATAGCTATAGTTGTTAAGAATATGTGGTGAAAATTTCATAATGATCGGTTCAGTAGTTTCGAAGATTTTATCAACAAGCCGTCGAAAAACGTTGTTTCGAGAAGAACGCTTTCAAAGTTTGTTTGGGTCACATAAATACATTAAAAAAATGTTAATGTATTTCGAAAGTGTATTTATTAAGTGCAACAACTTTTATATCAATATCTATAATATAAACCTATCGAGAAAATTCATGGAAATAGCCTTTTTAGCGGCTAAAGTGGGAAGACCCCTTAAAACATAAATTTGATGCAAATAGTAACAAAAAAGAGCCCAGAGCGAAAGGGTTAATAGTACAAAATAAACATTACCACATTTAATTATGCGTATTATAATTCTCGCGCAAAAAAGGAACTTTTTATCGATTTAAAAACCCCACTATACAAGTTTTCCTTGTACTACTGCATCTGAAGACTGACTCATTGTTTGTTGTTGTGTTGTTTTTAACGCCCTTACAAAATAGTTTTTCTACTCCCTTCCAGAAACTTTCGGACTATACCAAAATCTGTAAAGCTGTACGGCAGTCAAAGAGAATTAACGATTTCCCACATTTTTCCCTATCAGGATGAGTGCCAATTAGTATTTTTTTCCGGGTAAAAATTGGTGGTTGTTTTTCGCTGCAAAATTTTTTCCATGCTTCCTCAAATGAATTGGTACAGAGTGTGTCCGAGAGAGCGTTAAAGAGATTCTTCGGAGGCGAGGTTAACGACCACGAGATCCACACGGAGTTATAAGAGCAAAATATGTCGTAACTATTGGCGAGTATCCAGGAGAGTAATAATAATATCTCTCTTTCTCGTTCTTTGGGGGAAAGTTCGTTAGCCGGGATGAAACACGTATGGATGAACATTTTACGCGTCCATGCCACGAAGTGATCGACGTGCTTGTTTGATCTCTTTTTTGCTTTTCTCGCGCGGCTTCTCCTAAATCTTCCTCGTTTGTCCGATACGAGGTTTCAACCGGAGTGAGCACAAAGTTCGTACGTGTTTAAGGCGGGATATACATTTAGACAGGAAAAAAATAAGCAATATTGAGGGATTTTTTAAACTAAGAAATAATTATTCTACCATTTTCAAACTTTAGGTATACTTTAATAATATATTTAAGGATTTGACGTATTTACATTCGTAAAAAACGAAAATGTGCGTCTTTTGCTAGCCCTCCAGAAAAAAATTAATTTAAATTTTATTGAGCAAGTTGAACGTCCGTTTCAGGGCAAAATATGCAAAACATATTTTTTTCTCAAGGAAAGGCACTCGTCATTTTATTTTTTTTATTTCCCCGAATTGTGAATACGAAAAACGGATTTTTGGTATTTTTTATATTATAGGATTCCTAAACACCATGAAGTAACAGCTATTTTTATTTTTTTCATTTTTGTATTAATATTCGATTGAAGAGTGTGGAGCACTCCAAGGCTCCAATACATATGACATATATGTGATATGTATTTCAAAAACCTGATAAACATACAGTGAGTGCTTCACACTCTTCAATTCAATATTCATTTTAAAAATTTTTAAATTAAAATAGCTGTTACTTCACGGTGTTTAGGAATCCCACAATATAAAAAAAACCAAAAATCCGTTTTTCGTATTCACAATTCGGGGAAATTCTTAAAAATAAAATAACGAGTGTCTTTCATTGAGAAAAAAAATAATTTTGCATATTTTGCCCTGAAACGGACGTTCGACTTGCTCAATAAAATCTAAATTATTTTTTTTTCTGGACGGCTAGAAAAAGACGCACATTTTCGTTTTTTACGAATGTAAATACGTCAAATCCCGCCAAAGATACAGCCATTTGAATGGAAAAATGTTAAAAAATGGTAATCATCGAAAAAAAGTCAGAATTTTTTTATTTTTATTTTTAAATGTATATCCCGCCTTAAGAGCATTTTACACACGAGAGTTCTCCGACTCGCGTTTCCCGTAACGCATTCGTTACGAAGCAACGGGCTCACCCCCGCGTGACGATTCCGATCTCAAAATTCAAACCCAACGAGCCTCAATTGTCGGATCGTAATCGTATTACACTCGTACTAATTTTACTCGAAAACTTATCTGAGCCACTGATATGGGTCGAGCCTTTCTTTCTTACGTTCCTTTTTAGCAAGCCTGTTGGGCATATCGGTCTCGAGAAATTATATCAATTAACGAAGTTGAAGTTTGCATCGTTGGAATGCAGTGGAAGTCAATTCTTTGTAGTTGCTAAAAAGTTTTCTTTGCCGATTTAGACTACGAAAATCACTCAAACGTTTTCACATATTCTTAGTAGAAATCTATGACGATAATTTTAAAAAAGAGAGAAAAAAATCGTTGCATTCCAACGATGAAAACTTCAACGTCGTATCAATTAATTCTCCTCTATGATCTCGGAAAAACGAATAAAAATTCGAGGTACTGATTCTTTGTATAAAAATAAAGAGAAAGCAATGACTTTCTGGGTTTAAAAGTTTGAACGTTTTCTCCCTTAAGGGGTTAGGCTACTGTGAAAATGACACTAGTTCGTCGCTTGAGGCAACTTAAATTGAAGATTATAACTTCCAAATTTTGGTTTCTGCTGCATCAAAAATCAATAATTATCAAACTTAAAAATTATTACTCAACATTTGCGACATTGTTAAGGGGTTAAAGGCTGCTATGAAAACTTCAAAAAATCGTTCGCCGCTTGAGGCTACTTAAATTGAAGAGGAAGGTCAACATATGGTGCAGGAATCGCAAGTTGGAGGTAAACTTATGATTACAACGATAGAACTGATAGTCAACGCGTTTATCTCGTAACTATTTTTAACTCGTAGCCAATTTCTCGTAACTATTTTTTTTCAAAATCGTGTACACGATTTCTCGACATTTAATAAACGGATTGACTAAACTACACTGAATAAGTGTACCGAATGTACACTTGTTCAGTGTTATAGTCGTTTAGTCTTGGCCGACGTTTGACTTAACATTTCATTCATTAGTTACCAACAATAGTGTCATCTTTCCTCGAAAAATCGAAAAAAAGTCCAAATATGTTCTTCATGATTAAAACACGATAATAAAAAAAGCTCATTCAAGTATAAGCCAATATTGTCTATTTTAAGAAAGAAAAATCGTTTTTTTGTTTACTGATAAATCAGGTGGCCAAAATCAAGTACACCGTTGAACCCCTCACGTTCAAAGGTCCTCCACGGGATTCTTGATGACCAAAGCTGGACGTTTGGTTACAAGAAAAACGTTAATCCGTTAATCGTTAATTAACGAAGTGAACATATTGCTTAACTATTTAACTTTCAAGTTAAATTTAAAAACTATTAACCGTCTTACTAACTTCCGTTAATTGAAGTCCGTTACTTCGCGGCGGCGAACAAATGAACTGCGCGGCGCAAGCACGAGTGAGATGAGTAGCTATGCATAGCGTGTGCGTAAGCACGAACCCTATACTGCGTTCAATGAGAGAACGACACACTTCATAACCTAAATTCGTCCGGTGCTGTCAGATCTCGCCTCTAGAGAGGGTAACGACCTCTCTAGTTAGGTTTTAATTCACCTTCCTTACATAGCCTACCCTACTAGTAAGTAACCCTACCCTACTACCCTACTAGCAAGATAGAACCTACTTACTTAATGCTACTTACCTACTCACACTTCTAATTACCTACTTACTTAATTCTTACCCTACTAGTAAGTAGGGTCTAGTGAGACCCTATTATACTCTATATCTACCTCGTGTACTACTATGTTCCCATGCTGTTATAAAAAAGGATCTATGTATTAATCCGACTATGAAATCCTAACTTGACTGGTTAATTTTTAAAATAAGTGTTACGTAAAACATAATAATAAGAATTACCTTCAATTTCATATAGATTGTTAACTTTAACGGATAACTTTAACTTCCGTTAAATGTTTAAGAAACTAACGCCTTAACGATTAACGAAGTTAACCCCACTTGCGATTTAAAAAAAATCGATGTTTTTTTATTGCATTTTTTTGGAGTGCAATTTGAAGTGCAGTTTTTTTTTGATGCCCGGAATAGATGACTCTATGTAAGTTTACAAAAAAAAATATTTTCTTCGTGTAAACTGAAATTGAAACTTTAAACGCGTTTTTCTCAAAATGGCATTTCTGAAGTCGGTGACCAAGATTACTCGAACACTAATGAACCGATCTTCTTGAAATTTTGCAGGCTTATTTAATACATAAAAATGTAGTCTTTAATCGTTCGATTTTTTTTTTTCGAAAAAATGGCCGTTTTATAGCCAAAAAACGGCCGTTTTTTTTTCGTTAAAATCGAACCATTAACTTTGACTGACCGCCATTTTGTGAAAAATGAATATTTTTTAAAATCCTTCGATTAAAGACTAGTTAATACTTATATTTGACTAAATCCATCCGCATTTTTTTTCAGATGATCCACTTCGCCGCAATGTTGGTCACCGCAAACCGTGTATATAAAAACATTATTTCATTGACGGCCATTTGCCACTAAACAATGTAATATTTTTCAATAAAAAAATTACTGAAAGTTCTTCAAGATGTGTTCTTTAAGATGGTATATTGATCGATTAAAAAAGTTTTGTAGTTTTCTTTTAAAAAATTCATGAAAAAGGCCTTTTTTGCGCTACTAGTGAGAGTAACGCCTTAAGGGATCTTCTCACTTTGGACGCTAAAAAAGGCTATTTCCATGATTTTTTTATAGGTTAATATTATAGATATTGATATAAATGTTGTTGCACTTAATAAATACACTTTCGAAATACATCCAAAATTTTATTCATTTATTTAGGTCACTATTTATAGACGAAAATTGTAGTGAAAAAAATGTCCTAAAAAAATTGTAGGTCTGCGATGTTGATGAAATCTCGGAGATGGATCATCCGGAACAAAAAAATCAAACGGTTTTAGATTTAGTATGTTAATGGCTATAGTGCTTATCATACGATTTTTGATACATGCAGAAATAACAAAATGGCGGACATTAAAAAAAAACAAAAAAACGTGTTTTTTCACCGTTGGAGGCAAAAAAGGAAATACCAAAAAAAAAATTCTTGATATGTGCTGTAGCTATAGTTGTGAAGAATATGTGGTTAAAATTTCATAAGGATCGGTTCAGTCGTTTCGAAGATTTTATCAACAAGCCGTCGAAAAACGTTGTTTCGAGAAAATCGCGTTTAAAGTTTGTTTGGGTTACATAATACATATATTTAAAAAAATGTATTTATTAAGTGTAACAACTTTTATATCAATATCTATAATATAAACCTATAAAAAAATTCATGAAAATAGCCATTTTTCATCATCTAAAGTGAGTAGACCCCTTAATTTTTGGATTCACTTTGCCCACCTTTGTTGATAACTTCTTTAATTATTAATATTTTTTCGTGAAATTTGGTACCCAAATTTTTTAATCTACATAAAAATAAATGTCCAAACGATTTTCCAATCACGTGACTTATTCCTTCAGAATCAATTTTTCTAAATAACTCTGATTTTCGGCGCGTCACAGTAGTTCAACCCCTTAATTTAAGAGGCACACTGACCGTTTCCGTTGAAAACGCGGGGTGAGGATACGGTCAACGCCATTTTCGCCGAGTCCTAATGTAGATTCTCCTTAGGCTCACTCGTTTCTCGAATCAACGCCACATTATTTCTCTGAAACATAAAACAAACGTTCTCCCATAAATCGAGTGCCAACGAGCACAATTAATTACAGAAAGTTAATGCGGTTATCAATGATAATCTCCTGTATAAAATTGTCTCAGTTCTTATTTATAGCTCCGCCTGTGCAATAAGATTATCATAATTGTTTATTTTCATCGGTCAACTTTGATGCAGGATATACGAGTCTATTTCTCGCTGGGTACGTTGTCTTTAACGATTGCCGAGCGTCGTATTTTCCACGGGCTATGACACTCTCGCACTCGCACGAGAACCAATGTCTAATTTCGTAGTGCCCGGATTTCTGGTCTGACGACGGTGCAACGCTTTTGCTCACTTATTCGTCATCGAGCGAGAGAGAAAGAGAGAGAGAGAGCACTATCCTGTGCTTCTTTCGTACCTCTATTTTTCCCATATTTTTCTTTTCACGCCAGCTCTCTTTTTGTCTCTCGTATTCTCGTTCCTCTTGGTCGAATTCTCTCACCGACTCGCTCCACGACCAATTAACTTCCTCATTTCGAGGGTTAATCTTCCAATTGCCCTCAACCCTCGCGGTCCCAAAAATCCCGATTTATCTCTTTAAGGCTTCGTCGTGTAACGGGTCGAAAAATAGCTCATTTTCGCGATTTTTTTTTCGATTATTGACATACGCTACTCTGTTTGATTTTTCAATGTCAAATCAAAGCACTCGTGAAGAACAGAAAATACATTATTAAACATTTATTTTTTATTTTTTTATTTTTTTCAACAGTTGAAAATGTCTTCGAAAAAAGGAGTCCTCACGGTGTACACGGTTGTGGCCGTAAAAATAATCTGAAACTAGATTTGTAAAAAGATTATTAATCAGTATGAAAGCCGCTATCCTGCTATGGAGATTAAAGAAAATTGCGAAATGGCAGCGGTTTGAAAAAAACGTATCAAATTTAGCCGATTTTTTGGACAGTTTTTCGTTAACAAAAATACGAAGATTGAAAAAAAGCTTCCATAGCAAGATAAAGAATGGCGTGAAGAATGTTATGTCAAAATTTGAGACGCATAGTTTGAATTCTCTTCCTTTGAGAGTGGACATCGTTTTGAAAAACGACATTTCGAGAAAAACGCATCCGTCGGCGCAGGTCTCACGCAGCTGGTCGAATGCCTTTTTTTGAGAAAGGCATTCAAAAAATTTATCAGCACGTCTATAGTCGATCAGCACGTCTATACTATTCGATAATGCAAAAAAATCGATTTTTTGAAAATTTTACACTGTGATGATTCCTTAAACGTCACTTGCTTTTCTACACCTTAATCCATGCCGAACTCAAGCAGAGGATGGCCAAATAATAATTTGCAAAGCTGAAAAACTTGGGTCCGCTTTAGCAGATGGACATGAAGAAATTGTAAGGTTCCCTATCGTCTAGCGAATCTAGAGCTTGGCTATCGGAGCTTTTTCCATTACCGGTATTATTTCGATATCAACGAGCTGTAATATCGGAATACCGGTATTACGACATTTCCCGCTATTTATGTGAAACGGTAATTAACAACGTTAGAAGCCTGAAAAAGATGAAAATAATAGAAATAATAGTGTATAGCTAAGTGAAACCACAGTACAGTAGAGCGTCGATTATCCGAACGTCAGTTATCCGAAAAGTCAATTATCCGAATAGCGATTTGGTTTATCCGAAACGTCAATTATCCGAATTGGCGATTTGGTTTTTCCGAAACGTCAATTATCCGAATGGCGATTTGGGTTATACAAAACATCAATTATCTAAACAATAATTTTGTTCATCCGAATGGTCAGTTATTTGAACGATTACGCCCTATATATTGTTGCACGATGCATACATTGTTGTACGTCCCCTCCACTTTCTCGGCCTGCGCTCGCGCGCACTTTGCTTTCCGCTAGCAGTCAAGATTTAACAGCAAAGAAACGAGCTTCCCTCGTGAAGCAGAAGAAAATCGTCGACTTTTTCAAAAATAAATAGATAAGAATTCAACGATGTACGAATGTTGATTATTTTTAAATACATATTTAACTTCCTTCTATAGAATCATTAAATGATCGTATCATTAAATCATACAATGGTTATTTGCAATTTACCAAAAATGTACTTGTATTATTAACATATTAATGTTCATTGTATTTTTGAATATATATATTTTATGACGTTGAAAGAATCAACGTTTCTTTCGCCTACGGAATATTGCCTTTCGGTTATCCGAATTCTCGATTATCCGAAAGACGTCCGGTCCCAACTGATTCGGATAATCGACGGTCTACTGTACGTAAAAAAAATCAGTCTTTTATCAAGATCTTCATTTATTATACATTTCTAAACATACTCTGCAATGTTCTTCAATATATTCAACCCAACCCAAAATAAATAAACAAAAAATAACAAAAAAATAAGCTTCGATGCAAAATCAAATGAGCAGTAAGCAAGCAAAATTGAAAATTGGAAGTTTTATGCAAGTCAGCGTAATAGTAGCTACCAGAATGCAAAGAATAGGCATAGCTTGTGGCAGGCAGGCAACAGCATGGTCACTTTGATTAAGGGGCTATACCAGTGTGACACTTAAAAAAACGATTTTTTTTGCCTTTTTTGACGGCCCATTGTATGGGCCAGGTATGGCTGATTAGCAGTTTTTATGGTAAATATCATTTTATCTTGCAAAAATCGATAGTTGAATCTTTAAACGTGTTTTTCTCGAAATGAGATTTTTCAAATTTGCTGACATTGTAACTCAAAGAGCAATTATCCGATTGACTTGAAATTTGAACTGAATACTCTTGAATATATTTACTCTACAATGACGTGAGATATTTTTGATTGGATGAACATTGACGATTAGGCATTGAAAAAAGGACCATTTTATAGGCAAGAAAACAAGTTTTTTTTATAACTACGCCATTTTGTTAGATTTTGATATTTTTCGAAAATCCTACGTCATTGTACAAGAAAAACCTTCCAGATTAACATTTTTTCCTTTTTCGGTTTCAGCCACTCAATCGGCCGGAATCACGTCAACAGTGGAGGAACTTTTTTTTTGGCGCCTCCGAAGGCAGCGCATAGGTCGCTTGGATCTCAATATTTTTCGATGAAAAAAATATGTAATATAGGTCAAATATAGCCAAATACATTCTAAATTTTCCGAAACATTTAATCGAGTGCTTTTCTTCCAAAAAAATCCCGAAAATCACCCAAATTTTCAGCGTTCACACTGGTATAGCCCCTTAACGAGATTGAGATTGTTGGAACAATGATCGCAAAAAACATAGGGTATCTAAAGTTTAGTCTTTCAGAGGCCACCTTATCTTATTGCAGGTATAAGACGCGGAAGAAAAGGCCCTTTCTGATTGCACACACGTGGATAAATAAGTTGACACTTCGGAAATATTAAATGTAGGTAGTAATATTTTAAGGCTATTGAACTCAATAAAAAAAACAGGTAAAAGTAACTTAAACGAAAATAATGACAATTAAAATGATATTTTATTTGTTTTCAACTCTGATATCGAAATATCGGATTTATTCGAGTGCAATATTGGTTTTTTCAATATCGGATTTTTGGTCCGATATTCCGGTTTTTCGATATCATAGAAAACCAGTATCCATATTCCATCGGTTTTTACCCACCGGGCGAAGTTAGGCTTCATACGCCAGGGATACACGCGGCCAAATAGAACCAACCGTGAGGGAAGGACGTTCGGTCTCGTTAAATGGGAGGTAAAACGTTTCGCTCACTCTTTCGTTCCTTTCGAAGGCTCCTGTGTCACCGTTGACGCGAAGGAAATGTCGCCACACTGTTCAACGTCCATACTCTCGCATCGATCGTAAAATAAAGTTGACACATGACACTAAACGGGGATTTTTTTTTTGAGCCTCGCGAAAGAGTTCTCCAGCACCGTATAAAAGCGCGGAGCTCGTTATACGAGCAAATCTTACGATATGAAACGTCAGATCGATGGAACCTGTTTCATAGCTCGTAGATAAGAACCTACATAGCGAGAACCTGATAACGGATTATCGAAGCTTTCGATGAGTGTGCAGCAAAAACGTAATATCAAGCCACCTGTTTTTTTATACCATTTGGAGAGTACCTTTTTACTTAAAAATACTCGCTCGTATATTATTATTATTATTGCTATTTTTATAAGATTTTATTGCTCCGGGCAACGCACTTCCCCAGTTTGCACAGGGCAACATACATTGACCCCAGTGGGTTAGGCTCGATTATTATTATCATTATTATTATCATTATTATATATTAGGGTGTGCGGGAAAAAATCGAAATTTTTTTTTCGGTTGCACCCACCAAAAAAAGGTGAATTAAGGTAATAAAAGAAGAATCCTCGAAGGAGAGCTTAAAAAAAATTATTTCGAACGGCGCATTGCATTTGCATACTTTCCATAAGAATAACACAGGAAAATATTGGCACTTCTGAACGTCGTAGTAAAACTCTTCAGAAAAAAATCTCACAAAAATGTCATTAAGATATTCTGGTAGAGAATTTAATTCCCTACAAAAAAAGTTCCTACGAACAATTAGCTTAGAACAACTGTTCAAATGGTATCGCTCTCTGGAATTAAATTTTATTATTTAAACGACGTGCGCGCCATAGCGCACGCTGCCACCTGGCGGCAGCATGCGGTAGCTCGTAGTGCAAAATTACAAGCTTCACACTAGCGCCACGAACGGGAAACCGCGACATTTTTCCCCCATTTTGGCCCCAAATCAAGATCTGTCACTGCTACAAAATTTCATTCGTTATTGCGAAGTGAATCCTGTAGTAGGGGAGGCTGCCTCGAAAAAATTAGCTAGTCACTTGTGGTACTTTAAGGGGTTACCCCCACTTGCGATTTTGAAAAAATCGACTTTTTTATTGCATTTGTTTGAAGTGCAATTTGAAGTGCAGTTTTTTTTATGCCCGGAATAGATGACTCTATGTAAGTTTACAAAAAAAATATTTTCTTCGTGTAAACTGAAATTGAAACTTTAAACGCGTTTTTCTCAAAATGGCATTTCTGAAGTCGGTGACCAAGATTACTCGAACACTAATGAACCGATCTTCTTGAAATTTTGCAGGCTTATTTAATACATAAAAATGTAGTCTTTAATCGTTCGATTTTTTTTTTCGAAAAAATGGCCTTTTTATAGCCAAAAAACGGCTGTTTTTTTTGTTAAAATCGAACCATTAACTTTGACTGTCCGCCATTTTGTGAAAAATGAATATTTTTTAAAATCCTTCGATTAAAGACTAGTTTATACTTATATTTGACTAAATCCATCCGCATTTTTTTTCAGATGATCCACTTCGCCGCAATGTTGGTCACCGCAAACCGTGTATATAAAAACATTATTTCATTGACGGCCATTTGCCACTAAACAATGTAATATTTTTCAATAAAAAAATTACTGAACGTTCTTCAAGATGTGTTCTTTAAGATCGTATATTGATCGATTAAAAAAGTTTTGTAGTTTTCTTTTAAAAAATTCATGAAAAAGGCCTTTTTTTGCGCTACAAGTGGGGGTAACGCCTTAACGAGAAAATTGTTGCTTTGTCGTTTTTCGACAATGCTGTGCCGATAAGTGTGAAGGCAAAAATGGTACAAGCTCTGCAATCTCGAGAAAAATCCAAAAATCCTTCCGAGTGAGTAATTGTTAAAAAAAATGATTGGTTAATGTTGCTGAAAAAGACATAAGGGATTTCGTTACTCAAGAATCCTTATTTCTTTTCCAGCAATTCAATTTACCTCATGATTTTTTGAGAGTAAATTTTGAATTATGGCCGGAAAATGCCACTTATTTGAGTTGCTTAGATTTTTTTTTAATCCAAAAGTCGTTAATAAAGTAGCCGAACGTGGTGTCACTTTGATAGAAGCATATAACGGTTCATTAACAAAAAACGAAGAGCAGCTACAATATTTATTGGGCGTAGTGCAAAATCTTCGACAGAAATACCCTAATTGCAACAAACAGACTCTTAAAAAAAGGAACGATGATTATCAAGCATTATAATGTAAAAACAAATTATTTTATCTTATTAAACCAAATTCATTGAATAAAACTTTTCGAAACACGATCAATGATGGACGGCGTTTCTTTTATATTTCTTGTTATACTTGATTCTTTTTTGTATCAAAGAAATATTTTGAGAACGATTCCATGGAAATTGTATGTTAGAGCAGAAAATTCTTTACAAAATAAACCCCAAAAAGTTTTTTCGTAAAGCGAAAAATTCGATTTTTACAGCCTTTTGAATTATTTTTTTTCTATCAATTCAATTTCAGACAGCGATTCCACTTGAACGGTGGTTCTGAGCTAATTTTTCGTAAAAACTTTTTTGTTGGAAATTCGATTCTCCATGAGAATATGTTAATGACGTCTTTGTGTGATTTTTTTCTGACGAGTTGCACTACCACATTCAGAAATCCCAATATTTTCCTGGGTTATTCTTATGGAAAATATTCAAATGCCATGCCTCATACGAAATATTTTTTTTTGAGCTCTCCTTTGAGGATTCTCCATTTTTTTACCTTAATTCACCTTTTTTTGGTGGATGCAACCGAAAAAAAAGTATCGATTTTTTCCGCACACCCTATTATATATATATATATATATACATACATACATACATACATACATACATACATACATACATACATACATACATACATACATATATATATATATATATATATATATATATATATATATGTGTGTGTGTGTGTGTGTGTGTGTGTGTGTGTGTGTGTGTATGTATGTATGTATGTATGTATATGATTATTATTATTTCCCATATCCATTCGTATATCGTTGAGAACTTTTACGGTCCCTCCTCTTCCACTTCTACTCCACGCTTGGTACCTTATCGTTTTCAGTTCCTCCAGAGAGACCTCCCCAGAGTGTTGGCCACAGTAATTCTGTCCTAATGCATGACTGCATCGTATTGCCACGAGGGCACAGGGCAACTGAGGAAACCTAGTCGATACGGCCGGCAGTATTTTCATTGAGCTTCAGTTGCGTTACTATTGGGAACTCACAAAAAAACATCAGTTAAGGGGGAAGATACGTTTAAATTTCTTTACCATTTTTGAGACTTAGGGTATTTTTTATTACTACTTTTGGCTGTTACATTGTATTTTTTTATTAATCTTTATAAATGGCGGAGGTATCCACGGTCTTCTGAACTGCATTGTCGAAACTAGCGTGACGTATTGGTAAAAAACGAATCGACCGATCCTGATGAAATTTGGTATATATCTTTCTAACTTTATTGTCTACAACATGACCCGAAATGTTTTCCATTTTTTTTTTAAGTATTTTTTATTGCAAAATGTAGTCATTTTTTCGGAGAATTCAATCTTTTCGTCTTGTCTCAGTAGACGTACGTATTATTGTGATTTGTGTCAGCTAGTATCCGAACGAATAACATATATAAGGTATTCCACGTGAATCCGGTGGACTTTTTCCCTGATCCCCGCAAATTTGATTTATTTTTTTTATCTGATTTCATTGATTCCAAAAGACACCCTGAATTCTTTTTACATTTTTCGAAACAGCCCTTAGTTAAAAAAAACGTTTTTCTCCGAAAAAAATGTCCCGATTTAAAAATCTGGAACAATTCCCAAAAATGCGTGATTATATGTAAAAATGTTCGAGCTATCACACGCAGTGGAAGTATGATTTTTGCTGTGCTTTCTGAGCGATTAACGTTAAAAAATCCGAAAAATTCATGCATTTTTTTAACCATTTTTGAATAACCAAATCGGTATTCAAAAATGGTCAAACAAATTTATTGTGGGTATTAAAATATTTAAGGATCCTCGTAAGTAAGCGGTTGTTGAATTATTCGGATTTTTTTTTAACATTCATCGCTTTAATAGAACAGAAAAAATCATACTGTCACCACGGGTGATAGCTTGAAATTTTTCACATATAATCACGCATTCTTGGGAATTTTTTCAGATTTTTGAAGCGGGCGTTTTTTTCGGAGAAAATCATTTTTTTTCTAAGGGTTGTATCGAAAAATGTAAAAAAAATCAGGGTGTCTTTTAGAGTCAATGGAATCAGATAAAAAAAATTAATCGAACTGGGGGTCAGGGAAAAAGTGCACCGGATTCACGTGGAATACCTCATATATAATTGTCCGGATAGAATGTGTTAAATTGTTAAAGAAACTAACCGGACGAATACGTCCGTCACCTATTAAAATGAAATACAAATCTAAATATCTCGGATCACTACCAAATATTTGGTAGTGATCCGAGATATTTAGATTTGTATCATCGATACTGACCTTGAATGACCTTGAACGACTTTGACCCCCTGATGTCTTTTATGCGGCTTGAGGTGCTCCACAAGATGGTTGAAAAAAATGTACCATTCCATGCGTACCGAAATAAAAAAAAATTGTCGCATTTGATGGCCCCCTTCACACCGTACAACTTTTGTCTGGAATATTTTTTTGTGATGTCCACAATTACCGAGTTATTTCGGGTGGCAGAGATTAGAGGGACACCCTGTATAGATACGGACGGAAACGTCCGAAAAAAAACAAAAATTCAATATCTCGAAAACTATTGCGAGTCGCTAAAAATCCCTTTAGGGGTTGTCTTAAAATATCAAAAGGAAGGTTTGTCCTAAATTTCCGCTCGATCGGAGGGGGCGGGTCGGAACCTTATTCTTTTTATTTTACCATTTTGCGAAAATAATAGATTTCGATAATTCATCGTCTTTTTTCCCTCGTCGCTTGGATTTTTCGATAATTCATCGTATACTGTTTGAGCATGGATAACATTCGTCTGAAGATAAAATTGCGTTCAAGGAAGAGAAAAGACGGAAATGCCTAAACAAAAAATTTGATTAGTTGAAACTCGATTTTAATATTACCGAGTAATTTCCGAGTGTAATAATTTTTCAATGTTCAATGCGCGGATTTTCTCTGCTGATTTTTAACAGCGACTCGCTCCACTTGCGAATATTTCCTTGAATAAATTCCGCTTTCGATGCATTCGCGAAATCGTCGCACAGACGAAACAATACGCGGAGGAAAACAATTACTTCGGCAGATTAAATTATACCACGGGCACCGAGCCGTCCCCCGTCTCTCCTGTATATTTTCATTACGTGATTCTCCCCCTCGTGTACTCCGAACGTGACGGCCCGGAGATTTTTGAGCGACACGCGCACGAAAATAGTGTGAAAACAAAATTAAGTCCCGAAGGGGAGGAAGAGGAAAAAATCGCGTGAACGCTCAAGCCCCGGCACGAATAGGTCTTTGGAATACTGGGCGACGAAAAAAAACGACAGTTTTTCCACGCGTTCCAGCGGGAAAAAAGCGTTCCTTTTTTTTCGAATCCTCGGAACGAGTCTCTTTGAAAAGTTTCCGACACCGTCGAGTCAGAGGATGACTCGTTTCATTTCTTTTTTCTTCGTCTTTACAACGTATAACCGAGACTCCCGGAATACGTCTCATCAATTTGAATCTTGGCGGCGAGAGAGTAAGAGAGAGAAGGAGAGAAAGAGAGAGAGAGGAGCAAGTTAAAAATCGCTTCGTCGTCGTCGAGAGTCGACGCTATCGTTATTATGAATTAGTGTATAAAAATAAATCTCGTCAAATACGTAGCAGCTTTATGAATTTTTCTGGCCCGGCCAAAAAAGTTTTGTGCATAGATGGCGCTCTGGCAACTGAACTCGATAATTACTTTTCTAAACTGGTCCATTTTTTCACGTCATTTGTCCCGAAAAATCGTCGGAAAAAACCGGAAACGATAGAAAAAAAAACGGTCTGTCGTATTTTCGTCACCTCGTGGCCTCTCGGGATTTTCTCTTGTCTCTACATTTTGTCTAGGGATAGTAAACACGCGAGAGAGGAGAGAGAGAGAGAGGGAGGGGGGGTTCAGGCTCGTTACGATGCACCCTGCAGGCTTCGTCTAAATTTAGCAAGGTGTACCAATTGTCTCAGGCTGCTCCGACTTTGACCAGAAACATTCGTCGAGTCCAGAGAGAACGTGTCCATTCATTATTGACTCTGCCACCTCCCCCATCCTCACTGCCCCCTCGAAAAACCAGCCCCAACGTTTCGAAAATACCTCGCCAAGTTTCGTGCAATTTTTTTGCGAGCCGATCAAGATTGATTGTTTAGGGATTGCCACTTTGAGCGTGAAGCAAATTTCATCTTGGCGAGGCGTCTTTGAAGCGGAATGACTGATGACCGGGTGCGAAAAATCGTATTGCGTGAATCATAGGAAAACCATCATTCCTCGGGAAAGCTTGATTTTCATCAATCATTAAGATCAATCAGTCGACCAATAGCGGCTTTGCGGAAAGTTTCTCGAAAAACAATTGCCCAAATGAAAATTTCCGGAATACAAGTACTTGATAACAATTGCTCGAATAAACAAATTCTCAAAGACAATTTTCAAAATGAACAATTTCTCGATTACAATATCCCCGAATGGACCATTTTCTGAATGAACGTTTCCCAAACAAACCCAAACAACCCCAATTTTTATATACTAATTAATTGGATAATTTTATAATAGTTTAATTATTCAGTTATTATTAAATAAGTATCTCAACCAACATATACACTTTTTTAATCGAAAGTATAATTTAAGGTTTTAAAAAGCTTTTTCAGTGAGCCAAACTGAAAAAATTGCAAGATTTTTACTGCAAAATGACGCAGCGAAATAAATCTTACGATTGGCCAACGTTAAAAACGCGTTTCACGAAATATTTGCCTCGATTGATGATGCAATATTAATGCATATATTAATTATTGAAAATTGAAGTTATTCAATTTATTTATAATTTGATCGTTCACCCTGAGAAAATTTGCCCATTCAGAAAATATTGTGTACGAGAAAGTGTCCGTTCGATAAAATATGTTCGGGAAATTGCTTTCGAAAAATTGTATAAGACAAATTGTCATTCGGGCAATTGTTTTCGAAGAATTTTCCGTGAACGCAATAGCGGCGTACTTCACGTCCGAATATTACAGTTTTTCCTGATTGCAAAATTAATAATTACGAAACTGTTAAAAATCGTACTCAACGTTTGCGGCTCTGTTAAGGGGTTAGGGTACTGCGTATATATCTTATCAAACGTTATTCTATCTTCACTCAAACGTTTTGACGAATTCTTATTAGAGATTTATGATTTCAATTCGCAAAAAAAACCCTTTGGATGATGATAAAAATAAAGGAACGAAAAATTGATAAAAAATCCGTTCCATTCCAACGATGCAAACTTCAACGTCATCTTTCATAGCACACATCTGCGTCTAAAAAAATTAGTTTCCTTCAACATTCACGGGTGAACTGCTAGACGTTCCTTAAGGGGTTAGGCTACTGTGAAAATTTCAAAAAGACGCTCGTCGCTTCAGGCAACCCAAATTGAAGAGGGAGATCCAACATCCGAAGCAGGAATCGCAAATTAAAGGTAAACTTATTATTACAACGATAAAACTTCTAGTAAAACTTCAAACGCGTTTTTCTCAAAACTATGTTTTTCAAAACGGTGTACGCGATTTCTCGATATCAAACAAGGAACGGATTGACTTTAGACTGACATTTTTCTTAGGATATTTTTTTCATTAGTTATTAACAATTATGATGTCAAAATCGAAAAATCGAAATGAAAATAATTTTTTTTTGTGATTGAAACACTTGCGATTTAAAAAAAATCGATTTTTTTTATTGCATTTTTTTGAAGTATAAGTATCCGGGCCCATACTTCTGTATTGGCCGGAATAGATGACTCTATGTAAGTTTACAAAAAAAAATATTTTCTTCGTGTAAACTGAAATTGAAACATTAAACGCGTTTTTCTCAAAATGGCATTTCTGAAGTCGGTGACCAAGATTACTCGAACACTAATGAACCGATCGTCTTGAAATTTTGCAGGCTTATTTAATACATAAAAATGTAGTCTTTAATCGTTCGATTTTTTTTTTCGAAAAAAATGGCCGTTTTATAGCCAAAAAACGGCCGTTTTTTTTCGTTAAAATCGAACCATTAACTTTGACTGTCCGCCATTTTGTGAAAAATGAATATTTTTTAAAATCCTTCGATTAAAGACTAGTTTATACTTATATTTGACAAAATCCATCCGCATTTTTTTTTCAGATGATCCACTTCGCCGCAATGTTGGTCACCGCAAACCGTGTATATAAAAACATTATTTCATTGACGGCCATTTGCCACTAAACAATGTAATATTTTTCAATCAAAAAATTACTGAAAGTTCTTCAAGATGTGTTCTTTAAGATGGTATATTGATCGATTAAAAAAGTTTTGTAGTTTTCTTTTAAAAAATTCATGAAAAAGGCCTTTTTTGCGCTACAAGTGGGGGTAACGCCTTAACGAAAAAAGCTCGGTCGAGTCTTAGCCAATATTATCTATTTTTTTTAACTTTTTGTTCTGATCGAACCAGGTAGCCAAAATCAAATAAACCCCACTTTAAAAGTCCTTCATAATATTGTTTATAACTTCTTTAATTTTTAATATTTTAAATGAAGTATGGTACGCAACTTTGTTGATGTACATGTTACCGGCAATGTGTATAATGCAGGCATTCCATCGAATATCTAGTTATTTTATACAATACCAGGTTCGTCAAGGCAATGCACAAAATATTTCATCTATCGTTAGCCATTACATACTGTACCTAGGTCATTTATGCGATACCCAGGAATTGTATAGAATGCCATTAGGAGATCAGGTGAAGTATAAAATGATGGACAAATAAAACATCTTTTGATTGCTCAAAATCATCAATTCAATAAATCGTTTTGAAACGAAGGGTATTTATTTGTTCCTACATGTTGAACTATTGTGACATTTTGTTTAACATTGTTAGTAACAAACATACAAGTAAATATCTAAACGATTTTCCAATCATCTTACTTAATTCGTCGAAATTCATTTTTTTAAACAACCGTGATTTTCGGGTCGTCACAGTACCCCAACCCCTTAAGTTACCCGAACCTGCTTGCGGAAATGCTTATTTTTTGTTTCGTCATAAATAACATGTCCCAGTCTAATTATTTTTCTTATTTCCTCCGTCAAAAAAAATTCTTCACAGCCAACTTGAAAAAAAATCCCAATCTACGAATCCCTAATAATTCGTCAACACCATTGTCATCGTCAAGTCGCATGTCGAACGATTTTTTCTCTGTTTAATTGTCTATGCGGTACACGTTTTTCTTACTGTACACCTCGACCATGAATGCACGTAATACGTATTTACTACTGGACAGTCGTTCTCACGTTGAAACCTGTAGCTCAGCATTGGCTTCTTCCGCTCTAAAGAAAATCGAAACTTACGCACGGATGTTGAAAATTCATAATATCGTAATTGGTATTCGACTCGTCGTTTAACGGTCAAGTTCGTTGTGACTGAAGCATTTACAAGACAGGGCATGTAGCATCATTTATGGTAATATCAACAACTGTAGTAGCAGTAATAATAATAACAACAATAATAATAAGAAAGAAAAAATAATTATTATTATGATGGTAAAGAAATTAAAAAAAAAATTAAATGGATCTTATAAATTGTAAAAAAAAATAAAAAGTAATCTTTATCGCGCATTCAGTAGTTGACGTTTGGGAACAATAATATCAATACTGGCGATAATAATAATAAAGACGATAATGCTCATGTTATAAATAAAATAAAATAAATAATAAAAAAAATATTTGAATCACGCGTTGTTTCATCGAAAAAAAAGAATGGTGAAATCTTTCTTGACACACTACCGAAAAATGTTTCACTACCGCAATGTAGCTCGAGAAGAACTGATGCAACGCGGTCCTCAAAGTAACGCTATTTTGTCTTTTTCTTCTTCTTTTGCGTGGGCGTTCATATTTTCTCTCGTAATATGCGTGCACAAGGTATTCGTACCGTAATAATAATAAAATGAGGAATAATAATAAATTAACGAAGCCGAGCGTCATCGATACCGAACGTGACCGTGTGCGAAATATAAAGAGGTGAACGGGTGTGTGGGCCCCTTTCTGGCCTCACGTGGGCCTCATATACACTCGTATGTGTACTCTTGAGTAGTTTCGCCCACGCTCTTTCAAATGGACGTTTTTTTACATTTCTGTGCCACGTAAACACGTGCACAAGTAATCTGTAGCTCCGTAGGAAATGATAAATATACAGTGACCCCCTTAACGCACTTCAGGTAGTGCGATATACATTTTTGCTCGTTCGTCAACTCCGTATCGGCGCGATTTCACGATATACGATGCAAGTCATAATAAACGACCGCGAAACGCGTTTTGCATCTCGCGAAGATACATAGTGCGTAAGAGCATTTCGCTGTCGTTCGTTGATTGGATAATAATAGCTGGAAAGGAGCGAGTATAAATATATATTCTCAGGTTTTTTGCCGAGCTTCGAGAAAACCTACGATCGATCATTCTACGACGGTCGCTTGATTATTCTCAAATAATTGTGTACGAGGGAAGATTACAATACGCGTAAAAATTAAAATATGCGTAATAATTACGAGTAAAACTTAAGGCGTTACCCCCACTTGTAGCGCAAAAAAAGGCGCTTTTTCATGAATTTTTTTAAAGAAAACTACAAAACTTTTTTAATCGATCAATATACCATCTTAAAGAACACATCTTGAAGAACTTTCAGTAATTTTTTTATTGAAAAATATTACATTGCTTAGTGGCAAATGGCCGTCAATGAAATAATGTTTTTATATACACGGTTTGCGGTGACCAACATTGCGGCGAAGTGGATCATCTGAAAAAAAATGCGGATGGATTTAGTCAAATATAAGTATAAACTAGTCTTCAATCGAAGGATTTTAAAAAATATTCATTTTTCACAAAATGGCGGACGGTCAAAGTTAATGGTTCGATTTTAACGAAAAAAAAACGGCCGTTTTTTGGCTAAAAAACAGCCATTTTTTTCGAAAAAAAAAATCGAACGATTAAAGACTACATTTTTATGTATTAAATAAGCCTGCAAAATTTCAAGAAGATCGGTTCATTATTGTTCGAGTAATCTTGGTCACCGACTTCAGAAATGCCATTTTGAGAAAAACGCGTTTAAAGTTTCAATTTCAGTTTACACGAAGAAAATATTTTTTTTTGTAAACTTACATAGAGTCATCTATTCCGGGCCCATACAGAAGTATGGGCCCGGATACTTATACTTCAAAAAAATGCAATAAAGAAAAATCGATTTTTTCAAAATCGCAAGTGGGGGTAACCCCTTAAACGAGTGAAGTAGTCTTATAATACGAATAAAGGTTTTTTGAAAATAAAATACGAATTGAAATTAAAATATTACGTAAAATGCTAGTAAAAAATTGAAATATTACGTAAAGTACGCGTAAAAATTAAAATATTATGTATTTTAATTTTAGTTATAGTACGTAACATAGGAATATTTAATGTTTTCGTTAGATATAATATCTAACGAAACATTAAATATTCTGAATCTAAAATAGAATAGTTATATTCATATCTTAGAATATGTAATATTTTAGTTATACAGTCGAACCTCGATATAACGAATCTCTAGGGAAGTTCGTTATATCGAGTTTTCGTTTTATTGAGGTTCCGTTATATCGAGATCATGTTCCTTAAAATGTTCTTTAAAAATAATATATTAGGATTATAAATATAGGGCTATTTTTTTAAGGGGCAAGGTCACAGTAGAATTTTCAAAAAATCGATTTTTTTTTCGCTAAAACGGTGCTTTATCGTCATAAAAATAAGTTACCATTCGATTTATAGCAGGAACATTTTTCTTCGCCGACTTTGAGTGTATAACGTGAGCCCACCTCTGGCACGGCCATAGAGTACCTAAAACTTAAAACGCGTTTTTCTCGAAACATCTTTTTTCAAATTGGTGTGACAAATAATTTCAACAATTTTCACTCGATTTACTTCAAATTCAAAGGTTATGTTCCTAATTGCGATTCGCAGAGAAGTACGTACGGAATTTCTGATTAATCGAAAACTCATTTTATGAGCAGTTTTATACGAAATCTTTCTCTGCAAATTCATTCAAATACCTACAACTTTTAAATAAAACAATACTTTTTAAATTCCGTACGTACTTCCCTAGGTATTCTAATGTAGATTGACAAGAACTTTTGTTTTTTTTTCTAGGTAAAAAATTGTGGATGTTGAATGTCACGCGAAGCGCCTAAAAAAATATAACAAAAGAAAATATTAGTAGTCGGCCATTTTGTAGATCGAAAAAAATCTAACAGCTTGATACTCATACTAAATAGATGTGTAATTAATTTTATGAGTGAATCATTTTTTCATACGAAAAAAATGTTAAATTCGCACATGATTTTATACCCGTTACTGTGGCCTAACCCCTTAAAGAAAGAATGGTTTAAATTAGAGCATGTTTTACAAGCAATTAGCAATTAGAGCATAATGTATATTATTATGTCGTTGTATCAAAGTGTCGGGTGTCTATCGGAAGAGAATGGACGAATCTTCGTTATATCGAGGATTTCGTTCTATCGAGGTTCGTTATATCGAGGTCCAACTGTAGTATGTAACACACGAATAAAATATTCTCACAATACGAATAATACGAATACATTTTTTTTAACCGAATGAAATACGAGGAAAAAATAAAAACATGGCGTTTAATACGTAAAACATGAAAAAACACAAATAATACGTATAATACGAATAACATTTTGAAAAAGTAATTAAATACGAGTAAGAAAACCTGCCCAAAAATTAGAACATTGAATAATCGTTCTTTGGACGAAACCATCGTGAATAAGTACCAGCAGAATAACGAATTATCGTATTGTTATATTAATTACGATAAAAGTAGAAAATGTGAACAAACGTATTATGACGAATAGTAATTATTTTTTAAACTTTTTTTTTGACCGTTCCACCTGTACTAGGTCTTTCCCCTTTCTACACCCTACGTTTTACCACTTTTTCAAAATTACGAATTTTTATTAAAATAACAAAGCGAAGATCTAAAAACCGACAAGTCGCTTCGATCGTTTCAACGTCCCTGTAACTAATGCTTTTTTTTATTGCCACTTTCTTCCGTTTAACGCCTCCTCGAAAATGTTATTTATTCTGCAATCCAAACTTTCGAAAGATTCTGGTAGTTTAAAATCGTTGCTTGTTCCATTGCTGCTCGTACATCTTCGTTCTGCGGGCCAGAAAACATTTGTACCTTCGCACTCTCGGGCCCTTTTCGATCTCGTCGAGAGAGGGGGAGAGACGGCAAGTCGTCGTTCCGGTGAGATTCTTACGAACTCGTTTTTAGCACGTTTTCCCCATACCCGCGTGGTTCTCGGCGTCAACCGCGGCTAAGATATATATATGCACGCGTAAAGAGACGAAGGAGAATCTCGGACGTAGGAGTTTCCGGGCTCTTTCTCATCTTTCGCTCTCCCTCGACTCGCGCTTGCCAGGCTCTGCAGAAGCTTTAAATCACTCGTACCTCTCGAACTACTTTTCCCTGTCGCTCTTTCGTGTCTCTCAACGGTGAGAAAGACCTCGGGAGTCTCGCAGCGAGCATACAAAAAAAAGCAACGATATATCACGGTCGTGTTCACATCCTTGATATTTCCGGGATCCACTTTGATACCACCAAGTAGTCCGATTTTTTAGCGTAATTGAAAGTAAACTTGGGGTCCGAAATCAGGGAGATTTTCAATATTTTTTCCTGACAGGAATGTTCGGACGACGAAGTCGGAATTTTGGGCACAATTAATTGCCAAGTCTTGCCAAGTTTGAGTTTATTTATTGAAAAATATTGATAAACAATGAAGTTATTGTTCGAACAAAATATCACCGTTGCTGCATGGCTAATCGGTGAGGGTGGGTCTGGCAACTAGGGTAATTTTAAACGAAAAATAAAAATGTGTACTTTTAGTATAATAATAAAACTTTCGTATAATCGGATACATTTCGGAAATTTTCCAAATTTCGAAAACGGCAGTAGATAAAAAGTTGGCAGTATTGCGATATCTGTGGCTCCTAATTCTGACCACGCAGTCTTCATATTTGAGCCAAAATAAGATTTTTTCAAGATTGGTAAAAATAGAAATTCGACCCTTAAGGGGGTGAAACGGGGGTTTTTAAATTTATATGAGACATTTTTTTGGTCAGATTTGCTTGAAACTTGGTATAAATACACTCCGATACAGATAATTAAACATGTATTTGTTTGGGTTCAAAGTATTACTTGACTGTCTACACGCACCGAACGGCGAGGAAAACATATAGTGTTATATATGAAATAAATTTGGTCAAAAAATATGCTTTCTCATACAAACGTTAACACTCCCGTTTAACCCCCTTAAAGGTTCAATTGGGGAAATGGCTGAAATACATGTTTGATTATTTGTATTTTAGTGTGTTTATGCCATGTTTCAAGTAAATCTGACCAAAAATATGTCGTTTCATACAAACTTTAACACCCCATTTAACCCTCTTAAGGGTTGAAATTTAGGAAACACCGAAATACGTGTTCGATTATTTGTATTGTAGAGTATTTACGCCAAGTTCCAAGGAAATCTGACAAAAAAGAATGTTGTCTCATTTAAACTTCAAAACCCTTGTCTCACCCCCTTAAGGGTCGAATATCGATTTTACCCACTTAAACTTCAAAACCCTTGTCTCACCCCCTTAAGGGTCGAATATCGATTTTACCCACTGTCGAAAGAAGTCTTATTTTGGGTCAAACATGAAGGCTGCGTGGTCACAGATATCGTAATATCCATGAAAAGTTCGATTTTCGACCAAAGAAACAACTTTAATTATTTGTTATCAACAAATGGATAAACATATCTATGAAAATGTTATAAACTATGTTCTGTCCGAATTTCAAGGGAATCGGACGAATAGTTTCGAGAAAAACATAATAGAAAAAAGTTCGCCGTAGCGCAGTGGGGGCTCTGACGCCTCACTAAAATCGTCATAACTCGGTCCATTCCTTGAATTTGCAAAAAAAATTGTCCCAAACCAAATTTAAGACCCTAAACTATAACTATGCAATGAAAAACATTTTTTTTTAAATTAAAGTTTATGACAATTCCTTTAAAGAAATACAAAGACAAATCGTGTTACGGCGAAATAGGTGGGAATGAGAGTGACAAAGGTTGTAATTTTCCAGTTCTGTGCAAATTCCTCCTCTCTCAATTTAGACGGCGATTATTCTAGCCAATGGTGGAGTAAGGGAAAAATTTCAGTGACGCGTCTGTCAGTAATAGTGATGGCGGTTGATCGGACGTTGTCATCGCGCTGTCTCTAACGAGCCGTATTCTTCTGTGCATCCGACGCTCATCGAGATCAAGCGCGGCTTATCGGGGGATTTATCAAAACGCGTCGGCGCGTCAAAGCATTTCGACGACACGGGTGTCTCACATTCCTCCAAACAAAGCTCTGAGCCTTGCGAGGGAGAGTCACGATGACGTTGAAGTTTGCATCGTTGGAATGCGATGAACATGATGTTTTTTTTTCCAATTTCCCGAATTTTTTTTATAGATTCGGGCTCCGAAAATCTTGCGAACCCTCTTTGGGATCTTTATCAGAGTTCTGCGATGGAGGAATTTGGATGATAAGAAATAAGATTGTAAGATAGTAACAGATAGATGAGATAATAAGATAGGAGATAAAAACATAAGGCAATAAGATAATGGATCAGATAATAAAATAACATTGATGAGATAATAATATGATAAGATAAAGGATAAGATAATAAGATAATGGATAATAAAAAAAGAAAAAAATAGAACGAAACGGGATTTATGGCGCTTTTATAGAGAGAACATAGGTAAGGTCATAAGATAGTAGATAAAACAATGTAGAAAAATAATGGATTAGATAATGAGATAACATTGATGGGATAATAATATAATAAGATAATGGATAATTTGAAAAACGTAGAAAAATAGAACGAAAAGGGATTTATGTCGCTTTCGTAGAGATAACATAGGTGAAGTGATAAGATAGTAGATAAAACAATAAGGTAATACGATAATGGATCAGATAATAAGATAATAGATGAGATAACCCGATAATGGATAAGATAATAAGAAAAAGGATAAGATCATAAGATGCTGGATGCAATGATCAGATAATAGATAAGATAATAAGATAACGGATAAATAAGATGATAAGATAATGGACGAGATAATAAGATAACGGATAGATGAGCAAATAAGAAAAGTACAAAAATAGAACGAAAAAGGATTTACGTCTCTTTCTAACTCTGCAAACTTCAACGCCATCGCATATGCGCATCGAGTAATGAATTTTTTGTTTGTTCTCGTTACAGCGGACTTTGCACGATCAAGTACATAATTGTTTCGTCAAATCGCAGCTGATTGTGAAAGCACGAATACATATAGTATTTTCAGTACGCGTTCGAGTTTATAGCTGCTAATGATGGAAGTAAACGCGAGACATCCAAGACTACGCGATTCACACCTTTATATGGGGAATTTAAAGTCGACTCTGCCTACGATTTCTCTGTTTTATTTTTAACTTCATCCTTGTTCGATAAAAACTGTCTGAAAGAGAAGGAGAAATGTTGTAAACTGTGCACAATTCTAATGTAAATTTATAAAGATACAATTTTTTTCAGCATCTGTGACACGTTGTGTTTGGGTTTATCGTTTATTTGTTCATTTTTTCCTAATTAGCTCACTGATTTCGATTTTTCGATTACGATCGGATTGCCCCATACGATAATTTTCCCAGGTAAGTAACGGACGATGAGAACACATCCCGACGTCATCCTTTAGCGAGCACGATGATGCAAAGTCGCAAGAAAGAATTCGTTTTCTTGCGTTAGTAGAAAAACCAATGACAGGCTAAGTGCAACGAGCACGCATGCTCATTGCGTCTATGCACAGGGTGTCCCTCGCGCGGTCATTTCTTGGACTTCGGGATTTATATTTTCATAGGAAAGTCAATACTTCGTTCTGCCAGCGGAGGCATTTTTCCGACTTTTTTGTTGTATATTTTTTATCGACCTATCAGCAAAGTACAATGACTAAAAATAATAATGATACTATTCAAACGAGATATTTGCTATGAATTTGAAAATCGCTTGAAAACTTTTTTTTATCGACGTTGTGAACATCTACGGTAAAATGGGGTCACTTTGAACAGGTTTTGGAATTTTTTTTTGGTAACTTTTTTTGAACATTCTAAATTACAACTTTTTTTGCTCCAATAGAACAATGTGTCTTTTGGCTATTAAATGTATACGAAAGCCAAGCCTTACCCCCCCCCCTCACAATTTTTTTAAGGTGTCTAAGTAACCTCGAGTGTGGGGTTTATTTGACAAGGTATTGAAATGCACCTTATGTCAAAGATTAAGGGTTACTTGACAACATTTTGATTTAAAAAAACTAATATTTTATGCATTATACATGGAATTAAATTAAAAACAACGATTGTTTACAATCAAATTGTCATCTTTATTAAGGCGGGCCTCTATTTTCTCGGGTCGAAAAAATCGATTTTTTTTCATAAATCACATCTACAACATGTGTGGAAAATGTGTGCCAAAGGATTTTTCGATATTCGAAGTGGTTCACAAGTTACGGCCCTGGAACGGAGTAGGTATACGGAGCAGGTATACTTTCAAACGCGTTTTTCTCGAAACACCATTTTTCGAAACGGAGACCACGATATTTCAGAAACTACTGCACCGATTTTGTTCAAATTTATACAGCATCTTTAATATGTTATAAGCCAGCGATTGAACTAGGATTATCATGATTGCTTCGATAGTTTTTTTTTGTACGAGCGAAAAACTTAAGAAAAAATGACTAAAAAATAGAATGTAATTTTCAAAAGTGTATAAAAAAGTCAATTTTTGTAATTTAGAATTCACTCTAGTTCAATCGCTAGTCTTAAATATGAAGATTAAAATGCCGTTTGGTTTTTTGATTTCAGATAAGCAGAACAGCCGCAATCTTGGTCACCGTCAAGCACCTCTTTTACTTGATGTCTTCCTGTCGGCCACTATAACTTTTGTTCTATTATATATTTTGACTTCAAAAAATTTGCAAAGCTTATTTAAATGTTAATAAAGATTATGCAAAAACAATGAGATTGATTATTTCGATGCTTTGCCCGTAAAAAATTATTGAAAAAGCCGTAAAAAAACAGCTGAGAAACTAGAGCACCGCGTTAAGGAAACATTTTACATAAAAATATCAAGTACCTGGGGTACTATTATAGGCACTTCATCAGTCTTATAATTATCATTGAGATCAAAATCAACTTTAGCAACATTATAATAAACTTGAACAACAAATTTAAACACATTTAAAAGAATGCTTAAATGGGTACACATTTCAATGTTGATGTTAAATTTTTGGTGCTCTGTTAAAGTAGCCCCAAAAACTGTCAAAGTTACCCTTAATGTCAATTTAACCCGTTTTTACGCTACTTGTGTTTATCGTCTATTTGAAAAAAGAATTCGTGTTCATTGACGAATACTCGATTAATTTTTTCACGAAAACGTAAAATGCAAGAAAAATTGAGAACGGCTAATGAATATTGAGGTCTCGAATATTGAGGGAGGAAGTATCAACAGGCTGTCTAGACTTCTTCTGAAAAGATCCACAATTTCGGACGAAATGAATGTATATAGTATATGTATAGAATGTATAGACACTATATATATAGTATATGTATAGAATGTCCACAATGTATATAGTATATGTATAGAATGTATAGACACAGGGTGATAATTATAAGGTGGCCATTTGTTTTTAAGGATCTGGCGCGGAGATTTTACGACCGAGAAAAATATAATATTCAATAGTTTTTCAAGTCTGCTTCGAAAAAAAATATAGAGTATTTTTGTGGTAAGCAACATGTGCCAGAAAAAAATTAGCATTCTGAAAAAAAAAATCAAAATTCAATTTCGAGTTCAGCAGAATAAAGATAATTAAATTTCGTACACGAAACACTAAAAAACTTTTTTTAAGTTGAATTAAATTCGAATTATCCACATTAAAATGCATCTTTGACAATTTTTTCAAGGGTTTCAAATACACGTACGTGATTTTTTGAAAATATCGATTTTCGTTTTTCGACGGATCCTCAAAACGTAACACTTTAAAAATATTCTCTGAAAATTTCAAGTCGTTCCGTTAAAAATTGAGGGAGTTATGGACGTTTATAGATAGGTTCCGCGAACCGGCAAACTGCGAGCCGGCGAACTTCGAACGCGTTTTTCTCTAAATAACTTTTTCAAAATGGGCGACCACGATATCTCAAAAATCGCTGCACCGATGAACTTCAAATTATACAAGCTTCTTTTAGATTTTAAAAATGCAGTCCTTGAACGATGGAATTTTTTTTCGATGCATAGTTTTTTTTATCAACGAAAATAGAGCTTTTGTTTCACCAAAAATCGATACTTTCACTTAGGACTGCCGCCATTTTTTCGTACATCAATGTTTTATGGAAATCCTTCGTCCAAGCACTGGATAATTTCTTGCGAAAACTAAATCCTCACCGCAATGAACGTCCTTCAAACAGCGGTCTGCACAAACCACTGTATCTACTACGTTTACAAATACTTTTCAATACAAAAATTGGAAGAAATACTCGACACCATACCCTTCAATGTAAAAATAAATTAAAAGACCTGCACACGTTTTCACACACAAAAAAAATACGGGAATTCTTCTTTTCCGGCCACGAGCACTGCAAATTTCGACAGCTTGGCGGCATTCATTGATTATCATCATACAGCTCTACTCAAAATAGAATATTGATTTTTTTCCAGCGTGCTCAATTTTTTCTGGATAACACAAAACTAAGCTATATTTTTTTTTTCGAAGAGGTTTTTCGAAAAAGTTCGAAGACTTGAAAAACTGTTTGAAATTGTATTCCTCTGAGTCGCAAAATATCCGCGCAATATGCTTAAGGGGCTACCCCCACTTCCGATTTTGAAAAAATCGATTTTTTTTATTGCATTTTTTTTTGAAGTATAAATATCCGGGCCCATACTTCTGTATGGGCCCGGAATAGATGACCTATGTAAGTTTACAAAAAAAAATATTTTCTTCGTGTAAACTGAAATTGAAACTTTATACGCGTTTTTCTCAAAATGGCATTTCTGAAGTCGGTGACCAAGATTACTCGAACACTAATGAACCGATCTTCTTGAAATTTTGCAGGCTTATTTAATACATAAAAATGTAGTCTTTAATCGTTCGATTTTTTTTTCGAAAAAAATGGCCGTTTTATAGCCAAAAAACGGCCGTTTTTTTCGTGAAAATCGAACCCTTAACTTTGACTGTCCGCCATTTTGTGAAAAATGAATATTTTTTAAAATGCTTCGATTAAAGACTAGTTTATACTTATATTTGACTAAATCCATGCGCATTTTTTTTTTCAGATGATCCACTTCGCCGCAATGTTAGTCACCGCAAACCGTGTATATAAAAACATTATTTCATTGACGGCCATTTGCCACTAAACAATGTAATATTTTTCAATAAAAAAATTACTGAAAGTTCTTCAAGATGTGTTCTTTAAGATGGTATATTGATCGATTAAAAAAGTTTTGTAGTTTTCTTTAAAAAAATTCATAAAAAAGGCCTTTTTTGCGCTACAAGTGGGGGTAACGCCTTAAAAATCGAAGGCCACCTCACAATGGTTACGCTCCGTATATATACAGGGTGTCCCTCTTATCTCTGCCACCCGAAATAATTCGGTAATTCTCGACGTCACAAAAAAATGTCTCGGACGAAAGTTGTACGGTGTGGAGGGGGCCATCAAATGCGACCAATTTTTATTATTTCGGTGGAGGCGCTGACGCACAGTGAAGGTCACCTCCACTTTTTTAAATGGAATGGTACATTTTTTTTCAACCATCTTGTGGAGCACCTCAAGCCGCATAAAAAAACATTAGGGGATCAATGTCGTTCAAGGTCATTCAAGGTCACCTATAAAAATAAAATACAAATCTAAATATCTCGGATCACTACCGAATATTTGGTAGTCATCCGAGATATTTAGATTTGTATAATCGACACTGACCTTGAATGACCTTGAACGACTTTGACCCCCTAATGTTTTTTATGCGGCTTGAAGTGCTCCACAAGATGGTTGAAAAAATGTACCATTCCATTTAAAAAAGTGGAGGTGACGTTCACTGTGCGTCAGCGCCTCCACCGAAATAAAAAAAATGGTCGCATTTGATGGCTCCCTTCACACCGTACAACTTTTGTCTGGAACATTTTTTTGTGACGTCGATAATAACCGAGTTATTTCGGATGGCAGAGACAAAAGGGACACCTTGCATATATGGATTGAAGCCATTTGACTTCGCGCACCGTCCTCATAGTAGCTAATTTTCGAAATCGACCAATCATTCACAAAACGTTTTCAAGCACCGCCTTCAAAACCACAAGAAGTGCTGATAGTCTACATTGCGTTGTAATAGATGGTTCACAATACACTTTTTTCCCACCTCGAAATAGGGTATTTTGAACCCGTACACACACACATACACACACACGCACACACATATATATATGATCATATTAGATCACCAGAGAAGGCAAGTAGGTAAAGAGCGATTTAACTTGACGTTGGAGCTGTCAATGTCGAACTTGGGAGAGTAATACGTTTCGCTGTTAAGGCGAAGACTACTCGCCCGTAAGTTAACTGTGAAACCATCGCAGAAAACGCTTGTGCAATAACGAAACTCGCACGAGTGGTTCAGCAAAGCCATGCACTCGGTTCACGTGGCTCTTTTTTCTCCGTTCCTCCTTTTCCTCAGAAACTCGCCTTTTACAGACAAGCGGCCTCGCACCCTGCGGTAATTCATGTAATCCCGTGTTAATTTAAACAAGCACACGATCGCTATGATTTTTCATGAACTCTGTGTATATCACTCTGCGACTATGTGAGCGTGTACCACAAAAATTAAAGCATTTTCCACGTATTCTTTGTATGGATAATAAGGTACCAATTGTGTACCGGTTGCCAAAAAAATGTTTAAAAAATGTGAGGTTTGTCCGTTGTATCGATAGATTCGTAATTTTTATTTAAAAGAATAATCACAGCGTGAAATTTTTAAAATATCGTTTTTTTTTGTGCTGTCCGATAGCAGAGACGGTTATAAACATGGACCTGGCATCGCCGATTGGTCGTAAGTGGGCAATTTATATGAAAATTCCGCACCAAAATTTTAAACGCGTTTTTCAAGAAAAGTATTTTTTCAAAACGGTGTACACTCTCAATGGAAGAGTTTTCAAGCTATCCGTCTGAAATTTTGACACAACATTCTTCACGCCATTTTTCATCTTGCTATGGAAGCTTTTTTTTAATTTGCATATTTTTTTAGCGAAAAACTGTCGAAAAAATAGGCTAAATTCGATACTTTTTTGCAAAACGCTGCCATTTTGTCAATTTTTATTTTAAAAAACCTCCGAAAGAATCAGACCGATTAGCGTATTTCAACCATCGAAAAAAAAATCGCGAAAATTAACTATTTTTCGACCCGTTACACTGTGACGATCCATTAATTCCGGTGACGATATCGCTCGGCCGTCGTTCGCTTCTCGATGCGCCCGTTCGGATACGAGAAATTCGTCAGCTCTCAGCGTAGACGAGCATTCATTTTTAGGCTTTATCGCGGCCTTGAGGTGATCAGGTTTATCGAAGTTTTGCGGGAATTCTTGGCGGTTGTAAATGCGCCGTGAAGAAGTCTCGTGGTTTACAGAGTCCTGGAATAATTAGATGGAGACGAGTCTGGGAGGGATCGCCTTTGAAATGTCTACGCACTATATGCCTTATCGATTCTATTTTCACAAACGAATTAAGGGGTTACCCCCACTTGCGATTTTGAAAAAATCGATTTTTTTATTGCATTTTTTTGAAGTGCAATTTGAAGTGCAGTTTTTTTTATGCCCGGAATGGATGACTCTATGTAAGTTTACAAAAAAAAAAATTTTCTTCGTGTAAACTGAAATTGAAACTTTAAACGCGTTTTTCTCAAAATGGCATTTCTGAAGTCGGTGACCAAGATTACTCGAACACTAATGAACCGATCTTCTTGAAATTTTGCAGGCTTATTTAATACATAAAAATGTAGTCTTTAATCGTTCGATTTTTTTTTTTCGAAAAAAATGGCCGTTTTATATCCAAAAAACGGCCGTTTTTTTCGTTAAAATCGAACCATTAACTTTGACTGTCCGCCATTTAGTGAAAAATGAATATTTTTTAAAATCCTTCGATTAAAGACTAGTTTATACTTATATTTGACTAAATCCATCCGCATTTTTTTTCAGATGATCCACTTCGCCGCAATGTTGGTCACCGCAAACCGTGTATATAAAAACATTATTTCATTGACGGCCATTTGCCACTAAACAATGTAATATTTTTCAATAAAAAAATTACTGAAAGTTCTTCAAGATGTGTTCTTTAAGATGGTATATTGATCGATTAAAAAAGTTTTGTAGTTTTCTTTTAAAAAATTCAGGAAAAAGGCCTTTTTTGCGCTACAAGTGGGGTAACGCCTTAAGGGGTCAGGCTACAGTGCAAATGACGAACACTCGATCGTCGCATGAGAGAACTCAAACTGAAAAGGAAGGTCCAATATGTGGTGTAAGAAACGCTGATTGAAGGTAAACTTATTATTGCAATGATAGAACTGCTAGTAAAACCTTTAAGGCGGAATATACATTTAGACAGGAAAAAATAAGCCATATTGAGATATTTTTTAAACTAAGAAATAATTAGTCTACAATTATAAAACTTTAGGTATACTTTAATAGTATAATATATTTAACTATACGAAACAATTTTTTAAAATTAATTCATCATCAAAATGACGGAGCTGTGGCAGAGTGTTACAGCAAGGTCGCCGTGGAAGTTGCGAATCGGCGTCTAGCTTCCCGTAGACTTTGATTAGCAAAAAACTTCAAACATTTTTTCAGTTAGGACATGTATAGTTTCTATGTGACGGTAATTAAATTAATAAAATGCAAATTTAAGAAAATGGCACGCATTTACAAAAAAATCAACATTTCACGCAACATTTCTGTGAAATGTGGATTAAAAAAGTCGTTTTTTTTTTCAATTTTTCTAAAAAAATTCTCGTCGCGCAGACGGTGCGAAAATTATCAATATTTCTACCAAGTTTCAACTCAATCGGCTTAATAGTTTTTGAGTAATCCTGCACGCCAATTTCGATAATGCAGATTTGAGAAAAACGCGTTTGAAGTTCACGCCCGCTCCGAATCCGAGCGGTGAGTGACAGTGTTGACGGGCTATAACGTTTAAAGTTTTTCGATTTACGCTTTGAAACTTTGGGAAAATATTCTACATATATAGTTCTATCGATTAAATAAAAAAAAAACAGAAATCGATCTTTTGATCATCGTAAATATATATCCCGCCTGAAATGGGTTTTTCTTGAAACTATATTTTTCAAAACGGTGTACACGATTTCTCGACATCTAATGAACGGATTGACTTGAAATTTGGTACACTTATACAGTGTAATAGTTGTTCAGGCTTGACCGACGTTTTTCTTCTTAACATTTTTTTTCATTAGTGAGTCACAATATTGACGTCAGTTTCCTCGAAAAATCGAAAAAAAGTTCCAAATTTTTTTTTTGTGATTGGAAGACGCTAACAAAAGAAAGCTCGGTCAAGTCTTAGTTAATGTTATTTATTTTGAGAAAAAACTTTTTTTTGTTTCAGATTAATCGGGTGGCCAAAATCAAGTACACCGTTCAAAGGCCCTTCACGAGATTGTTTATAACTTCTTTAATTATTGAATTTTTTTTTTAATTTGGTACACAACTTTTCTAATATACATACAAATAAATGTACAAACGGTTTTACAATCATCTTACTTATTCTTGCAAAATCAATTTTTTTTAACAACTCCAATTTTTGTTTCGTTACAGTAGCCCAACCCCTTAATACGACTGTCTCCATGCACTGCGTATTAGAGGTTTTTATTTATTTGTGAAAAATTCAATTCTCGTAAATCGTAAACATGTATCTGAAGGATCATGATCACGATTACAATACTGTTATAATTACCAGTGCCAACACTTTGTCTCAATGCTGTTATAGTTTGCATCATTGGAATGCAACGAAAATTCTTTTTTTATTTTCTTTTTCTCGATTTTCATTGTTATCCAAAATATTTCCTAATAGAGTGAGTTTGTACGTCTCAAATGAGGATTAAAAAACACTTTTTCCTAGCTTCGATCTGACTCAAAAATTTTAATTAGAAGAAAAAATATCGTTGCATTCCAGAGTTGCAAATAGTGCATTACTTTTTGTAATGCATTCGCGTTTTTATTACTCATTTCTTTACATTTTGTAATGAAAACAAATTTCATTACCCATTACATTACATTCAGTAATGTAACAAATTTCCATTACTCATGACATTACATTTTGTAATTCAAACATTTGCCATTACTCGTCACATTGGATTTTGTAATGTAAACAATTTTCATTACTCATTACATTGGAATTTGTAATGTAAAAAATTTCTATTCCTCATTACATTACATTTTGTAATGTGAAATATTTTTATTACCCATTAAATGCAATGAGCAATGGAAATTCTTTACATTACAGAGTCCAATGTAATGGATAATGGAATTTTTTAACATAACAAAATATAAGGTAATGAGTAATGGAATTTTGTCACATTACCAATGCAATGCAATGTAAGAAATCTCCATTACTCATTACAATGTAATGGGGATTATTAGTCGTTTCCCAATAGGGGCAGTTTTTGCACTGGGTGAGTGCCCAATGAGAAATGTCCCAATGGACATTTTTTACATTAAATTAGTAATGTGAACAAATTCCATTACTCATTACATTAAATTTTCTGATGTCCAAAATTTCCATTACTCATTACATTGGACTTTGTAATGTAAAAAATGTCCATTACCCATTACAATGTAATGTGTAATGAAATATTCTGTCATTACACATTACACTGCATTTTGTAATGAAAATGTTTCACATTACAAAATGTAATGTAATGAGTAATGGAATTTTTTTACATTACAAAATATAATGTAATGAGTAATAACATTTTTCCACATTACCGAATGTAATGTAATGGGTAATGAAATATTTTTTCATTACCCATTAAAAAAGTAACGAATAATGCATTACTTTTTCATTACAAATTTCGCAACCCTGTTGCATTTCAACGATGCAAACTTCAATATCATTTGTTTCAATCATTGTTGACCAAAAACTCTACGTGAAAATCGAGAGAGCCACGAACGGAAACTGTTTTCGTTATTTTCTTCAAATTGCCCTTCGAAAATGCGCGAACGCGATTACTCAAGCTGGCAATGACCCGTTAGTTGATTACACAGACGTGCGATGAGAGAAAGCAAAGTGACAGTTCGAGATTCTCGTGTATCTCGTGTACATTATATTGGTGAAGCTCGAGGAGAAAACACGAAAGAAGACGAAGCAAAGATGAAAGTGCCAAGCTAAAAGATTGTACCCGAGCCATAATTTGTGTGGCCAAGATTGTGGAGCTTAAAAGAGGACGCAAATGTGAGTGCACGTCGAAAAAGTCTTGGGGACATACCTTTTTGTCGCTCATTTTTGTGAGGAAACTCGACGGAAATTTCAGTGGGTACTGACCCTAAAACAAAATCGACTGAAGAATGAGATCCTTGTCGTTCTCAATGTAAACTCGACGAATTCTTTTAAATCGTTTTCAAAAGAAAAAGAGTACTCGGCAGAGAGCAAGATATAGTAGAACGAATTTCGTTGACACTGATATGAGAAAAATTCAACAGTGGGAAGAAGGAATTTCACGTGTGGAATAAGCATTGAAAAATCTACAAGAGATAAGAGAACTTATCTGAAAAATCTAACTAGTGTAGAAATTACTCAGTCTCGTGGACCCTTCAATAAAATATAAAGTGGAAAAAAACGAATTCAGATTCTACAGAAGTAATAGTGTTCAAATTTGCATCGTTGGAATGCAACGAAACTTAATTTTTATATTTTTATTGATATTCCTTTGTTATGATAAAAGAAAAATTCGCGATTTAGGTAGTAGTTCGTGAAAGAACCTCTCGGTGGTTTTCCTACCCCAAAATTGCGAAATATTTGGGCAATTCAAAGAATTTAATTTTCATGTATTCCTAAGTTGTAAATTCCAAATAATTAGAAATAAATCCAAAGAAATATTAGCTGTAGAAGAGAAAGAAAAATAGTAATTTAAAAAAAGAGGCTTCTCAGGAATTCGTTAAGGATAATTTGTTTTCCAAATATTGAATAAATCGTAAAGTATATTCGAGATATTCCGTTTTATCTGTAAGAACCATTATATTTTCAAGTAGAACGAAATTATTGAAATTTATTCTAACTCTTTTGGTATTCGACGATCCTAGGAATGCTTCACAATTTATTTCTTTTTTTAGTTTACTTATGAATGTGCACGTGTAACGAGGCTCCTCCCCCCTTCATTCTCGATCTCCCGTCCTCTTGTATGTAGGGAATGATGACAATCGGAATTTTTCTTTCGTACAGTGAGCACACCTGCATACTCGCCGGCAATGTCTCCAGCAGGAGAGAGAGCGCGAGAGAGAGAAAGAGCTTATCTCGTGCAAACAGGGTAAGACTTCCTGCCATTTAAGGACACTGTATATGAGTTCACTTCCGCCTCGACTGCATCTCAAGTTGTCCCGTAAGAAATGAAAATATTTTCAAAACCGCAATGATTACTTCTGTACGCACAAAATGTATTACTTTGGGCAGCAGATGAGAATTATAAAAAATGCCATTTTTTCGACAATTTTTTTAAAAAGTTTAAGGCTACTGTGAAAATGTCAAAAATGTCAAAAAATATGCCGCAGGAATCGCAGATTGAAAGTAAACTTTAGATTACACCGACAGAACTGTTAGTAAAACTTTAAACGCGTTCTTCTTGAAACTATGTTTTTCAAAACGGTGTACACGATTTGTCAACATCTAACGAACGGATTGACTTGAAATTTGGTACACTTGTTCAGTGTAATAGTAGTTCAGTCTTGACCGACGTTTTTTTTTCTTAACATTTTTTTCATTAGTTATTAACAATAATGATGTCACCGGTGCGATGGTCTAGTGGTTAGCGTGCTCGCCACTAAACCAGCGGACCGGGAGGTCCCGGGTTCGAATCCCAGTCGCGTACATTTCGTCGTGAAATGTTTTTCTTCGGCATTTCGCGGCGAAATAAGACTAGTTCCACGTCTGGGGGGCGAACTCGATGACCGGCTGTATTGGTATAGGTTTTCCGCAGTTTCCCTATACCCATGACAGAAATGTCATGATGAATATAATACAGAGGAGGAAGTCGGCTGCGGCCGCAAAGGGGGGAACAGGGAGAAAGATGGAGAAAAAAGGAGTAAACAGTAGAGGAAAGAACGGCATAATGATGGGAAAGGATAGGTAACAAACGCGAAAAGCGTGTACCTAAGGAAAAAACCAATAAAAAAAAACAATAATGATGTCACATTTCCCCTAAAACAAACGTACAAAAAAGAATCAACATTTTTTTTGCTGATTGAAACACGATTACAAAAAAAAGATCCGTCCAATATTAGCCGATAGTAACTGTTGTAAAAAAAAAACGTTTTTTTTAGATCAACCCGATGACCAAAATTAACCCTCAATCCGTGAAGGTATTTGAGGCACCTTAATCCCGTGAACCTGGGTCGGTTTCGTCTTCGCACAACCAAACCAACAATTGTCAATGAAAAAATCTGAAAAAATTCATGGTCAATCTTTAAGCCGTACTTCTCAAGAGAAAATAGGGTTTTTTTTCTTATTTTTAATATATTTTTTTCTCTAAATAATAAGCAACCTGCAAAGAAAATGATTTTGGGCAGAACGAAAACGACCTAGATTCACGGATTAAGGGTTGAGTACACCGTAGAGCCTCTCACGTTCAAAGGTCTTCCAGGAGATTGTTTAAAACTTTTTAAATTATTAACATTTAAAAATAAAATTTGGTGCGCAATTTTTTTGATGTACATACAAATAAACGTTCAAAAGATTTTTCAATCATCTTACTTATTCGTTCAAAATTAGTTTTTTTTTAAATAACCCTGATTTTTGGAGCGCCGCAGTAGCCCAATCCCTTAAGGCGGGATATACAATTACAACGATAAAAAAATCGATTTCTTTTTTTTTAACGATAGAATTATATATGTAAAATATTTTCCCAAAGATTCAAAGCGAAATTCGAAAAACTTCAAACGTTACAGCCCGTCAACGCTGTGCCTCATCGCTCGGATTCGGAGTGGGCGTGAACTTCAAACGCGTTTTTCTCAAAACTGCATTATCGAAATTGGCATGCAGGATTACTCAAAAACCATCAAGCCGATTGAGTTGAAACTTGGTAGAAATATTGATAATATCGGTACCTTCTACCTGACGAAAATTGTTTTTGAAAAATTGGAAAAAAACTACTTTTTTAATCCACATTTTACAGAAATGTTGCGTGAAATATTGATTTTTTTTTGTAAATGCGTGCCATTTTCTCAAATTTGCATTTTCTTCATTTTAATTACCATCACATAAAAACTATACATATTGTAACTGAAAAAGAGTTTGAACTATTTTGTAAATCAAAGTCTACGGGAAGCTAGACTGCACGCAGATTCGCAACTCCCGCGGCGACCTTGCTGTAAAACTCTGCCACGGCTCCGCCAGTTTGATGATGAATTAATTTTAAAAAATTGTTTCGTATACTTAAATATGCTATTGAAGTATACCTAAAGTTTTATAATTGTAGAATAATTATTTCTTAGTTTAAAAAATCCGTCAATACTGCTTATTTTTTTCCTGTCTAAATGTATATCCCGCCTTAAGGGGTGATCACAAGTGTAAAATTTTCAAAAAATCGATTTTTTTGCATTATCCGATAGTATAGACGGTTATAAACATGATCCTGGTATCGCCGATTGATCGTAAGCAGACAATTTATATGAAAATTTCGCACTCGAAACTTGAAACGCGTTTTTCTCGAAATGTCGCTTTTCAAAACGGTGTACACTCTCAAAGCAAGAGTTTTCAAGCTATCCGTCTCAATTTTAACACATTATTCTTCACGCCATTCTTTATCTTGGTACGGAAGCTTTTTTTTAAATCTTTATATTTTTTTTAACGTCGAACTGTCGAAAAAATATGCTAAATTTGATGCTTTTTTTAAACCGCCGCCATTTGGTCAATTTTGATTTTGAAAAAACCTCCATAGCAAGATAGCGGTTTTTATACTGATTAATAATCTTTTTACAAATTTTGTTTTAGAAAATATTTACGGCCACAACCGTGTACACCGTGAGACTTCTTTTTTTTCGAAGACGTTTTCAACCGTTAAAGAAATGTAAAAAACATAAAAATAAGAGTTTAAAACAGTATTTTCTGTTCTTCGTCAGTGCTTTGATTTGACATAAACAAATCAGACTGATTAGTGTATTTCAAGGGGAGGGTAGGGCTTTCAGCGCGAAAAAAAACACTTTTTTGCGAATTTTTTTCATCTATCCACAAACAAGCCGGTGACAAAACTTTTCCAAGAACGCCTTTGGAAAAACACGATTTGCGGTGTTCACTGTATCTCAGTTAGAAATTATCTGAAATCAAGTACCATTAAAATTTAGTCAAAGTATCATGAAATCCTCCCCCCAACGGTCTTTGATAATTTTTTTTTTCGTTTCTAAATTTTTGATGGTCATGTAAAGTTAAAAGTGCTATTTTTCACGAAAAATTCCGCCATTTTGGGGATGGAAAACCCCCTCAATGTAAAAAAAATCTCAAACTAACCGTTGGGAGGAGGTATTTCATATGTAGAAAGTGTGTACCAAGTTTGAAATAAATCGGTTATATAGTTTTCAAATGGCAGTGAACACGGACTTTGAAAAAGTGGTTTCGAGAAAAACGCGGCACCGGGTTGTTTGTAGATATTTTCGCGTACAAATTTCACGGAATGTTCTTGAAATGACACTTAACAATGTACAAAAGGTATAATAAATATAAAAATAGAGTAAATAAATTTACTCTATCCATGTAGATGAAAAAAAATCGCAAAAAAGTGTTTTTTTTCACGCTGAAACCCCTCCCCTCCCCTTAACCATAGAAAAATCAAATCGCGAAAATCAGTTATTTTTCGATCCGTTACACTGTGATGATTCCTTAAGTACGATTTAATAAAGCAATTTTTACTTTTAACGAGCAGTCTGTGCTAAAACTCGAAGGTAATTTCCTCTCTTCCATTAGCTCTTCTATTCGCGTATTCGTGTTTTTTCAAACGTCACGTCTTCTCTTATCTGTTAGGTTTATCGCATAGGTACGTGTCGAACATCGAGGTCGCAAAGGCAAACCGCTATTGTAACAAAACGCACATGGCTCGCACATGTACGACAACCTGCGAAACGAGCATAAGCGCGCTTATTGCAATACGCAGCTTGTCTCTTTAATAGTCCATTTGATTATTTATAATTACTATCGTACACGACGTGTGCAGTATGCTCCAATTGAGAGACCGCGCGACGATAATATTAGATCGAGAGAACTCCGGGAACGTTGATCTCGACTTCATGATCAGGCGCGGCCTATCGCTCGTCTAAATAAACCCTTGTAATTTACGATAACATCGTTCTAAGTAATAATGATCCAAACATACACGGAGAAGAGAATAATTTGGATCAACAAATTCATTTTCAGATGGCCAACGAAATATTGACATGAATCATTGAAATATTCGATTTTTCCGAGCGTTCGTTAATTGGATGGAATTCGAATTAAAAATAATGTAATACAAAATTCAAATAATCATACTGTTTTTTCAATGAATTATTCGTTGAACAATTTATTTAGTCGACGAATTTAGTCAGATGGGGTTGAAGTTTTCATAGTTGGAATGCAACGAAAATTTTGTTCAATTTCTTATGTTTATTATTACCGAAAATCACATTTCGCGGATATAAGTCGCCCAATAAGAATCCTAAAAAATATTCGCGTGATTTTCGTAGCTCAAATCTCCCAAAGGAAATTGGGAAACAAAAACCAAAATCATTTCGGTTGCATCACAACGATGCAAACGTCAACGTCACTTAGTAAGCGTGAGTCGTTTTTTTACGGGGTCGAAATTTGCATCGTTGGGACGCAACGATAGTGCTTTTTTAGTTTCTATTTTTATATTTTCTTTTCCAGATTTGGATTATTATGCGGAATCCTTTTTTGCAGATTTACATTGTAGGATAAATAAAATCAACTAAATATCGTGGAAATTGGTTGAGGGATTTTTATAGGCGAAATTTGCAAATAGAAAAGCAATACCAATATATTAAGGGGAGATATACACCTAGGAGCCGAAAAAAGGTCATTTTTGTGAATTTTTCAAGGAAAACTATTTGAAATTTCGGATTGGGCTTTTAATTATCTAAAAGTATATACTTTCAAAAATATGTAGAATTTTCTTTATTTAAAAATATCAAAAATATACAAGGATATTGTATGATCCTTGGAGCGTCGTAAAAAAAATCTGCGTATACGGTACCCACTGGCGTTTCTTAAAAAATCATCTGAAAAAAAAACGAAAAAAGATGGGTGGGGGTAAAAATGTCGAATGACCAAATATAGAACGACAAACATTTCGAAACGACAGAATTATGAACTCTCAAAATAACGAAGGTTAAATCATTCGAAATTTTATCTTTCGACTGATAAAAAAATCGAATGACTATAAATCGAACCATTATTTATTGGAGAGGTAATTTATTAGAAAACGAATATTCAGATTGTCTGAAATTCGGAACATAAAAATACAGAATCGAAAAATGTAGAACACCCATATCTCCGAAACAGAAAATAGCGAGTGCCTAATATGCATAATACCGTCTATGGCGAAAAGCAATATATCGAAACGCAAAATGTCGATGGCCCGAAATGTAGAACGCCGAAAGGTCGAACGACCAAAATAGCGAACGTGGTGGGGCCCGTCACGTGGGATGACTGTCTTACGATATTTTAGCCTACAGACCGCCAGCGCCATCTCGCAGCTTCACTCTGAGGCGCAAGTGACGTATTGCTCGATTCGCCATTCGGGCCGTTCTACATTTTGACCCTCCGCGATTTCAACCACTCGACTTTTTGGCCGTTCGCTTTAATGATTTTCTGCATTGTGAACCATCGCCATTTTTTTAATTCGGAGAATTGTCGTCTCGAATTATTTGGTGTTATGCATAAAGGCCCATCGATTTTATGTTTTTCGATATTTTATTAAATCTGATTTTTGTTTTTCGCTATATATCAACTTCCGAGATGTTCATATTCGTAATTGTTATTTTCGACTTCACAGGCTCTAGTAAGATTGATCTATCTATATTCGAACATTCGTCATTTTCGAATTCGACATTTTGGCCCATCGGCATATCGATCGTTCGACATTTTTCCCCCCACCCAAAAAGATTATTAAATTAGTTACTATAATCTAGTACTTGTCATAGCCGATTTTGAAAATATCGATTTACGACAAAATGGCGGGCATTTAAGTCCCGGACAGGAGATCTGAAGCAAAAAGATCAAACATATTTTTACTTTGTACAATATTGTGTATAAGTTGACCTAGAATCAAGAAGAAAAATTGAAAAATAAAAAAATAGTGAGCAATCGTAAGGAGGTTTGTTTTTTCCCAAACATTTTCGCAGTTTTTTTGCTTACTATTTTTTTCATTCGTCAATTTTTCTTCTTCATTCTAGGTCAACTTATATACAATATTGTACAAAGTAAAAATATGTCTGATTTTTTTGCTTCAGATCACCTGTCCGGGACTTAGGACTTCCGCAAGCGAAGAATGTCATCGCCCGCGCACCGACATACGTGGCTCCTCCCACTCCCACCACCACGTTTTGTCAAACTTTAAAAAATATTTTGCTGTTCAATAAAGACCGCTTAGTCAACATACCAAATATCAACATTCTATATTTAATACTTTTCGGATAAAAAATTGGTGAAAAATCGAACATTTTTTGGCCCAACAAGGCAGAACCTTCCCTTAATTCCCTTTACCTATCTTTGCCCAAATCGAAAATTTCGACGATGTAAATATATATCCCCCCTTAAGCTGGAGAGTGTCCACCTCCAAACGTCGCAAAAAAAATTTCTTCATCTGCCGGCGGCCATGTTTTTCTGTGTTTTTTGGTGATTTTTTTAAAAGGCTTTCACTATATATACCTTTGCGTTAAAAAAATGCGTTTCTTTTCCGTCAACCGTTGCCCAGAAAAAAAATCGGAAGTTCCCAATTTTTTTCGGCTTTTGAGTAGATGTAGCCCCTTAATTCGTTACTTATTAATCTTATGAATTCCTTACTTTTCGTTATCATCTTACTATTTCCACTTCCAGAGAAGCTCGCGGTTCTTTCAAATTACATTTCTTCTTCTATCGCGCTGATTATCCGTAGAGTACGCGTGACGCAACGATAACTCGTCTCGGAGCATATATTGATCCGATTTTTAACAGATGCCTCGCACGTTCGCGATTCAATCGTGGATTTTTGTGGTTTTTTATTCTTTCGACGTCTGCGCGCACTCGCGTCAAAAAGTTGAACGTTGTTGCACCCACAATTTTATAAGATATTCGCTCAAGGTCTCGTATACACGACGAAGAATTTGTATTCACGTTTTGTAACGAAACTGCGTGAATAATTCAAGTAGCGATGTTAATTTCGCCAAACACACGGCAATGATCTGTGAAACGCGGTACGCGCGCTTAAACGCGCGCAGTATTTCTTTTTGCCTTTTAGTTTTTTTCTTATTTCTCGTTTCTTTT
The DNA here is from genome assembly GCA_944452715.1 of Ophion slaviceki. Lineage (NCBI taxonomy): Eukaryota > Metazoa > Arthropoda > Insecta > Hymenoptera > Ichneumonidae > Ophion > Ophion slaviceki. Next base: position 46,475,045 of record OX101784.1, read on the forward strand.
CCACCGATTCGTGACGCTCGTCAATCTCTGAAACAATTACGAAACAACGACATCGTGGGAGAGTCTTTCGGTAATTCAATGACTCTTTGCCCCCCATCTCTCTCTCTCTCTCTCTCTCTCTCTCTCTCTCTCTCTCTCTCTCTCTCTCTCTCTCTCTCTCTCTCTCTCTCTCTCTCTCTCTCTCTCTCTCTCTCTCTTTCTCTCTCTCTCTCGCACGCGAGATCTCACGGTTGTTTGTTCAATACTTCATTCATGAACGAACGAGTGGAGGCGCAAACCGCAAAAACCATAATAACATACCCGTAATCGATTAAATCCAGTCCTACGAGACTCAATCATGTTTATCTCGTTGATAAAACGCTGGGTAATTCGATACTGGTAGAGTATATCGCTTTTCGAGTCACTGTGTATTTTTGTTCCGTCAAATTTAATTTTTCATATTTGACCGCAATTAAAACATTTCAGGAGTATTCAGAGATCCGTAGAAGCTTGAATTTGCCGAAAAAGGTTTTTTCTTGTATAGTTTTCTAGCCTAGGGTCTTAACTTTAATTTGCGACGAAGGTTTTGTAAAAACTCCAAAAATGAACCGAGTTATGACGATTATTGTGAAGTGTCAGATCACCCACTTCGATACGGCAAAACTTTTTTCTTTTGCGATTTTTTTTCGAAACTATGTTTTATGAAACGGTGGAGGTAAATATGTTTTTTATGTTTATCCATTTGTTGATGATAAATGATTAAAGTTGTTTTTTTGTCGAAAATTCAACCTTTCCGTTTACAGCCTGCATTTTCGTAATTTTCTCAATTTAATAAAATTACCTTGCTATACGAAAGTTCCATTCTTATACTAAAAGTACACCTTTTTATTTGGCCATTTCAAATTACTCCGGTTGCCAGAATTACCTACACCGATCGGCTATGCAGCAAGGGCGGCACTTTGTTTAAATAATAATAATTTCATTGTTTATCAATATTTTTCTATTTCAAAAAAGTTAAACTTGGCAAGATTATGTATTGATTGTGTGTAAAATCCCGACCTCGTCGTCTCAATGCCCTCGTCAGAAAATAATATTGAAAATTGATTTGATTTTGAGTCTCGAGCTTCACTCGCAAGTTTAAACAATAATATTTTCATTGTTCACCAATATTTTTCAATTAAAAAACTCAAACTTTGTAAGACTATGTATGAATTGTATCTAAAATCTTGACCATGTCATTCAAATATTCTTACCAGAAAAAAATATTAAAAATTCCAATCAAAAACCCAAACAAACCCGAACAACAACCATATCAATATCAATGGAGATGAATAATTTACAACCCAGCATTGGTTATCAATATTTTTCTATTGAAAAAAAGAATTGATTGTGTGTAAAATCCCGACCTCGTTGTTGGAATTTTTTTTTGAAAATTCGTTGGATTTTCGCCGCCCAGCTGCATTCCAAAATTTGAACGATAATATATTCCATGTTCATCAATATTTTTCGATTAAAAAAACTCAAACTTCGCAAGACTATGTATCAAAGGTATCGAAAATCCTGACCTCGTCATCCCAATATTCTTACCAGCAAAAAATATTGAAAATGAGCCTGATTTTCGGGCCCTAAGGTTGTGCAGTCTCCTCGAAAACCCAAACAAACCCGAACAACAATAATAATAATATCATTAAAGACGAATAAATTGCAACCCAGCAATTCGTCTTCTTTTTCAGAGCTTAGAGAAAATTGGACTTGCAAAATTGGGTCTCGAGTGTTGTCATATGCGTGCACGTAGATTATCGCAAGTCAATTGCCATAACGACCCGAGAGTTAGATAAAAATACAATCGATGTGTACTCATTGGCCCGCACGCACGATGTATGAAACGGGATAAATCACATGGGCGTATGGGTGCACATGGTAAAAGTGAGTCAGTCTAATCGATCGTGGTATATACATAAATGGAAACGTGTCGAGATTGCGAGCCATATGACTGTTACTTATCTATTTGTATCACAGACACGGTTGTTATTATTAAGTTATTATTATTATCCTATTCTATCAAACAATCGGTAGCCTCACATTTGTTTCTATATATACTATAAACTGAAGAGGGGCCTGAGGATTTTGATGAAACGGGGTGGGTCTACCGTTTTCAAATGGGAGAAAGTGATTTAACCGAGTCTCAACTTTGAGGCAAACATATTGAAGGGGGTTGAAAATAACGAGATTAATTTTCACAATCTAATAATGCTCTCATAATAAAATTAATTCGTCGTTCATTCGTTTTGCAATATTAATCTTGATGATTTTGATTTAGTATTACAATCTCTGCTAATTCCATGAAAAAAATGTACAATTTTTTTATGCTCCTTGTACTTTTCACCGAGCATCGCTTGGTATTTAATTTCATACCTATTATTATTGTTATCTGTGGTTACCTTATTTCCGGAAGCGATTTATTGGAAATGAATCAATTCGCTTAAATAATAATAATTATAATAAAAGTATTAACTAATAATACGAAATTATTATATATATATATATATATATATATATATATATATATATATATATATATATATATATATATATGTGTGTGTGTGTGTGTGTACGTATATATTAACTAATTATAATAATAATATTTGTTATCAGTATTACTATCAATCAATCAAATCGAATTTTATTTGAACAAAATTAAATAATTTTTTTTACAAAACAATCACTTTCCTCTTACATATTCCTTCACTTATTTACTACGCCACACGTTCTTGCACTTCGTACTATCTAACACTTCTCTCTTTTTCTTCATTTATTCCTATACTCATATTTTTGCACACTTCCTTATTATTATTACTATTATTAGAATTTGACCGAATGAATTATACTCAGACCAGAAAAAACCGAAAAGCAAACTTTGGGAATTCACTAAAAATATTTTCACCGTGCAACATTCAATCGCTACGGTTTGCGCGACTGCGGCTTGAGTTGCCTTCCGATACAATTCGTAGATTCCATTGTACGGGGTCTTCCCCCTTATAACATTCCCCGCCATATTCCACTCGCCTTCCGAAACTATTACTTTCGACTTTTTTTCTATAACCGCCAGTTTCACAGAAATTCAATATTTTAGTTCTGAAACATCTGTGGTTACCGTATTTCCGAAAGCGATTTATCGGAAATAAATTAATTCGCTTAAATAACGATTATAATAATGATAATAATTACTATTATTTGAGTGAATTAATTTAGCGAAATTTGAGCGAAACAAATTAATTCACTTAAATAACGATTATAATAATGATAATTATTATTATTATTTCAGTGAATAAATTTAGCGAAATTTGAGCGACACAAATGAATTCGTTCAAATAGTAATAATAATAATTATTATTATCTAAGCGAATTCATTCATTCAATGTTTATCTTTCGTTTTTTTCGGTCTATGACATTAAAAGATTTTTTACTGAACGAGTAAGATTTCGAGTGTATATCGTACATAGGTGGATTGCGAGAGTGTTACTGTCTGCGTTCCGGAGAGGGAGAGAGAGAGAGAGAGAGAGAGAGAGAGAGAGAGAGAGAGGGCGGTTATTCAGTTTATCGTGTGACTCCTACGCAGCATCCCAATTTATCGTTAATCTCTGATTTCTCATTCTCTTTTTTTCTCTGCCTCTCTATCTCTGTCTCTCTCTCTCTCTCTCTCTCTCTCTCTCTCTCTCTCTCTCTCTATTTCTTTTTCACTCTCTCTTTTTTCCACACCTCGGTCCAGGAGGCAATAATTTGAATCGCGACTCTCGTTGATCATATTATCGTTAAATAAACCTCGAACGTTCTTACACACGTATATATATGTACAGTCGACGAGCGTGTGACATCAGCGAAGCACAACAATTTGCATATGATCTTGGCAAAGTTGTCTCGCTGCACGCTTAAACGCCGGAGTAAAAGTATCGCGGCTGGGCGAATTGGAAAAATAAAAACACCGAAGGATCGCGATCCATCGCGACACGCGTGTGGATCTATTCTCATGATACATCGATACCCCACGGACCTTAGAATTTAATGCGTTAAATCACGGTCATTGAAGGTTTGCTAATATGTGCAATTACGATCGTACGTAACTTTATTTCCAGGTAAACGGTCAGTTTACGTCGAACCTGTCGATCTCGAAGTTTGACTTGTGTTTAGGGGCTCTGCTTAAGCTTCAAATTTCGTATTTTTTGTTTTTGGATAGTTTTATAGCCTAGGGTCTTAATTTTAACAAAGATTTCGTGAAAATTCCCACAATTGATCAAGTTCTCACGATTTTTGCGAAGGGTGCGATTTTCCCTTTTTTTATGATATTGAAGTTTGCATCGTTGGAATGCAACGGATTTTTTTTTTTCTAATTGCAAGTTCTTTTTGGCAGATCGAAGCTACGTTAAACCTTTTTTAAGAAAAAGGGATCTATACCCTAACTCTATTGGAAAATATTTTGGATAAAAGTTAAAATGCAGAAAAAGGGAATAAAAAAGAATTTTCGTTTCATTCCAACGATGCAAACTTCAACAGCATCTTTTTTTCGCGTTTTTCTTGTAACTTTGTTTTATGAAACTGTGTAAGTTGTATCTCAAAATATATTCGTCGGATTCACGCCATCTTCGGACAGAGCATAGTTGATAACATTTACTGTCATACGGCCGAACAATTTTTTAATGTGGTTATACATTTGTTTATAACAAATGACTGAAGTCGTTTATTTTGTCGAAAATCGAACATTTTTCTGCAGCTCGGCATTGTCGTAATTTACAAAATTTTAAAAATGAATCTGCTCATACGAAAGTTTTATTTTCATGTTGAAAGCTTGTTTTTTTATTTTCCATTTCTTATCACCCTAGTTGCCAGAACCACCTACACCGATTGGCCATGCAGCAACGACGGAAATTTATTTAAATAATAATAACTTCATTGTTTATGTATATTTTTTATTTTAAAAAACTCAAATTTGACAAGACTATGTACCAATTGTGTGTGAAATCCTGACCGCGTCATCACAATACTCACGTCAGAAAAAAAATTAAAAACCGACTTTTTAGCCCCAAATTTACGACGTAAGTTTGAGAAATTGTTTATCAATATTAAAAAAAAACTCAAACTTGGCAAGGCAAACTTACCAATTGTGCATAAAATCCTGAATGCGTTATCCCCAAACGCTCATGAGAAGAAAAAAAATTTCAATCGCCATTTTTGAACCCCAAGCTTATGCAGACTTATTACAAAAAAAATCACGCAAGATCGGATTGTTTTTTTAAATTATATTTTCCACTTCTTCCCATGCCTTCCCAAGCAGAATGCCTGGGAGTTTCAGTTCTAAAAAACTTACGATTAAGAGTAGAAATTAGTAAAGGACGTGCGAGTAATTTTGGGTCTCTAAATTTCTAAATTTGTCCTAAATTTTATAGAAACGGTGTAGACGATCGATTTAAAATTTGGAGAGTACATTCAGTAAATGACAAAGAATTTACTGTATAAATTTAAATCAAATGGTAACATTTTGTGAATTGTCCCGAAACCCCTTAAACGCCTTTTTCTCGAAACTATGTTTTTCAAAACGGTGTACACGATTGCTCGACATCTAACGAACAGATTGACTTGAAATTTAGTAAACCTATTCATTGTACTATCAGTTTAGTCTTGACCGACGATTTTCTTCTTCACATATTTGTTCTCTAGTTATCAACAATAATTTAATTTTTCCTAGACAAATCGAAAAAAAAAAAACAATTTTTTTTTGTTGATTAAAACACGATACCAAAAAAAAACTCGCTCAAGTCTTAGCAAACATTATCTATTTTAAGAAAAAAAAACTCTTTATTGACATCAACTCGGTGGCCAAAATCAACTACACGTTCAAAGATTCTTCACGAGATTCTTCATAACTTCTTTAATTATAAAAATGTTTAACCCTTCCTTGACACACTTATATTCGGTCACGATTTTGTCACACTGGGTCAATTTGACCCGGATAGTACTTCACCCACCTGCCCTCAACAACCCTTAGTCGGTTTTTATCGAAAAAATCCGCCATACACTTTGAGCATTTCTCAATATGGCTGCATAATTAAAATTCGAAAAGAATAAAATTAAATGCTTGTTAAAAATAATTGAAAAATGTTAACTTTGGGAAAGTGAGCATTTTACTTCAAATTCGTGCGGGTAAAAATGACCCAGTGTGTCAACGTAGGTTCATTTAGGTCTTCACTTTAGACGCTAAAAAAGGCTATTTTCATGAACTTTTTTTGATCGGTTTATATTATCGATATTGATATAAAAGTTGTTACACTTAATAAATACATTTTCGAAATATATTTAAAAAATGTTTGATGTATTTATGTAACCCAATTAAACTTTAAACGCGTTTTTCTCGAAAGAAAGTTTTTCGACGGCTTGTTGATAAAATCTTCGAAAGTACCGAACCGATCCTTATAAAATTTCAACCACATTCTTTACAACTATACCTATAGCGCATATCAAGGATTTTTAAAATTTTGATATTTACTATTTTTTGCCAAAAACGGTGAAAAAACACGTTTTTTTGGTTTTTTCGAAAAATGTCCGCGATTAGGTTATTTTTGCATATGTCAAAAATCGTATGATATGCGCTATAGCTATTAACATACTGAATCTAAAACCGTTTGATTTTATTGTTTCGGATGATCCATCTCCGAGATTTCATCAACAGCGCAGGCCTACAATCTTTTAGGACATTTTTTAACTACCATTTTCGTTTATAAATAGTGACTTAAATAAATAAAATATTTTTAATATATACTTCGAAAGTGTATTTATTAAGTGTATCAATTTTTATATTAATATCTATAATATAAACCCATCGAAAAAAATCATGAAAGTAGCCTTTTTTAGCATCTAAAGTGAGAAGACCTCTTAACCCTAGGACCCTACACATGGACACCGCAAACCCCACATTATTAGTAAGAAATGCTTCCATCATTTTTCTTGCTTTGTTTAATCGCATTTTTCACGGTGTTGAATTTATATTAGGTTTTTCTCGCAAAGCCTATTCCATTCGTCAGTTCTCGAGCGGTCGATTTCAAAACAAAAAAATCTCCCTACGACAAACAGTTTGTTAGCAGCGTTGATTTGAAGTGCTGGGGTATGCGTAACCCCAGTGTAGGTTATCCGTTTCGTACAGATAGTGTAGTGTCCTAGGGTTAAGTCGGCATACACATTTACAACGATCAAAAAATTGATTTCCTTTTTTGTTCTTTAAACGATAGAACTGTACATGTAGAATATTTTTCCAAAGTTTCAAAGCGAAATTCGAAAAACTTCAAACGTTACAGCCCGTCAACGCTGTGCCTCGCCGCTCGGATTCAGAACGGGCGTAAACTTCAAACGCGTTTTTCTCAAAACTGCACGATCGAAATTGGCGTGCAGGATTACTCAAAAACTATTAAGCCAAATGAGTTGAAACTTGGTAGAAATATTGATAATATTGGTACCTTCTACTTGACGAGAACTGTTTTTGAAAAATTGAAAAAAAAAAAACTTTTTTAGTCCACATTTCCCAGAAATGTTGCGTGAAATGTTGATTTTTTTTTGTAAATCCGTGCCATTTTCTCACATTCGCATTTTCTTCATTTTAATTACCGTCACATAGAAACTATACATGTTCTAACTGAAAAAATGTTTGAACTTTTTTGCAAATCAAAGTCTACGGGAAGCTAGACTGCACGCCGATTCGCAACTCCCGCGGCGACCTTGCAGTAACACTCTGCCACAGCTCCGTCATTTTGATGATGAATTAATTTAAAAAAAAATGTTTTGTATACTTAAATATACTATTAAAGTATACCTAAAGTTTGATAATTGTAGAATAATTATTTCTTAGTTCGAAAAATCTCCCAATATTGCTTATTTTTTTTTCCTGTCTCAATGTATCCCGCCTCAAATGAAACGTGTCACGTAACTTTGTTAACGTACGTTAAAATAAACGTCCGAGCGATTTTCCATTCATCTCACTCGATCCTCCAAAATTATATTTTCTTCAAACAACCCTTTTTTTGGGTCGTCACATCAGCCCAACCCCCCGGAGGATGAAGCTGAAAAATAATGGTCGCGATATGTACACCGAAGCGTGACGTACTTCCTTTGTCCATATCCTTGACAGCCATGACCGCGATGACCCCCCCTTGCTACGAGGAAACCGGTGTGCACTCGTGAGATTCTCGACTGGAGCGATCCTTCCGCCAGGAGAACACAACCGGAAGAACTTTTCCTTTCACAACAATAACAGCGACGTCTCTCTTGCGCACTGGACAATCAATCGATCGTTTCCGAATTCGCGACGTTCGGAAGGTACGGAGGGACAAAGGGCACTTTTTCACCCCGAATGTGTACCGATGGGGGGCAACTCGAGAGAGCGAGAGTCAAGCGCGTTTTTCAACGCGCGCGTATCTACTACACGCACACTCGAGGATTCGAAGAGACTGTGGATTCTGAGGTCCGGTCTCCGCGAGTCTCCCGGTACCGCGAGACTCTCCCGAGAGCCAGACAGAGAGAGAAAAAGAGCGAGAGAGACTGCTCGCGAGAGGCCCCTTCCTCTATTCGAAGAACATATTTCCCCCTCTTCGCACCCTTGCCTGACGACGAGGATATGCGACATATACGTGTACACATGGCTATAGGTATACCACGGGCCTCGGGGGAGGGGGGGGGGGGGGGGGGGGGGTTCGTACGGATGCTGCGTGAGAGTGGAAAAGATCGAGACTCCGGTGAGCAGGGAGCGCTACGCGGGCGGGCAGGTTGCGAGCCCCTTGGGTCCCATGGTGCTCCCGATGGAAAAAATACTTCGGTGCGAAGGTCAAAAAGGGAAGAGGGAGATATGTGGATGAAAGGATGCTGGTTCAAAAACGAGAGAGTCGCGAGAGACCACTGACAAATTCAAAGCAAACCTAGTACATGTAGCCAAGCAGGCGATGCGATAAACTGAAACCCAAACAAAGCCGAATCTAATGCAGACAAGCAGATGCCGATCCCAGATAACTGCAAGTTCCGAAAAACTGTAAGCGGAACTCAAAAACTCAAGGAACCTTATAATGTATCGAGAAGCCAACAAAAAACAGGCGCGAACGGAAACAACCGGATACCAGTGTGAACGCTGAAAATTTGAGTGATTTTCGGAATTTTTTTGGAAGAAAAGTACTCAATTAAATGTTTCGGAAAATTGAGAATATATTCGGCTATATTTGACCTATATTACATAATTTTTTCAAAGAAAAATATTGAGATCCAAGCGACTTATGCGCTGCCTTCGGAGGCGCCAAAAAAAAAAGTTCCTCCACTGCTGACATGATTCCGGCCGATTGAGTAGCTGAAACCGAAAAAGGAAAAAATTTCGTTAAACTGGAAGGTATTTCCTGTACAATGACGTAGGATTTTCGAAAAATATCAAAATCTAACAAAATTGCGTAGTTGTGAAAAAAGTCTGTTTTCTTGCCCATAAAATGGTCGTTTTTTTCAATGCCAAATCGTCAATTTTCATCCAATCAAAAATATCCTACGTCATTGTAGAGTAAATATATTCAAGAGTACTCAGCTCCAATTTCAAGTCAATCGGATAATTGCTCTTTGAGTTACAATGTCAGCAATTTTGAAAAATCTCATTTCGAGAAAAACGCGTTTAAAGATTTAACTATCGATTTTTACAAGATAAAATGATGTTGATATAAATGATATAAATGATAATGATATTCTTGAAAGTATAAACTGTCGAGAAAGGAAAAAAAATCGATTTTTTGAAAGTGTCACACTGGTATAGCCCCTTAAAGGAATCCTAATAAACTGCAAAGCGAAGTTGAACAAGACCGAAAAATGGGGAGTAACGCAAAACAAACATCATGGAGAGAACATCCGATGAAGATCAAAACAAACCTACTATGGAACGATGATGATTTATTATTGTTGCACTCCTTTTTTACACAAATCAAGCAAACCCGAGCAATCTCTGAAAAAAACTAGACATGGTCCAAAAACTGAAGAAACCTGATAACATCCTAAAAAGCCAGGAAAAATTGAGCTGAAGCAGGAAAACGAAAGAGGCAGCCTAATTTTTTTTAAATCCTGTTAAGCTGAACACAAGATAAGATGAACACAAGACTCAAAAATTCGGAAAACGCCTAACAAATCCCAAAAAGTGCGAACTCAACGAAGTTCAAAACAAACCTACGTTTGAATTGAGCTTCATTGAATACGATGAAACGATGATCATTTAGTATTGTAGCACTCTTTTTTCACGCAACTCAAACAAACCCGAGCAATCCCTGAAAAATACTAAGCATAGCTCAAAAACTCAAAAAACCCAACAATTTCCCAAAAAACCAACAAAAATTGAGCAAACGCGGGAAAACGGAAGACGCAGCCGGACTCCAAAAAATCCTAATAAACTGCGAAGCGAAGATGAACACAAGACGCAAAAATTCGAAAAAACGCACAAGAAAATCCAATAAGTGCGAACTCAATGAAGTTCAAAACAAACCTACGTTTGAATTGAGCTTCATTGAATACGATGAAACGATGGTAATTTAGTATTGTAGCACTCTTTTTTTACGCAACCCAAACAAACCCGAGCAATCCCTGAAAAATACCAAGCATAGTTCAAAAACTCAAAAAACCCAAAAATATCCCAAAAAGCCAACAAAAATTGAGCGAAAGCGGGAAAACGGAAGACGCAGCCGAACTCCAAAATCCTAATAGGGGAAGTAGGTCAAGATGATCACGCTAAGGTCATGTTAAAATAAAACAATACGTATATGGGTCAGTCAGCTGTAATTATTATTTAAACTAATCAACATTTATAAATCTTTCAATTTTAGAAGCAAAAAAAATCAGTCTTACTGATTGTTACTGTACAATATATATTTTTAATTAAACTTTTATTTTTCCCATCTTACCCCGCATGCGGGGCAAGATGAAACAGCGCTAGGAGAATGATAGGACACGGATTATTGGCATCTTTCGCATGTAAAAGTGGTTTCATTCTCAATACCAGCAACTTGATAAGCCACTCGTCTAAGTTCTGTAGTATTTAGTCCGAATAATCTTGCTTCCATATCATTTGTAAATTCTTTTTCTTCCCCTGGTAGAAATACCGGTTGAAGATGAACCAAAGGCTTGACTAGTTTAATTTCACCCTTCCTAACGTAAACAGTGGTACGTTGTGAAATATTGCGGCTTTGCGATAGCTTGTATTCATCTTGCCCCATTAGATGGTTAACGAATTAACAAAAAATCACACAATAACCTTGAAAATTTCTGACAAACCGTTCGTATTATATTAACAATTAGTACTTTCATTGCGTTTATCTAGCTTTCTCTAATCAATATCAGCAACTGAAATGAATTAAAACGATGGTGTAAACTTGACCAAAAATTAGATCGTTTTCTCAAAAAATCGATAGTGTTTTCTCACTCGAGACGCGTGCTTCTCATGTAAAAATGTAACCCAACCGAACACGAGCGAGGCCTGAAAAACACTAAGGAATGTCCGTAAACTCAACAAACCCAATCACTTTCCAAAAAGCCAATAAGAAACGAACACAAACGGGAAGAATGGAAACGCAGTCTTACTCCAGAAAAATCCTAATGAGCTGCAAACTGAATCTGAACAAGACCTAAAAATTCCGAACGAACCCAATGCAAATCCCATAATTGGAAATCCGATAAAACTCAAAACAAACTTACTATGACAAGATGATAATTTAGTATTGTAGTACTTCTTTTTTGTGTTAAGTTGCTTTAAACCAGTTGGGAGTTGCGGCGAAGTTTTGTAAGAACAACATCCCGATTTGGAAGACAACAAGCCAACGATGAATCAAAAGTGTAGACGTCTTTTTTCACTTTGATGGCGTGGGCCGTGGAACATGGTCTTGAAGCTAAATTCTCAAGAATCTAACCGCAGTCCGATATCTCTTGGCTACAATTTACTTTACTGGCAACATGTCCCTAAACTCTTTTACCAATTTCTCCATCTTTTCCCGATGGATGCGGAAAGCATCCACAACACATTTTTTTAAATTGTATTGTTCATAATAGGTGATCTAAATGTGACAAAAAGTTTCTTTAATTTTTGCTTGCGGTGTAATTCAAGACATGAGACTTCGAAAGGTATCATCATTTGCATGGAGCCTGCCACAGAGTCGTCTATAAAATGCGGCCAGTTTGTGGGACATCTAAAAAATAGGATTTTTCTGCACACTTTTGTAGCTTGGAGTCTTAACATCAATTTATAACAAAAATCTTGCAAAAAATCAAAAAAATAGTTAATTCATTACGAATGTAAACGTGCGAATTTCCGCAATAAAACTATGTTCTCAAAAACGATATTTGTGTAATGCTTTACGGCATGGTCAAGCCAGGCACACATCTACTTGTTAGTCTTCCTCAAACGATCTGCTGGTACCGTGCCAACTGCTCGAAACAAATCGATCACCAGAATAGACGTGTGATGGAAGTTCACGCCAGGTCCCAGGTAGCAATCTTCAAGAACTTATCTACAAATGCCCCACTGGCAATTTCCAAAAAGGCTGCCCAAAAGTCATCAAACGTGTACCGAATGTCCGCCCGGAAGTGACATCCAATTCTACAGCTGTTCAAAATTATAGCTCTTGGACCTATGACAACTTATAAGTAACTTCCAGGTTGATGCGTACTCATCCAGAAGACTTTCCGTTATCTTGAAAATTGTTACCTTGGACATTAGAAGGGTTACAGTTTGCTTCTCTTCTCTTCCGAGGGCCAAACCCGACGAAGCTGTTTTTTGGTAACTGCCCTTGTAGATAGCTCCATTGGAGTACATTGGTTCATCCCTAGCTGCAAAAGCACACAAAATCTGATGCTTTGCAACACCCAACGAAAAATGGTGGAGCTGTCAATAGTGTTATTCCACAGAGAAGCGGTGAATTGCGTGTTTTTACGAACTGGAAAGGTGACGTTCATCAACAAAGTAGTACCTTCGACGGAGATTTCTCCGTTGCGAGGAGAATTTTGGATTCCGGTTCACAACGTTCCGCAACGTTTCGATTATTTCAATCGGCATACGAAGGGACATTGAATATAAAAAAAAGTAATTTTGATAGTAGTAGTAACAATAAAAACAATAATAATAATAATAATAATAATAATAATAACGACAATACAAATAATGAGAAAAATAGTAAATAATGATAATAATAATATAGCAATAATAACAATAACAACAACAACAACAACAATAATAATAATAACAACAACAAAATAATAATAACAACAACAACAATAAGAAAAAGAATGAGAAAAATCATAATTAATAAATAATAATTAAAAAAAAAATAATTATTCTCTTCCGCTGCACAACTTCCGGTCGTTCATGCCTAATTGATGTGAGGCAGAAAATGTGTTGCGTGATATCAGATGTGTGGGATTATTTGTGCTAAACGCACACGCGTTATTGGTGTTTTCAGACGAGTCGAACTACGTTGGAAAGAAAAACTCTCTCGTATGAGCGTATGCGCTCTTTGGATACATTAATAATAGCTCGAGTACACTGCGTGATTCTCCGAGTGCACGTCTTATCGGGATTTCGCTAAAAATGATGGACGTGATTTATCCATCTGGCCGATACTCGTGCGAATCAATTTCTGTTTCGAGCGTTCCACTTGTCGTGTGCCATCGAAACCGCAAAACCGCGACTTATAATTCAATCGATGCTGGCATCGGCATATGCTTGAAACAGTAATTACGACTACTCGGAAGGAACTAGGCTTTTTTGGGAGGGAAAAATTAATGCGTGTAAAAATACCTGAAATGGCAATTTTGACGCGGATCAAATGGAGACTCGAATGAAATTAGTTCAAGGCGCGGGGGCGCTCGCGATTTTCTCAATGGACTCGAACCGAGATGGGAAAGGAATTCATTGTGGGTGGACTCGTTCGTCTCGTCTTTGGAGATCTGGGTCCAAAGCGGACTCTCGTCGTCACATCCGGCTTACCAAAGATTCTCAACTTTACGTAGTGTTACGAAAATGAAAAAAAGCGAAGTATACATATATGGAGAGGACATTTTGAACTTGCCGTATCTATGCAATCCTATACGCACTTGCATGAGATTCTTGAGCAGTATATAGAATTTAAAAGGATTTTATATGTCCATTTTCGTACAATATTTTTTTAGAATTTGTTTTATATAATTTTTATAAAAACATCATAAAAAATGTTCACTTGGGATATCGACAATTCTGACTTTTTTGAGGACGGTCCTTAAGGGGAAAAAGAAGTACCACGTGACATATGAGTATGAGAGAGATAGCTGAAATTTTCGAACAGAGATTTCTCAGAGATGAATAATATTTAGGGCAAAAGGAAATCATCAAGCTCTGCGTCAGGGAATTCTCCAGAGCTTAATGCTTTGTTTTTCCTAAAAATTGAACCATCTATGAGAAAGTAGGGTTGAAAAATTTGTGAGGTAATGTTGACCTTGTACATGGCCTTAAGGCGTTACCCCCACTTGCGATTTTGAATAAATCGATTTTTTTTTGCATTTTTTTGAAGTATAAGTATCCGGGCCCATACTTCTGTATGGGCCCGGAATAGATGACTCTATGTAAGTTTACAAAAAAAAATATTTTCTTCGTGTAAACTGAAATTGAAACTTTAAACGCGTTTTTCTCAAAATGGCATTTCTGAAGTCGGTGACCAAGATTACTCGAACACTAATGAACCGATCTTCTTGAAATTTTGCAGGCTTATTTAATACATAAAAATGTAGTCTTTAATCGTTCGATTTTTTTTTCGAAAAAAAAAAGAATGGCCGTTTTATAGCCAAAAAACGGCCGTTTTTTTCCTTAAAATCGAACCATTAACTTTGACTGTCCGCCATTTTGTGAAAAATGAATATTTTTTAAAATCCTTCGATTAAAGACTAGTTTATACTTATATTTGACTAAATCCATCCGCATTTTTTTTTCAGATGATCCACTTCGCCGCAATGTTGGTCACTGCAAACCGTGTATATAAAAACATTATTTCATTGACGGCCATTTGCCACTAAACAATGTAATATTTTTCAATAAAAAAATTACTTCAAGTTCTTCAAGATGTGTTCTTTAAGATGGTATATTGATCGATTAAAAAAGTTTGTAGTTTTCTTTAAAAAGAATCATGAAAAAGGCCTTTTTTGCGCTACAAGTGGCGGTAACGCCTTAATCCTTTTGCTTCGGAAAACGCATATATGCAGTTGGCCTAAAATAACGTAATCTGGCGGTCATTTTGTGAAAGTTTGAAAAATCTTTTGGACGTTATACGCTAAAGAGCTTCTATTAGGCCAGAAACAATAATTTTGGTGCCCGAAATTTTTTGTAAAGTTCCTTGGAAATACTTTTTTTTTACTCCGGACAGAATATGTGAGTGTCAAGGATGCAAGGTAGGACTTTGCGTAGATCCTTGCTTTCGGGAATATTTCACATGGGACCATCACTAAAAAAAATTTGTTGTTTCGATTGCCATTTTTTTATGTTGAAAAATTAAGTTGATGAAAGTTATAATTTAAAAAAATATCCGCAGCAAAAAGTTTGAAAGATGTTTGTTTGGGTTAATAAATGTGGTTAATAAATTGGGTTGATAAATGGGTTAATAGATGTGCTTGTATTCCTTTTTCTTGAGTTCCAACGAATACCCTTGCAGGTTTTCACGTGCTATCATTGGCGTAGTCAGGAGGGGCAGCAGTGCCCCCCCCCCCCAAGCCCGGTGGCCCCTCAGAAAACAATCGGCCCAAAGAAATAAAATTCAAAGAATTGATTCATTTTATTAAAGTCTGACGCAAGCGAATAAGGAATTAATTCATAATAAAACTTGAACTATTTCCTTCGTCGTAATTTCGTAATTTGTATAAGAAGTAGCTATTTCATGACGTAAATCAAATACGTATTCAAATTTCACAATTAAGTTAACGGTAGGCAAAAACAATATATGAGATTTACCCGCCGATGCACAACCAGAAGAATACTGCACGATCAACAATTATAATATCATTGTAAATCTAAAACGCCGATTTGAGAATCGACCGTTAGCTCATGCAGTTGACGCATTTTTGAAATTGGATATGAAGAATGGAGAGAATTCCATCAATAATTATTGAAAAATCATAATAATTGATCCGTCAGCGTCACAATTAAGCGGTTACCCCCACTTGCGATTTTGAAAAAATCGATTTTTTTTATTGCATTTTTTTAAGTATAAGTATCTGAGAATATGTCCTGAAAATTTCAAGTCGATCCGAACAAAATTGACTGAGATATGAGCGTTGAAAGAGAAGAATCCGTTGTGACCAAGACCAAGATTACTCGAACACTAATGAACGGATCTTCTTGAAATTTTGCAGGCTTATTTAATATATAAAAATGTAGTCTTTAATCGTTCGATTTTTTTTTCGAAAAAAAATGGCCGTTTTATAGCCAAAAAACGGCCGTTTTTTTCGTTAAAATCGAACCATTAACTTTGACTGTCCGCCATTTTGTGAAAGATGAATATTTTTAAAAATCCTTCGATTAAAGACTAGTTTATACTTATATTTGACTAAATCCATCCGCATTCTTTTTCAGATGATCCACTTCGCCGCAATGTTGGTCACCGCAAACCATGTATATAAAAACATTATTTCATTGACGGCCATTCGCACTAAACAATGTAATATTTTTCAATAAAAAAATTACTGAAAGTTCTTCAAGATGTGTTCTTTAAGATAATATATTGATCGATTAAAAAAGTTTTGTAGTTTTCTTTAAAAAAATTCATGAAGAAGGCCTTTTTTTTGCGCTACAAGTGGGGGTAACGCCTTAAAAGCTGGAGCGATGATCATGAAAAACATACTTTTAATTTAAAAATGATGAGATAAATGCTCGAAATTTAAGAAAGCATATTGAAAAGAAGTACTGACCTAACTTATACAAACCTTGCCAAGCAGCAATAGTACTCCTAGTGAGCTCCACCTGCTTTAAGAGAAGTTTTTCTGCCATGAGACGAGCAAAAATGTGGCTCACAAGCACAATGTGTCAGAAACGATTTTCTCATATCTCACTGCAGAATATAGGGAATAACGTTGGTAAACAAAATTCCATGTGCAAAAATATTGGGCGAATTTGCAGAAAAAAATAGAAAACTAAGGTTTATTTAATTGAGTACCTACTGAAAGAAAAGTTTAAGGGGTCTTGTCACTTTGGACGCTAAAAAAGGCTATTTTCATGAATTTTTTGATAGGTTTATATTATAGATATTTATATAAAAATTGGTACACTTAATAAATACACTTTCGAAATACATAAAAAAAATTTTAATGCATTTATGTAACCCAAACAAACTTTAAACGCGTTTCCTCGAAACAACGTTTTTCGACGGCTTGTTGATAAAATCTTCGAAACTACTGAACTGATCCATTTTTTTAACTACCATTTTCGTCTATAAATAGCGCCTTGAATAATTTTTTTTAATGCATTTCAAAAGTAATTTTTTGAGTGTAACAACTTTTATATCAATATCTATAATATAAACCTATCAAAAAAATTCACGAAAATAGCCTTTCTGGCGTCTAAAGTGAGAAGACCCCTTAAAGACTGGTAACTGAATTAAACAATGATAAAAAAATAGTTAATTTTGTTTTAAGGTATTTCACGAGTATGATGATAATGATTTTGATTGTGAAAGCAATTATTTAATTATGTAACAATGAAACCAAAGAGTTTGATTAATCATAACATAAACGTGTGATTAAAGCTTCGTATTTTCTGTGTTACTTGATGATCGATTGTTATGTGAATTTTGATTTAAAAAAATGATTGTGAAAAAATTCAGTTATTTTGTCAGACCGGTCCCTCCTCGCCCCCTGCAGCCCTTCAGAAAAAAATGTGGACTCTGCTAATGGGTGTTACCCTGCGCAAATGAATCTTTCCTATCACTCCCCACGGGCACTTCGCTAATCTAACCTAACTTCCGTTGCGTCTATAGCCCTCTTATAGGGAGATATACACCTAGATGGTCGAGGTCGAGGATTTACAAAATGTGAACATTCCGTCGACCGTAGAAGACCTATACTATGGGCCTGGTATCGATGATTCCATGTAAGTTGACAAATTTCATGATTTATTCATTCCCAACTTTTCAAACGCGTTTTTCTCAAAACCACGTTTTTCAAATCGGTACCCAGAAATTTCTCGAAAACCAATGAACCGATTGCCTTGAGGTTTTTTGTGGTTATTCTATACACCATTATCTAGTACTTGTCATAGGATTTTTTTTTCTCGTTACTTAGTTTTTGTTTTGTAGGCAAAATAATAACTAATTTTTGGCCCAAAAATCACTATTTATGTTCAAACGTTCGCCATTTTGTCATAAATCGATATTTTCTCAATCGTCTATGACAAGTACTAGATTATAGTATCTAATTTAATAATCTTTTTGGTTTTTTTTTTCAGATGATTTTTGAAGAAACGCCATTGGGTACCGTATACGCAGATTTTTTTACGACGCTCCAAGGATCATACAATATCCTTGTATATTTTTGATATTTTTAAATAAATAAAATTAAACATATTTTTGAATGTATATACTTTTAGATAATAAAAACCTCAATCCGAAATTTCAAATAGTATTCCTTGAAAAAATTCACACAAATGACCTTTTTTCCGGCTCCTAGGTGTATATCTCCCCTTAAGCTACGCTATACCGTATTTGACGAGGGTACGGAGAAACTGTGGAAAACCCGTACCAATATAGATGGGCCCGTATTTTTCTGATTCTCTGGTGTACAGGCGTTTTACTCAATTATCTACACTATCTACTATTGGCCTTCCGCTTACCAGTGCTGGATTTCCTAAGTATAGGCCACTTGACTTTATGCCGCCCATCCTATCTTAAGGGGTCTTCTCACTTTAGACGCTAAAAAAGGCTATTTTCATGAATTTTTTTGATAGGTTTATATTATAGATATTGATATAAAAGTTATTACACTTAATAAACAATACACTTTCGAAATACAGTGAAAAAAAAATTACTTAAGGATGTATGGCAGCTACTGCAGAGTCGTTACAGAACTGATTATGCAATTTGCAAAAATCGCATTTAAAGACTAAATAAAATAATTGTAATATTCATTAAAGCTAAAAAGGAGATTTACCACAGCTCAAAGTAAAACATGCGGTACAGAAAGAAGAATTTTCAATTTTTAACTGCAAATTTAGTTGTTGATTTGATGTATGTTTTTCCTGACGTTGTCGTGGTTACGACATACGAGTTAAAGAAATACGAAAACGGTCCCATTTAACTCGCAATATCTCGCAAAATATATGGGCACATGTCGATTTGTTATTTTTACCGTATCATGCATATTACAGCGATACCGCACAAAAGTTTTTTTTACAAAAGAGTACTCCGGAAATACCTTTTTTGCCAATGTAAAGGGAATTTTGGACGTACAGTCCTATGTTCCCCGTGATAAATGACCCAACTTTGAATTCGTTTATCTCAGCATTCACGTGGGCAAATTTTGTTTTTTTAATCTCAAAAAGTTCTCGATATTTTCCTTTACAATATCAGTGAGTTTCAATTCGAACAGTAGTAAATGACTTAGTTGCCATACATCCTTAATAAAGTCACTATTTATAGACGAAAATGGCAGTTAAAAAAATGTCCTAAAAAAATTGTAGGTCCGCGCTGTGATGAAATCTCGAAGATGGATCATCCGAAACAAAAAAATAAAACGGTTTTAGATTCAGTATGTTAATGGATATAGCGCATATCATACGATTTTTGCTATATACAAAAATAACAAAATGGCGGACATTTTTCGAAAAAAGGTGTTCTTTTACACCGTCTGTGGCAAAAAAATAGTAAATATCAAAATTTTAAAAAAATCCTCGATATGCGCTATAGCTATAGTTGTAAAACATATGCGGTTCAAATTTCATAAGGATTGGCTCAGTAGTTGCGTAGATTTCATCAACAAGCCATCGAAAAACGTTGTTTCGAGTAAAACGCGTTTAAAGTTTTTTTAAGTGAAAAATCGTATCAAGGTAGTAAAATAAAGGTCACACAAAAATACAGTTAGACTGCTCCGATCTTCATAACATCTTAGCATGATACTTTTGGATATGTATACTTTCGAAAAATGTAATATAAAAAAATCGATTTTTTGAAAATTGTAAAGTGAGAAAACGTCTTAACGACACGACCACCATTAGGTTCGGGATTGAGATGACGCTCAGTCGGCACGGCAATGCGAACGCAATACCTCGCAGTTTACACCCAGGAAGCGGGTCTCAAGTGCAACTACTGGTCGAGCCAAATGTCTTCCCATCATTCTACCGGCCCTACAGACCGCTACCCGAGCTAATAACAACGTAGTTCACCCGCCGGGAAACCCCAAGAAACCCTGGCCACCATACGGCCTAACCACTGCCCCCGCAAATCCAACCTCAGTCGGCTAGTCCCGACCCCCCTAAGGGCTGGTGGGCCACTAGCCCTCGCGGTACCATTCTCCATCATTGGTCAAATCTTCGTGGATACGGAAAATACGCAACACTTCCGGGTGGGGTTCGGAAATTCGAATGATCAACATTCAGAAGAACCGAAATTTCGAATTCAGCAATGACGAACGTTCCAATATAGATAGATGAATCTTATGATGGCCTGTAAAATAGTTAATCGAAATTGTAAATGCAAAAATCTCGAAGTTAATTTATAGCGAAAACAAATATCAGATTTAACAAAATAATGAGAGATATAATATCGATTCGCCTGTATATATACACCAAACAATTCGAGACGTCAAATCGATGAATTGTAAATATTACGACAGTTTACAATTTCAGATTCATTAAAGCGAAGGACCAAAAGTCGATTGGGCCAACATCCCGACGGATCAGAGCTTTACCAGGCGTAAAACGCTTTTTTGAATCCGGCCATGACGCGGATGCCGGTAACGCAACTGGTCCGGATACCTTTTCAGGCTCTGATCCGGTTGCCGTATCTATGCCTGAAATGAAAAAAAATCCAAAAATTACGAATAAAGAAATTCTGGTAGTTTTTTTTTGTTTCCATATGCGTTATTTATGATCCTGCCTATATGATAATTGGAATTAAACGTACCCTGCCTGGTTGAAGTTTTTTACCTCTCCTCGGAATTAAACCATGTTTTCTAGTTCTAGATCTGAGCACGCTATCTATTTAGCCATTCCAACACTTGTGTGAATCTTTCTTTTTCTTTGCATATTGTGATCATTCTAATTCTATTATAAAGAATGCCAATAATTCTAAAGAATGTCAATAATTTTATTAATGGGGTTGAAGATTGCTTCGCTGCAATGCAACAATAATTCTGTTTTAACCAGATTTTTTCTGCCTATTTAGGGTGTGAAAATAACTCACACGTTTTTACATATTCTCATTAGAGTGTTACGACCGGAATTTGCAAAAAAGGCTTCTGAAGATGATTTTGTAAAAAAAATGTAAGTTATGCTCGTGAAATTTAATTTTATTGTTTTGATTGATGATAAAAATAAACGAATGAAAAAGGAAGAAAAAAGCGTTGCATTCCCACGATGCAAACCTCAACTTTATTTTTATTCGTTCTTTGTATCTTGATTTGATGATGACGGCGTCCGCATGGACAGCATATTACTTTTATTAGAATCTTGCCGAAATTAGGCACGCAGCAACTCAGTTGATTACTTTAATGGCCCCGAATAAGGTTATCCGGTAGACACGCGGCGCAAATCAGACATACACTTCGAAGTGCATGGCGGATCAGTACCGGATGTCTACTGGATTAGCCAACCTCGGAGGACGGATGGGAAAAGGAAAATCGATCAGACCTTGGACAGGTAACCTTAACAGAGCCATGTGAGGGACGTGTTACGGGTCGTCTAATGTCGGCCTGATTAGTGCTGCCTTCTTACAACGGTATCTGGATACTACTGGTCCAGCAGACATACGGCGCCGATCGGGCACGGACTTCGGCGCCCTAACAAGGTCCTCGCAAGATTACCTGATTCAGGACTGATCAGTTTGTTTTTATTACACCCGTTCTCCGGATTCACTGATCCAGTAAATATCCGGCACCGATCAGGCGGGATGGCGAAAACTTGGGATCGAGCAATACTAGCGCTTCAGAATGAAGATGGTAGATGGCGTTAGTGGTCGTTCGGGTCAGGCAGCCATGTCGTGTTCGCCATTTAGGTATTCGCCATTTCGTACCATCGATCATTTGCGTTTCTAAGATCTACACATTCGAAGTTTCTAGTCTCGATATATGGCTTTTTGTTATAGACGGTATTACGAATATTGGATACTCACTTTTTTCTATTTCGGAGATATGAATGTTGTAGATTGTTCGAATCTCTATTTGTATGACTCAAACTGCAGACGATCTGAATATATGTTCTCGAATAAATCATCCTTTGGTGTAATAGTTATTCGATTTCGTCATCGGCCAAAGGATAAAATTTTCCCATAATTTAACCTTCGTTATTTTGAGAGTTCATAACTCTGTTTTTTCGAAATCTTTGTCGTTCTACATTTGGTCATTCGACATTTTGACCTCCACCCACACTTCCAATTGACGAGTCTCACTCTCGTCGACATTGGTAGGCCAGCTCAGGATGGTGGTGTCGCTACTCACCGAGGTGTCCCGGGCTCACTCCCGAAAGAGTTGACTACACGGGTATTCCCCCTGCACCCATTGCCTTACGATACTTAAGTTCGCATCGTTGGAATGCAACGAAAATTCGTTTTCCATTTCCAAAATTCTTCTTAGCAGAATCGGGCTACGAAAATCCCGCAAACGTTTTTTAGGATTCTTATGCAGTGCTACACAATCCGAATGTGCAAAATTTAATTTTGGATGATAGTGAAAATAAGCAATGAGGGAGAATCTTCGTTGCATTCCAACGATGCAAGCTTCAACAATGGGAGATCATTTTTTTGTCCGAAGAAAATCAATCCCATTTCGTTAATTTTTATTTTAAGCTCCAAAGCTTTATGTGCACATATTCCTAATTAACGATCACTTGTATAACAATATACTGATATTGATCGAGTCTGAGGTATTCGATATACAACACGGTAATATACATACTTATCATTTACAATAAACCTGTCGCCTTTTTTCCAAGCGTTATTATTGGTATTATTATTTCTTCAAATCTCCGTCTCTCTCGTCAAGGCATCATGACCGAGATTAATTCCTTTTTACATATTATCTAAAGAGACGACGACCGAAAAGTAGTTTCCTTCTTCAAACTAGTTATACAAGTTTTTATCTTTCGCGTTATTTTGAGATGAAAGGAATGATTCTTTTTTTCTTATAGTAGGACGTTGAACAAGTTCTCGCTGTTTTCCAACGGATGACGTTACCAGAACTGCTTGCTTGTAGTTTAAGATAATAACCCATCTAGAAAGAAGTACGATAAGAAAGCTTGAAATTCAGTGTATGTCATTTCGCCGAAGTGTAAACAACTTTTTTTTTCATATCGTACATGTCAAATTTCGTATCAAAAAAAGAGCATCAGCGGGGAATCTTACTGCACTACTTTACTTTAAAAAATCTGGACAGTGATACGATATCTGTGGCCCCTGATTGTGACCACGCAGTCTTCATATCTACCCAAAATAAAACTTTTTTCAAGAGTGGTGAAAATCGAAATTCAACCCTTAAGGGGGTGAAGCGGGGGTTCTAAAGTTTATATGAGACAACATATTTTTTAGTCAGATTTGCTTGAAACTTGGTATATGCTTTCTCATACAAACGTTAACACTCCCGTTTAACCCCCTTAAAGGATAAATTTTAGAAATTTCTGAAATACATATTTAAATATTTGAATTTTAGTGTATTTATGCCTAGGTCAAGTAAATCTGGCAAAAAATATGTTCTTAAACAAACTTTAACACCCCCGTTTAACTCTCTTGAGGGTAGAATTTTAGGAAATGATGAAATACGTGTTCAATTATTTGTATTGTAGAGTATTTTCGCCAAGCTTCAAGCAAATCCGACCAAAAATATGTTGTCTCATACAAACTTTGAAACCTCTGTTTCACCTCCTTAAGGGTCGAATTTCTATTTTTACCATTCTTGAAAAAAGTCTTATTTTCTGTCAAATATGAAGGCTGCGTGGTCAGAATGAGGGGCCACAGATATCGTAATATCGCCAAAACCTGCAGCTTAAGGGGGAATATATCTTTTTTTGTCATTTTTATCATACATCTTCCAGAAAAGAAGTAGAGCAAGAGAATGTTTAATTAGAAGGATAAATGTATGGTCCAGGCATCGCCGATTAAAGGTAAACACGAAATTTCCATGATTTTACAGTCCTTAAAACTTGGAATGCGTTTTTCTCGAAACTATGTTTTTAGACACGGGCGGATGCGTAGCGCCTCGACTTTTCCACCGATTGACTTGAAATTTTAACTGTAGCTTCTTGACAATATTTTCTAATCCAGTACGTAGGATTTTTTCCATAAGTTGAAATTAAAAAATTTTATTATCGATATTCGACCGATTTTTTTACGATTTTTTTCCATACTAACGCCATTTTTTTTTAAATCAATATTTTGAAAAACCCCTACGTACTGGACTAGTTTTTTATATCTACTTTCAAAATATTTTTCGGTTTTTGTTCTAGCTTGAAAAATTATGAACTGTGCGAATACGCCCGTAATGGAGTTTCTTTCATCGACTACTGCAGCGCCATTTTGTTTGAAAATAATAAAAAATTCAATGAATTTTCAAAAATGACCCTTGATTTTGCCCTCACATTCCCCCTTAAGCACACAGAATTCTCGTTAAGACTTACGGCGACCATACTCGGTGGGGAACAACATGCAGAGATTGGTTTAGACGCTTCAAAAATAATGCTTCTGATGTGTTGAATTGGAGGCAATACTTCGCGAAGACTCATGTCAGACGCTAACTGAACTTGTAGAATCATTAGGAGTTCATCACACAACTGTTTCGAAACGTTTGAAAGCATTAGGAACTATTATTTTTTAATATAAAGCGTTAATTTTCACAAAAAAAAAGCGAGAACTTATTCAACATCCCAATAGTTGTTTCAATTTTAATTATTTTGTCAAAGCGACCCAGGGTATGGGTAACTGCATTTTATTTGAACGGTAAGTAATCTGTAGATAATTATTTTCCGTTATCGAGATTTTTTTATCCTGGTAATGTACAGTTACAATTGACGGAGATCACGCTTATGAAACAATGGACAAAAATTCTAAGGATTCAGTTCTGTTTTTTTATAACAACGAGAGCCCCAAATGGGTTTACAAGATCGTAAGAAAAATCCGAGCAGGATAATGAAAAGTCCGATGACTGAAGGAACATCACTCAAGTGTCCGCCTTCGATTTTGTTGAAACTCACATATGCGATAAAGCGTTAAAAACGATTAGAGACGTATTTTTTTATCGGCGGAACAACTGTTTTAACGGGGGAAACCACCCCTCAAAGAAAGGCGTGTCGAGGGGTGATTTTGCAGTTCCACCCCCAAGCAGTCTACCGATCTGAATAAAACAAAACCCAAAATTCTTCTAATGTAAAGCGATAAAAAATCAACTATAAAAGTATTTTTTTTAATTATATTAAGAAGTGATATCTGTTTGAAGCGTAAAAAAAGATTTTTCTGCATTTTTTTACGAAACTATAAAGCCAATTAAAATATCCTTTTAGCCGTTTGTTCATTATACATTGAGGTTGACAAAAATATATTAAAAAACATTTTTGAACAAAATGCCGGTGTACAGCACTTCGGACCAAGACCATTTTTTTCAGGGTACCAATCGGCACGCGGTACAAGTAATGAACATCGGCATCTGGAAGGAATTTTTTTTATTATCAACAGGAGTTTCGTCACAGAAGTACACAGCGATATTAAAAAATATTGATTTTTGCGAACTTGGCACGAGTTTGAAAAAAAATTAAACTTTACCGCAAAAATCGATCGTAATTTGTTTATAAAAATCGTAATTGTTAATTAACCATAAAAACCTGTATAATTCGGTGGACAATCTATCTGTGAAGTTGCAGTTAAAATTTCAAGTCAATCTGATAAAAATTGAGCTCTACTGCGTGCCAATTTCAAAAACAAGATTTTGAAAAAAAAAACGCAACGGAAAGACCTTGAATTTTGCTTCTTCTACACGTTACATAATTAGTTTTACTTCCTTTTTTGTTTATATACACTTTATCAATCATTTTTTAAATCATACCACCAGCAATAATAATCAGAAAACAATTTACAAATAGCGAATTCACAAACAAAGCTGTTGCGAAATTCAGCTTTCACAAATGTTTTAAAAAAATGGTCATCAATAAATGTTGATGAATGTTATTCTTGAGATGTTTTTACGCCATTTGAGGATTTTTATTTCAGAAAAACTACAAAATAAATCGAGATTACAAAAAGGGTGTTTATCGTACATATCCGTGACTGTATACAATAATTTTTTTGAAGCGATTAATTTCAAAATGGCGGCTGTGCAGCGTTTATCTCAAAACTGCATTTTTTAAGTTGGCCGGAAACATAACTCAGACAATTTTCAACCGATTCACTTGAAATGTTGAATATATCTTGAAAAATACATTGTCTATGGAAGTAGGGAGGATTTTTTTTATATTGCATAGTTCATTTGTTATTAACAATTATCTGATGATTTTTTAGGCAAATTTTTCACTGTCCAAAAAATTGCCTGAAAAATCGTCAGATACTCTATACAAATTATACAAATGATACTATGACTATAGAGTTCTATACAGTGACGTTCATAGTTCATTCTACAAACGAACTATACAATATAAAAAAAATCCCGCGCACTGCCATAGAAAATTTATTTTTCAAGATATATTCACCATTCAAGTGAATCGGTTGAAAATTGTCCGAGTTATGTTTCCCGCCAACTTAAAAAATGCAGTTTTGCGATAAACGCTGCACAGACGCCATTTCGAAATTGATCGCTTCAAAAAAATTATTGTATACAGCCACTGATATGTATGATAAACACCCTTTTTTGTAATCTCGATTTATTTTGTAGTTTTTCTGGAAACATCCCCAAAAAGCCTATTTTTTTCGGCCTCTAGAGTGGCCTAAGGCCTAAACCAGCCCCCTGTCACCATCAGTAATACATGGCTCGCGTAAAGTCCGTCGTTTTTATTTTCAATCGCTGCCACCTGTGGCGCTAGTAGTCACCTGCTCGATAACTATATGCCCTATAACCTGTGAACCAGCCGAACCCACCAAACAATGGAGAAAATGTTTATTATAATCATTATTATAATATAATTATTTTAATCATTAAAAATTATGTAACTAGCGATATATTTGTTTTTTGGCAGAGAGACCGGGAAGTAAGTGTATGCGTGGGCATCCATGTCTTAACAAGCATGAAAATTTAAAGAATTAAATCGATACATATAAATATGAGGAAAAATATATTTATTTCCCTTGAATAATTTTTAAATTATCAATTGCCGCTCAGCGTCGTTTGATAATTATAACCTACACACAATACAGAAGGTATGTCATGGTAAACAAAAATACACTTCACCGATCGCGGATTGATTTTTTAACATTTAAAATGTTCTGAAAATTTTATTTTACTCACAAGCCACAAGTCACAACACAACCGTAAAACGCGTAAAACTCCAAATACTCCGAAAATGTTATTATTATATCGAGCATGGAACGCGCATGCGTAAAAGAAACCGAGCAGATGACTACTAGCGTCACGAAGTGGTCTGTAGCGGAATCAAACATCCCGGACAACACGCGAGTAATTTATTGCCATAGGAATAGTACCCAGTGTCAGGGGGCTGGCCTAAACCAATTAAAAAAATTGAAAAAAAGAAATATTCCAAACGGATATTGTTCCTTAAGGGGTGACACGCCTTTCTCTAAATGGTTCCCTCCCTTAAAACCGTTTTCCCACCGATAATAAAAAAACACGTGTCTGATAGTTTTCAATGCTTCACCACATACACGAGTTTCGACAAAATCGAAGTCGGGCACTCGAGTGATGTTCCTCGTGAGATGAAAAAAGTCTAAGTTTGGGAAAAAAGTGAACATTTCTTCGTCCAAGTGGACGTTCGGACGTTTCACAGCTGTGGAAGTGTTATTATCTCGTCTTTTCCGGCAAATCGTAAGAATATCATTACGAAACGAAACTCCTCGACGGCGTATCATTACGTTTTGCAAAAAAATTGCATTGAACATCAAGTGAAGGTACGCCAATACAAAAAGCGCTCGAGTAAAAAAATCGTCTCAGTCGGATAGGGACAGCGGGGAATTGACTGTATGTGGGAGGCTCCCACACATCGCACTCACACGTACGCTACGGAATTGAGCCAACGCACGAGACTATTGTAAAAGAATTTTTCTTTCTCTCTCGTCTATTTCTTTTATCGAGGAACTTTTTTTCGCAGTTTTATTCTCTCTTCGTTCGTGTGCCGAAGAAACAATTTTCGTGGGCCGACATCCCAGGCCTTTTTTTCTCCATATATCGTGTTTTTTGTTTTCGTAAATTGGAACAGCGCAGGATCGCGATTGATCGGAATAAAAAAAAATTTACAAAATCATATACAAATAAATATAAAATGTGTATTTAAATGCCACAAGCTTGTCTCATCGCCTTTTCGCTTTCGCTCGTTTCTCTTTTCATTCTCTTTCATTTTCGAAAGAGCTTCAGGTTGTATAAAATAATAAAAATTGGAAGAAAAAGAAAAAGATCATCGATCGTCAATTGTTCGATTAAAAAACTGAATCAAAGAAATTAAATGAACGGGCAATTTTCGTCGAAAAGTGTTTAAAAAAAACAAAGAATCGTGTTTCGGTGCCTTTTCGAGTATGAGGGGGGGGGGGGGAGAGGAGCGGATCCATATACATATATGTGTGTGTATATATATAGGTACATGTGCTTCGAGACACTCGTTACATATTTGAAACGTGTCTCCGTAAAACTTTACACTCAACCTCACACACGCCTGACACAACTATGTACATTACTTTCCAATCGTATATACGTACGCTATAGGTATAATGGGGAGGTCCCGATCACAAACGCATAATTTAACGAAAACATTTATCTCATCAAAGAAATTCGCACATTTTTTTTCTAAAGAAACGTATTAGAATATTTCAAATTTTTTTTTTCCCGCTGTTGAAAGTGTGTACAGACAATTTCTCAAGTCCACGCGTTTCTGTGTGACTCAATGTGTGATCGAAGCCTCCTTGAAGTTCGTTAAAAAAAAACGTTCTTTTTCTACCTCGTTCTCTACGATGATTTATCATTCCCTCGAGTTGATAAAAAATATCTCACCGATCAGCTGAAATCCGACGAGTAAAGAACGAGGTGCGGGTAAAAAAATTGTCTTCCGTCAGAGAGTTTGATTGGTAAAAAAAAAGTTGCAAATATACTCGCCCCTAGGAACGAAATGTAAAACGCTTCGGTTTTTAGCCACTCTTAACGGGAACCGGTACAAAAAAATGTCTACTGTGTCGTCAGAGTTTGATTCTTAAAAAAAAAAAAACGTTGAAAATATATCGCGCCTCTAGGAACGAAATATAAAACGCGTCGGTTTTCAGCCGATCTCAAACGGGCACACCTTCGTGGGTATGAAATTCGCACGCGTATTTTTAGGATCTACCGAAAGAGAACGTTGAAACCACGTGAAAAAGAACGATTCTTTTTTCTTTCCGCTGAGTTTTCTTTTTATGCGTTAAGTCGCGTGTAACATTTCGCGCTTAATAGATTAGTCCACTAGATTAGTTTCTTTTTCTGTTTCTTTTTTTCTCTCTTTGTCCTCACATTCATCAACGTAGTCGCTGAATCTTAAGTTATACATTGGAATCACTCATGCGCCATCGATCGGACGCGCTCGTCTCGCGTCTCAAATCCCTTTTGTTATTTTTCTAGACAGATTTTTATCGGTTTTTTTTTGTCTTCCTATTCCCCGGGATTAAGTAAAGCCAGCCAGGAGCACAGCCGGACGGAGAACAGCGCGATCGAGCTCAAGCCCAGTTCCAACAATCACTGCGAAATGTTCACTCTTATTTTTGCTTCCGAAACTCTTATCAAGCCCGTTGGAATTTCTACTCTTTGCCAAAATAAATCTCAAACTCCTTCGGGCTGTGTTAATCGTTTCGGAGTCTGTGACCAATGCGCTCGGAATTTACAATCGTCAAATAAATGACCAACTTTGTGGGAATTTCTGCGGTTTTTATACGAACGAATTAAAGTCCCTTGGGATAAAATTCTTTTCTTGCCGGCTTGTATAATGTTTTTGCAAACCCCGGAATCGGAGAAAATTGGAAGACTAGTTTTTTTTTACAGGTGATTTTGTAGGTGCCGAGGGTGCTAAATACAAGTTTGCCGGAAAATCAGGGTGTAGGGTTTTTTTAGGGGATGAGAGGAGATGGGGGTGGATTAATGCCAAACTACAACCCCTACGAAGTCGGCGTCATGAGACAAAATGTGCAGAAAAATCCGGGCTTCAGTTTTGTCCACAGCGCCGAAGTCGTGGAAGTTCATTTTGGGGGTGAAAAGTGGGGTGAAATTTTCAAAAATCAGTTTTAATTCAATAACTCTTTAGAAAAAAATTGTACACTTTTTGTTCAAATGAGAACGTTGTAGTCTTTGAAAAAACGCGTCGATCGAGTATTTGATCATCACTCTCCGATAATTTCTTCATCCCCAAAAAATGGTCAAATAACCAAAAAAAAATTGTTTGTTGAATAACTCAAAAACAATCGATTTTTCGGGTATGGTTCAAATGTACGAAATGTAGAGAATAATTTTCTCTATATTTTCGTTTCTATGGCCCACCCTTGAATTTTGATTTTCCACCCCCTCTCGGGGGTTGAAAATTAAAAATGAAATTCTGGGAGAACTATTGACCGCACGAATTCGTCGCCGTGGAGGAATTTGTAGCTTGAACCCTCAGCTACATTTTTGTCCACAGCGCCAAACTCGTATCTCTTTATTTTCGGTCAATAGTTTTCCCAGAATTTCATTTTGAATTTTCAACCCCTGAGAAGGGTTCGAAAAATCAAAATTCAAGGGTTGTCCATAGGAACGAAAATATAGAGAAAATTATTCCCTACATTTCGTACATTTAAACCATTCCCGTAAAATCGATTGTTTTTGAGTTATTCAATAAACAATTTTTTCGTTTATACTTCAACAATTCTTTTGGGGGTGAAGATATTTCAGGAGAGGGATGATCAAATACTCGATCGACGCGTCTTTTCACGGGCTAGAACGTTCCCGTTTGAACAAAAATTGTATCAATTTTTCCTAAAGAGTTATCGAATGAAAACTGATTTTTCAAAATTTCACCCCACTTTTTCACCCCCAAAATGAACTTTCACGACTACGGCGCTGTGGACAAAAATAAAACCCGGATTTTTCTGAACATTTTGTCTCCCGGCGTCGACCTTGTGGGGGTTGTAGTTTGGCATTAATCCACCCCCATCCCCTTTCATCCCCTTAAAAAAAACCCTGCACCCCGATTTTTAGGCAAACTTGGGTTTAGGACCCACGGCACCTACAAAATCCCCTGTAAAAAAACTAGCCTCCTAATTTTTTCCGATTCCAATATACAGCACGACTGTACTATCACCGAGTGACTTGATTCGATAATTTGGCGCGGGCTAGATCATCGAGCCGTTTCTCCGTCTGGTCCCCTTATCTCTCAACGTACATAGGTATGCGTCGCTTAGATTTATAGCCAGGCAATTCTCGCCACATACTAGAAAAAAAAACGAATAAAATTGGCGGAGTATTCTAGCGGTAGGCTAATGCGGTAATTACACGCTCGCATAATACTTTTTTTTGCGCTCTCAAGGACGCTCGCTCTCTCTCTCTCTCTCTCTCTCTCTAGGATCGAAGAGACGGAACAGGAAGCACGAAATTTCGACACGATGTTACACAGTAACAAGTGTCGATATTCGCTCGTTTATCTAAATTTTCCCCTACGATCGATCCTCCCTCGACTTCTCCTTTTCCTTTTTCTCCACGCACAGACACACACGCGCACAGGAATAAGAGTGCTCAATTTTTTTTTACATTACAATTAATTACTCCCGAGCCTCTTATCCTCGCTCACTACGCTTAAAACTTAATGAATTTGTTTTTTTGTTTTGTTTGTTTTTTTTACGAATTAAATATCACAATCTAAGGTTAAAGGAAAGGAAAAGTCATTTTCAACGCTGCTCGATCCGCGTGCGGACGAGCAGTTATCTTCATTCGTTCGAGGGTAAAATTACACAATCGCGCGCGCGGTCATTGAGGCAAAGAGTATCTCGAGGTATTTGGAAACCCAGGTTGTATAGAACAATTATTAACATTCGAAGTGGGAAAAAAAAAGATGACAACCGCAGCTTTTTTTTCCGTCAGACACACACTAACACACACGCGTGTTCTTTTTCTCACGTTTAAGCGTACGAAACGTACGTCCGTGTACCGCGGATAGATTTTTCTTGCCAAATCTCATCACGGGCCACTTACGTACAGGAGCAGTCTTAGAATAATCCGATAAACGGGTTCGTTACAACGGTAATACGTAAAGTCAGACGAACAAAAAAAATATACAATATTTCCTTGCTTTTCTCTCTCTCTCTCTCTCTCTCTCTCTCTCTCTCTCTCTCTCTCTCTCTCTCTCTCTCTCTCTCTCTCTCTCTCTCTCTCTCTCTCTCTCTCTCTCTCTCTCTCTCTCTCTCTCTCTCTCGCTGCTTTTGTTGCAAATATGAGGCATTCTTCATCAACTGGGCCACTTTTTTTTTCAACCTCTCCATTTTTTTTTCAAAATCTGCTAGTTTTGAAATATTAGTCAAAAGGAACGTCCGTGATTTTTTTAAGATTTTTTTAGGCGTCCGTTCAGGATTTTCAATTTTTTATTACGAATACTGTATCCGAAAAAATATTCATCAAACAAAAAAAAACATAAGAATAAAAACTTTTAATTTTTTCCGCTTTATCGAAAAAAATCTAAATCATAATTTTTCTGCATTGAGAAAATTGAAATTTGGCAAAAAAATGAGAATCACATTTTTTTAAACATAATAACACACTTTTAATTTCGGTACAAATTTTACTGTATGTCTGTAATTGGGTGAAGAGTCTGCGAAAAAAATTTCAGAATTGTACCTGGCATGGTTAGGATGAAAAAAATTAAAACCCTGCGAAATCTCATAACCGCGTATGTGCGTGCGTGGGTTTTTGTTTTTTGGTTTGTATGTTCATCCTAACAATTGCAGGTACCATTCTGAATTTTTTTTCGCAGACTCTTTACCCCACGACAGTCATCCCGTAAAATTCGTACCGAAATTTAAAGTGTGTTATAAGGTTTAAAAAAATATTATTCCCATTTTTTGCCAAATTTCAATTTTCTCAATACAGAAAAATTATGATTTTTTTCGATAAAGCGGAAAAAATAAAAAGTTTTCATTCTTATGTTTTTTTTGTTCGATGAATATTTTTTCGGACACAGAGTTCGTAATGAAAAATTGAAAATCCTGAACGGACGCTCAAGAAAATCTAAAAAAAAGCACTGACGTTCCTTTTGACTGATATTTAAAACCGGCAGACTTTGAAATAAAATTGGAGAGGTTGAAGAAAAAAAAGTGTCCCAGTTGATGAAGAATGCCTCATATACAGATTAGATTGGAGCAAGAAAGTAGCTGGATGAAGTGATATTGGCGCTTCTCGGGCTCGACATTATTGCCATTTCCCCATTCTTCACCTTTCAAATTGAGCGTCAGTCGAGAAATGTTCGAATATCCGCAACATCCAAATCGCAAACGCGACTCGCGCGTCACAATTGTTTCTTCTCAGCTTTACGAATTTTCGCACGAATTTACATTCGGTTTTTTTTTTATCCTTTCGAATCTCGGAAACGCAGATTCTAGTTCGCTGATCAACATTAACGCACAATTCAGACGCACACGCACACTCACAATGTACAATATATATTGGAATCTCAAAGATACGAACTCTCGATCCTCCACGTTGTGTTCTTTCTCAGTATCTCTTTCTCTCTATTGATCGTCGTTCCATCATTAGGCAAGCGGTTCCTTTTCTCTCGGGACTAATTATTATTGTTGCTCGATTTTAATAGATTTCTTTCTCCGTTCCTTTCGTGTTCGCTCGTAAGATGAGAGCTCCATCTGGCCGTTGCGTGCCAATAAATTCACGTCAGGTGTTATCAGGCCCTAGTTTATTTCCGTACGGAGCGCTTGCTCGAGAGCTTCTCTTTATCCTGCTTAACGTCAAGCCTTGAGAAAATCTTAATGCCCCTTTCGTTAATATATGTATATGTGTTTTTTGTTGTTGTTTTTTTTTCGTTTTAATCTTTTTACTCGTTAAATGCATTTGTTCGTTTCTCATATTCTCTAAATATAAACGACAATTGCCTTGGCAAACTACCAAATGGAAGCGTCAGTTGGGAAACTCGTCGATCTTCTAAAATACCCGTACTCCACGTCGAGGATATTACCGGCCGTACAGTCATGTCCGAATGAAAAGCCCAAATAAAAAGCAAAAACAAACTCCGAGTCTTGACCCTCGAGCGACGTACGTCAGTTTTCCATTATTCGATCGTACGCGTGTAAAAGTTGATCTCTTCGCGTCTCCGTGGCCACAAAATTTCCAGTCGTCAAATTAAAATTCACTCACTAAAATTCGCAAATTAAATTATTTTTCCTTCATACTGTTTTGCGGCTTAAAATTAAATTATTGTCGTGATTTAAAAAAAAAAGCATATAATTCTTCCGCCTGGACTGTGCAGCCGATAAACCCTCAAATATTTCACCGAAGTTCACGATCAATCCATCAATTAAATACATCAATAATTTACCATTCTTAATACTAATCGTATACGAAAAAAAAAAAAACGAAAAAAAAAAAAAGAAAACGTAAGAGATCTGTTTCTATATAAAAGAAAACGAAATGTACACGTGAACATTCGCTGGCATTTCGAATCATCGAAACGTCGCAAAATCATTGAAAGACCACGAGAACCAAACCGTATCGCACGTCGGTATCGGCTGCGTCATAATACTAAGAACTTTCACCTATGTACAATTAAAAAAAAAAACGTCTGCGAATTCATCTTCGTACGTCTTACAAAATTATCGCGTACATGTGCAAAACCACATATCTATGTATACGCTATCACGAAAGAAACTGAAGATAAACCGAGTCGGCTATCGGATCGAAAGACGTGACCGTTTCTTTTACTCCGTTCACGATTAATTCGAACGTATAGTCCAGAAGAAAGCTGCATCTACCGAAATTTCCTCGCAGATGCCAATCGTTATGTACAATTCCCATTAATCCAGCCTTCACCGCCCTCGACCGTCAAATTTCACTTTCACCTTGCCCGGGAATCGAGTAAACGTTCGCCGATCTCAGGACTCTCAACGGAAAACAAGCCGCAAATGTTAATTCGTTCATCGAAACGTCGAAGAACAAAAGACTACAATTTTAATCCGTCGAGACGTCGACTCTCACAGCGTTTCACCCAACTCCACATACACGCACGCGCAGCTTTGGCCTCTCGGCGTGTGAAAAAACCGTAACTACCGAGAACAATAATATGAGCATTAACATCAACAACAACGACTCCCACCGCATCGGTGTCTAAGATTTTACGTTTGTATCTTGCTTTTCTTCCGTTTCACGCTGAGACGGCTGAGCGAGAAACCGGACACGGATTGACGATCGTTGAAGACGTGACAAAGAAAAAGTAATAAACGTAACGAGCTCGAGAGTCCTCAGCCTGGAGTGGGTGGGGTTTTGTGTCAGTGAATGTTGAAGTTGTATTGCTTACGGTTGGATGTAATGCGGAGCCATCGGCTGACCGCCAACGGTTCCGGATGACAATTCGACCAAGCGATATCGCCGAAGTGCGGATAAGGCGTGGAGGTTGTAGTCGCCTCGACTTGTATAGACGTGGAGAATTCCTGGCGATACTCGTGCTTGCTTCTCTTCGTGTGACGACTGAGCGGGCTCAAAAGTACGCTGTGACTGTTGTTCAGCCTTTTGCCATTGGCCATTTGTTTGGGGTGTTGCTGTAGCTGTTGCGGTTGTTGCTGTTGTTGCTGAGGCGACATTTCGCTCGGTTCGATAGGCTCGAACATACTCAGGCTGGGCATCGAGGATGCCTGCGGCTGATAATTCCTCGGCGATTGGATGAGGCTGTTGCCACGCGGCAGTTGAACGACGATCTGCGATTTGGCGTCCTTGTAAACCGAAACCGGCGAATAGAGCGTCATACTCTCGACCGGATCCATGTCGATCGGCGCCTCGGCCGAGGCTTCGAGAACGTTTCCAACGATCGCTCGTGTCACGGGAGTCGTGGCAATCGAGGAGATCGCCGGTGACACCGTGGCCGGTATCAACGTCGCAACCGAACTCGCCGTTGTGTCGTTGCTCGACGTTATCGGCGACAGTGACGGCAGTACGACCGATATCGGCGTCAACGTCGATTTTCCCGTATTAACCATCGACGAATTCGCCAATGCCGTCTCAAGGCGGAGCTCCTCGTTCACGAAATCCTCCTCGAGCTTGGTCTTCGAACGGTCGTTGGCAAGTTACGGCGAAAATGAAAGAAAAATCGACAACGTTAACATCACGAACGGGCGATTCATAATGGTTGCTCGAATTGTTGGCAAAATAAATGAAAAATAAAGGCTTGAAATTGGACTCTATAAGAGCACAGAGAAACAAAAAGTAAGAAACCATGCCTTACAGGTTTAGCGGAGCCATGCGGGGCCAGACACCGATAAAGCAAATCAACAGCCTGCAATAACAAAAACAACACAAAAAAAACAGGTATCAACGGAAACGAAAAAAAACTCAGTTGTATGTTTTCTTTTTTGTTCGCTCCTTTTATTCGTATCACTCGGTCGAGCAGGGTCGAGAGCCCTCCATCGATCAATGCTGAAAGATTGTGCGTCTTCTGCGAACGTTGATATCTCGAATGAAAGTTCAACTTTGAAATTTCAATGAGCTCCGATAAATTGTTCTTTCGGGATGAAAAATGATATTGGCGATTCGGCACAGTTTCTTGTGGAAAATCGTAAATTTAGCTGCAATTTACGTGTCTTGCTGATATATTGATATCGCTCAGTGATGATTAAATTTCAGCTCGATATCTGTGGCCACTAATTCTAACCAAGCCGTCTTTATTTTTTACCCAAAATAGGCATTTTTTCAAGAGTGGTGAGAATCGAAATTCGAGCCTTAAGGGGGTGAAACAGGGGTTTTAAAGTTTATATGAGACACGCTATTTTTTGGTCAGATTTGCTTGAAGCTTGGTATAAGTACCCTTGAATAACAATAATTCAACATGCATTTGTTTGGGTTTGTTTGGTTCTGTTCGGTGTATGTATGCCAACCCAAACAAACACAGTTAAGGGGTTAAAAGTACTACTTTTTGGATATCTGCGCGCACCGAACAGTGAGGAAAACATATAGTGTCATATATAAAATAAATTTGGTAAGTTTCAAGTAAATCTGGTCAACAATATGTTTTCTCATACAAACGTTAATACTCCCGTTTAACCCCCTTAAAGGTTCATTTTTGGAAATTGCTGAAACACATGTTTAATTATTCGGATTTTAGTGTATTTATGCCAAGTTTCAAGTAAATCTGACAAAAAATGTGTTGTCTCATACAAACATTAATACCCTCGTTTAACCGTCTTAAGGGGAAATATACCTTTGTAAATTTTTTTTCCTTTTTTTTATTGGCTTAAGAGGTCCCTTAACTATCTAAAAATGTTTAATTGGAAGGACAATTGTATCGTCCAGGCATCGCTGATTAAAAGTAAACAAGAAATTTCCATGATTTTACAGTACTGAAAATTTTAAACGCGTTTTTCTCGAAACTATGTTTTTAGACACTGGCGTATGCGTAGCGCCTCGAGTTTTCAATCGATTGACTTGAAATTTTAACTGTAGCTTCTTAACAACATTTTCTAGTCCAGTACGTAGGATTTTTTCGATAAGTTGCAATTTAAAAATTTTATAATCAATATTCGACCGATTTTTTTTTCTTCATATTAACGCCGTTTTTTATCAATATTTTGCAAAACCCCTACGTACTGGACTAGTTTTTTATATCTACTTTCATAATATTTATCGTTTTTTGTTCTAGCTTGAAAATTATGTGCGAATACGCCCGTAGAGGACTATGAAAAAAGGAGTTTTCTTTCATCGACTACTGCGCCGCCATTTTGCTTCAAAATAATTTTTAAAAAAATTGTCTTACTTTAAGACTTGTACCAACATGTATAAAAAACCGAATTTAAAAATATTGTTTTGTTTTTCTTAAATAAATTGTCAAAAATGACCATTTTACCCTCAGAAAGGTATATTCCCCCTTAAGGGGACGAATTGTATAAAATGCCGAAATACGTTTTCATTTATTTAAAGTGTAAAGTATTTACGCGAAGTGTCCAACAAAACTGACCAAAAAAATATGTTGTCTCAGTCTCACAAACCCAAACAAACGTAAAAATCCCTGTATCACGCCCTTAAGGGTCGAATTTCTATTTTTACCACTCTTGAAAAGTCTTATTTTGTGTCAAATACGAAGGCTGCGTGGTCAGAATTACGGACCACAGATATCGTAATGTCCCCCCGTTATTTCACGAGACTACAAAGCGTCTGATTTTTTTTAATCTCGTAAATGATGTATCGAAACTTATGAATACTTCAGAGTTGAATTTTTATTGGACGAATCTATTTCTGAGGGAAAATCTGTATTCTTCAACAATTAATCGATGAAAAGCTCGAGCCTCCTCAACTATGGATGCTTAATTTAATTCAGTGACTAAGGGAGAGGATTCAGATTTTGTTTTCGGTGTCTGTTTAATCTCCGGTACATGATTTTTCGTTGGAATTGTGTTTAGAACAGAAATATTTTTGTTAATTCGATTCGACTTTGAACAAGGCCAGGAATCACTTTAGCACGGATACAACGATGACAAGTCGATTGTAGCTGAACGAGCTTCTGACAGACGAAAGATTCAACGGCGCTGAGTACGTTTTGGGCGTGCTACTGTCTTTCAATTTCCGTGAACGGTTACGTGCCTTCGTATCGTTCGATTATTTGACCACACGAACTATTCTTCGTTCGATCGAACAAATGTACCAAATAATGTATAAAAACACGAAGGGCTCTACATATTCTCACGTTTTCTGTGTTGAGTGTACGTGCACACGTGGAACGAACAAAGAATGGTGGCTTTCCTAAGGGGGTCAGGCTACTGTGAAAATGAGGCAACTCAAACTGAAGAGGAAGGTCCGACATAGGCGCAGGAATCGCAGCTTGAAGGTAAACTTATGACTACGATAGAACTGCTAGTCAAACTTTAGACGCGTTTTTTCTCGAAACTATGTTTTTCAAAACGGTGTACGTGGTTTCTCGACATCCAATGAACGGGTTGACTAGAAATTTGTTACACTTGTTCAGTGTTATTGTAGTTTAGTCTTGACCGACGATTTTCTTCTTAACTTTTTTTCATTAGTTATTAACAATATGTAATTTTTCCTCGAAAAAACAAAAATGAAATGCAATTTTTTTTTGATGATTGAAACACTATACCAATAAAGCTCGGTCAACTTTTGGCCAACATTTGAAACTTAAAAAAAACCAACTATTTAAAAAAACTTACAACTATTTAAAACTATTTAGAAAATAAATATATATATTTTTTGTTTTATTTCAACCGGGTGGCCAAAATCAAGTACACCGTGCAGCCCCTTACGTTCAAAGATCCTTCACGAGATTGTTTATAACTTCTTTAGTTATTAATGTTTGTTAATAAAATTTGCTACACAACTTTGTTAATGTATGTACAAATAAATGTCTAAAAAAGTTTTCAACCATTTTGATTATATCTTCAACATTAAAAAAAAATAAACTTGATTTTGGGATTGTTACAGTAGCCTGACCCCTTAACGATGACCAGGACAATATTTCTTTTTACGAACATACTTCTCATTGGATACGATTGCACGGCCAGTATGTGCTTGAGGATAACGAGAGTCTGCAGATTCATTGCAAAAATACGCCACTGAAAACACAATCAAAAGGCAAAATTCCTGTGAAATAAAATTTGAATGAACATCAAAAGTGGCATTGAGCTGTATTTTGGAATATCTGCGGACTAGCATGATCCTCGCCATTTTACTTCTCGAAATTGCACAGTACGAAAAGGGGCCGGGTTGAAATTCCGAACTTTGAATGATCAGAACGCTGAAAACTCCGACAGAATACTACCCCGAAAGATGAAAACTCCCGAAGAATTTTACACGAAAGATCAAAATTCCGAAAATCTGAACACTGTCAAAATAATTTGGCTATGGAAATTTTGAAAGTTTCAAAATTTCCAATTAATCGACGAATTATTTCAAGATTTTTTTATTTATTAGGAAGTGATTTTGCGTCATTTTTTAAATTTGTCTAGACAATGTTATACGTTCTACATGATTTACAGTCAACTGTGTAGACTTTCGCTGGCATGCTCTTGACAATAGGGCCGGGTTGAAATTCCGAACTTTGAATGCGCCGACCGTTTAAAATTCCTAATTTTAATGTTCCGAAATTACAAGGTTCGTCAAGATTGTGCCAGCGAAAGTCTACACAGTTGACTGTAAATGATGTAGAACGTATAACATTGTCTAGACAAATTTCAAAATTGACGTAAAATCACTTCTTAATAAAACAAAATTCTTGAAATAATTCGTCGATTTATTGGAAATTTGAAACTTTTAAAACCTCCATAGCCGAATTATTTTGACGGTGTTCAGATTTTCGGAGTTTTGGTCTTTCCTGTAAAATTCTTCAGACTTGATCTTCCGGGGTAGTATATTTTCGGAGTTTTGATCGTTCTGATCATTCAAAGTTCGAAATTTCAACCCAGCCCTCGTTGAATCATTGTTTATTCTTGTTTACCGACTTTATTTTACTTTGTTTACCGACGTCTTCAATTATCAATATATTTCATGAAATTTGTTACACAATTCGTTAAGGGGAGGTACCTGAGTAAACGGCGAGAAAAACAGGTAAACTTCGGCAATTTTTATCTCAAAAACTCATGTTTCGATTGGATTCGGGTTTTTTTTATTGGAAAATATACACATTGAGGTACGTTTAGGATTTTTTAAAAATAAATTCGGCGACTGGGAGCGATTCAAACGCGATTATCTCGAAACATAGTTTTCAAAGTCGGTGCCAGATGTATCTCGAAAACGGCTTGTC
Organism: Ophion slaviceki; assembly: GCA_944452715.1. Lineage (NCBI taxonomy): Eukaryota > Metazoa > Arthropoda > Insecta > Hymenoptera > Ichneumonidae > Ophion > Ophion slaviceki. The sequence goes on from OX101784.1 coordinate 46,516,368, forward strand.
CGATTTTGTCCAAATTTGGATACAATATTCTTCGATAGTTTTTCTCGTTCGCCACGTAGGGGCTTTTTCATTTGATTGAACCATTGCTTTTTTATGCAACGTGTATGCAATCCAAAATCGTCGGAAATTGCGAACGAAAAACGAATGTTAAATTAAAACGGTCGCAATTCCGTCAAAAATGAAAAATTCAAAAAAATCCTACGTGGCGAACGAGAAAACCTATCGAAGAATATTGTATCCAAATTTGGACAAAATCGGACAAGCCGTTTTCGAGATACATCTGGCACCGACTTTGAAAACTATGTTTCGAGATAATCGCGTTTGAATCGCTTCCAGTCAACGAATTTATTTTAAAAAATTCCCAAACATACCTCAATGTACATATTTTCCAATGAAAAAAAAACCGGATCCAATCGAAACATTAGTTTTTGAGATAAAAATTCCCGAAGTTCACCTGTTTTTCTCGCCGTTTACTCAGGTACCTACCCTCAACGTACACAAATAAATGTCCAAACGATTTTTCAATTATCCTACTAATTCCATCAAAGTCAATTTCCTCAAACAACCCTAATTTTCGGATCGTCACAGTAGCCTGCCCCCTTGAATCTTACGTTACGAAGAAAATCCGCCACTCTGCACCAAAGTATAACGAGCCAAAACGGAATTTCGCCTTGCAGCAAAAGCTCGGAGCTCGTATCCGTGCGAATATCAACTTTGGGCCCTGACGATATCCGACAAACCGAAAGATTGGACGTGAACTGACCGTCTCGGCAAATCCAAACTTCGAGGATAAAGAAAACAACACGACATGGAAAGGAGAGAGCAAACGAAAAAGGGAAAACGATCGCCATATTGTTTACCTTGGGTAGGGGATAAGTGTCGGGCAACGAGAGAACCGGCGGTGAGCCAGGTGTGGCGTCGGTTTCGTTCGTCGCTACGGATGTACCGGTGGTTAGAAAGGAATTGACGATTGTTGGATTCGTGGCTGTGGAAACGGTGACGGTGCCGGTCAGTGTGACTTTGGCGGTTCGATTTGGCAATTCCTTGGCGGCTCTGTGCTCGGCGAGTAGCTTGTCGAAGGCTTTGCTGCGGCCTGCGACGGTGCGTCTCAGGGAGACCGTGTGAGCTTTGCAGGTCAACGATCGCGTGCACGGTTTGCCGGTCTCGTCGTTCCAAACGCCGCAATGCCGATCCGCGTCGTATTCCCGATCCTTCAACAAGCCGCGATCGCCCTTGAGCCTCTTACGCCTCGATTGGCCACTGTTGACCGGACTCTTGACCGGGCTCGACGGTACGATCGTCGCATTCGACGCTTGCACCGGTATCGACTCGAGGGGCGAACGCGGCGACGCCAACGACGAAATACCCTGCAAATTCGCCTGCTCGGCCGTACGCTTTATCGAAGGCGTCGACGACGCTGTGGACGAAGACGACGACAATGTCGACGGCGCCATCGACGTCGTCGTTGCCGTGTGATTCGTCTTACTGCTCGACTGTATTTGCCCCGACGATTGTGTCCTCTTGAGCTTCGACACTTTGCAGTAGGGCGTTTTCACCGTTGGCTTGACTATCGGCGTCGATGGCGGCGGCAGATTCACCGTGCCGGAAGAATGTCGACTTTCTGTTCGGACAAAAAAAATACGCGCTTTTAGGTTTGTATTTATTTTACACCCATGTTGGGGCTGTACGGGAGATACGATCCCCCGGACATTGAGGGAAAAAATTGAAATTCTCAAATATATTTCCTTTGATGCACGGTAAAATCGGTTGAATGTGACGTAATGTGCTAACCAAGCCTCAAGTTTGCCGTTGGAAGTGTTTTCTTTTTAAGGGGTAAGGACACCGTAGAAATTCCAAAAAATCGTGTTTTTTTCTTAAAAGATGCCTCAATGTCTTGAAAATGACACACTCAAGGGATTAAGATGGGAAAAATGTCTGAATACTTCCATTTTGAATTTTGGCGCCGCCCCTCTCAGTCCGATGCAATCCGTACCGAAAACTTTAAGGGGCCAGTCCACTTTGAAAATTTCAAAAAGTCGAAAGCAAGCAAGACTTGCAGAAATCGACGATGATGAGCAATCAGAAGGGATTTTGTACGGTGCAGGAATTGCCGATTGAGTTTAGGTAAGAGTTTTTCACAGTATAAACTTCAAACGCGTTTTTCTCGAAACAACGTTTTCAAAATCTAGCTCCATCGTATCTTTAAAACTAATAAACCGATTCTCTTGAAATTTGAACCACATATTGTAAACATGATTCGCAACAAGATGACCTTCGATGGTTTTAAAATTTTGATTTTTAATCTTTTTTGCGAAAAACTGCGAAAAAACGCGTTCTTTTTACTTTCTTCGTTTTTCATCTGCCATTTTTTTATTTTTTGATAAAATTTTATATCCGAGGCTCATTTTGTAGCTGGTGTCATACTGAATCTAATGGACTTTGATTTTTTTGTTTCAGACAAGCCATTGCCGAGTTGTGATGGAGCTACCTAGCCCACCTATTTTTGAGGCATTACGTTAAACTATAGTTTTTGTACTTGAAAATGAATAAAAATGAATTACATTTTTTAAAATGTATTTCAAGACTTTATTTATCAAGCCCAACAACTTTTATATTCATATCTTTTATAAAATCCTCAAAAAAAAAATCGCGAAAATAGCCTTTTTTCGTGGCTCCAAAGTGGACTGGCCCCTTACACGCGTTTTTCTCGAAACTACATTTTTCAAGTCGGCCGGACTCATAACTCGAACAAATCTTGACCGATTGACTTGAAATTTCAACTGTATATTCACAATTACATTCTGCGTAGAAGTACGTAGGATTTTCTCGATATATTACATAGTTTTTTTTATAAACAATTTTCGAACGATGTTTTTTTGAGAATTTTGAACTTTTATTTTAAAAAAACGCGCTGTTTTTGCAAAAATCGATATATCAAAAAATCCTACGTACTTCTGTAGCTATTCACATGTATAATCGAACAAAAAAATTCATTCACTGTAAATTAGAAATTGCAGGTGCCGTTAGTCGGGCCGCGCGCCTATGAAAAAAGACTTCTTCGCAAAAAAAACTGTGCAGCCGCCATTTTGTTTTATATTACTTTGAAAAACATAGTTTATGCAGTTTATGATATGTACAATAAAGGATCTTTTTGAGAATTTTGATTTATTCCATTGTCCCGTTAAAAAAAATTCTCAAAACATACTTTTTTTCCCCGCTACAGTGGCCTTACCCCTTAAGAATTGTTTTATCTGTATTTTTAGTGGAGTTTTGTCTGTAACTGTATTGGCAAGTATTTTATTTAAAAAACGTATAATATATCGACGTCGTTTAAAATAGTGTTATCTAGAGATTTGTAAGAAAAAAAATCGTTTTCATTTTATTTTTGGTAATTTTTTAGATAAGTGACTTTTCCGAAAAATCAGCCTAATTTTTTTTGGTTGCTATTTTCTCATTTATTGGGTTATAAATGATGACATTCAGTCGGGGGATGCTGGAATTCACCCCCCCCCCCCCTCGAAAAATATGACGGGGTTTTGAAGTTCGCGGAAACACGTGATAAAATAGGGCATTTTTTAATATTTCGACGCCTATATTGGCTTTCTTTGGGTTTTTTAAAGATTCGAAATTATTTTTAACCATTTTTTAATCGTGAAATTTTTATTAATGAAACATTTTTCAGCTTCCCCCCACTGAATTTAATTTATAACCCAATAAATGAGTAAATAGCAATTGAATTACCTTATTTTTCTATAGACATTTTTGAATACGTATGTGAAAACCGTTCAATGATACTCATAAAATTAGCCAAGTTATAGAAATTATAACGAGTACGCTTTGGGAGCGCGCTCTAGACGCGCCAACTTTACGTGTTTTTTACGAAACTGTGCTCTTTTAAACGGCAACTACGATATCTCGATAACCAATCGGCTGATCGAGGTCAGATTTGGCATACATTTTCAGTGGACTGTTTTTCAACGTTGGTAAGAGAATTGAGTCGAAATAATTTTTTTATTTTTCTATAGTTTCCGTAGAATGGCCAGAAAAATTGACAATCAAAGTTTAGCATGCCGCCCTTTTGCAATTTTTTTTTACTGGATCTGGTATTAACCATCACAACACTTATACAGATTGAGAATATATTTGGACTTTTTATCAGATTCATACGACGTCCACAACACTGGTCGTCAATTGAGGACGTTTTCGTACCAACTTTTGACAGTGTAGCCATAGTTTGATGAGAAGGTATGCACGAGCCGAACACGAAAATAAGCAGAACTTCCATACCTTCCAATGAATACATCTACAGTCATATAGTAAATTATGGTAAAATTTTTCAAAAGTTTCTCAACTCATCATCAAAACTGTTTTTGTTGTCAAAAATCGAACTTGTTTTCCTACAGCTCAACATTTCCGTAATTTTCAAAACTTTAAAAAAGTATCGAGTTGTACGAACGTCTTTATATTTTACTAGAAGTACATTTTTTCATTTTACATTTCAGATCACCATAGTTTCCAGAACCACCTACCCCAATTCGTCATGCAGCAACGGCAGCACTTTGTTTAAGGCCTTAGGCCACACTAACGGGTATAAAATCATGTGCGAATTTAACAATTTTTTTCGTATGAAAAAGTGATTCACTCATAAAATTAATTACACATCTATTTAGCATGAATATCAAGCTGTTCGAAAATATATTATTTTTTTTCGATGTACAAAATGGCCGTCTACTCGAAACTTCTCGAAACAGCTTTTTTCCAATTGGCGTGAGAAATAACTTCAACAATTTTCACTCGATTTACTTCAAATTTAAAAGTTATGTTCCTAATTGCATTCCGCAGAGAAGAACATACGGAATTTCTGATTAATCGAAAACTTTTCATTTTATGAGCAGTTTATGAGCAGTTATAACGAAATTTTTCTCTAGATTCATTTCTTAAGTTCAAATACCTACAACTTTTGAATAAAACAATATTTTTTAAATCCCGTACGTACTTCTCTAGGTATTCTAATGTAGATTGACGAGAATTTTTGTTTTTTGTTCGAGGTAAAAAATTGTGGATGCTAAATGTCACGCGGCGGAGCGCCTAAAAAAAGATAAAAGAAAATATTAGTAACCGGCCATTTTGAACATCGGAAAAAAAAATATATTTTTTCTAACAGGTTGATATTCATACTAAATAGATGTGCAATTAATTTTATGAGTGATTCACTTTTTCATACGAAAAAAATGGCTAAATTCGCAAATGATTTTACACCCGTTACTGTGTCCTAAGGCCTTAAACGCGTTTTTCTCGAAACTGTTTTTCAAAACGGCGTAAACGATTTCTGGACTCAATGGAATGACTTTAAATTTGGTACACTCATTTAGTGTAATTGTAATTTGCTCTTGACCGACGTTTTTCTTCACATTTGTTTCATTAGTTATTACCAATGCCATGTTTCCTCGAAAAGTCGAAAAAAATTCCCATTTTTTAAAAATGATTGAACCACGATAACAAAAACGAGATTGTTTATACCTTTTTTAATTGTTAATATTTTTAAATGAAATTTGGTGCACAACTTTGTTAATGTCTATACAAGTAAATATCCAAACGATTTGTCAATCACCTTACTTATTCCCTCAACATTAATTTTTTCAAACCCTCATTTTCGGGTCGTCACAGTAGCCTAACCCCTTAAATAATAATGACTTCATTGTTTATCAATATTTTCTATGAAAAAACTCAAACTTGGCAAGACCCTGTATCAATTTTGTGTAAAATCTCGGCCTCGGAATCCCAATACTCTGATAAGAAAAAAATATTGAAAAACCACCCGATTTTTGGGCCCCGAGTTCATGATCCGTCAACAATCTTAATAACTTCAACTAGGTTCGAAAAAATACGCAGCAAAGTGAGATCTCTTTACGCTCCTAATCCAACTGTACCAAGTCTCGCTTGATCTTTCTCTAAATGAAAATTTTACGTCATTTGGATCCCAAACAATCTCAGATGCAAGACGCAAAGGTTCGTTTCAGGATGTCCTTCCATTATTTTCGTTCTCTGTGTTTTTCAAGAGACCGATTGAAATTTTTCTGCTTATCGTGCTCGCTGATGAATCTCCCGCCGCAAATGATATTCCACGTAACGTCTCAATGTTCCTGCTGTACAGCGCAGCGACGTGATCAACGCGACCGAAATGTTCGAATATACTCTTCGACGTAACAATGCATAATTTACCCATGTGCTGTATGAGGGCCTGTGGTTTGATAATCGCGTTGCATATCTCGCAAACAACGCCGTAGAACGTGTCCCTCTCGGGACAAAATCCATAGAGATCAATGTCTGAAACAACAACGTCCCCTCGTAAAGTAAGTTTCGCAAAAACTGTTGAAAAAATTGATCATCCGTGCGATCCAAAGTTTCGCTAAGAATCGAATTTCCGTGATGGAATTACCATCCGACGACAGTCGTGTGACGGAGCTGGCAGGTTCGGCGTCTGGTTCCTCATCGCCTGTAAAGACAGAATAACGTTTACCGATCTCTGCCGTGCGAAACTCGCGCGTCCCGACAATTTTCAAAGTATACCTCCTTCGTCTTCGTCCCTACTTTGCAAGTGAGCCAAGGAGATTTGTGTGCGAAAACTAATGCGAACAATCCGAGTTTTGTACTCTCATCGCCGGCTATCGGTGTGTAAATAAAAAACCAGAGACTCCGCAGCGTGTCCCCGTAGAGCGATCCGTGAATTAATATTTTCATAACAATTATGTAATCGAGACGGAATGACAAAGTTACCGAATAACTCGAGATTCGGACGTCGAATCGATCGACTTTAATGATCGCGAATCAATAATTATGCGGCAAGAAAAAAGAGAAACAAAACATCGATTTTCTAGCAATGTTGGGGTAGAGAAAAATATATGCTATGATGCATATATATATGTATGTGGTGCGTCTGTATTTGAATCTATACCTATATGCATATGTGCATATAAATATATATATATGTGTGTACGTATATATACGCATGCGGAGCGCCTCGCGTAAGCCGAGTGGACAAAGAGGGAAGTTTTTGAGGTTATGTCGAAGGTTTGGACGCCTTCGAGGTTAACGAAACATTAGATGCGATCGATGTAATAATGAAAATTCCAAGGAGACGTTGAGTAACGTAGATACAGATTGACGGCGAACTTACTCAAAGGCTTGTCCCTTCCGATTCTTTCGATCCAGCTGGACCACGGCTGACCGTGAAAAAATGTTGGGCTGTCACTCCCCGACATTGCCACACACCACACACGGTGCGCGTTACGAGAAGTGAATGAGGATTGCGAGGATATATACGTCTAGAGTATATTGTCTCGTATGTCCTCCTTATTCGATACTACAACGTCGAAAAACAAAACAACAACAATATTATTTCGCTAAAAGTATCGTTTATTTTTTCGTCCCCCTCTGCGATACGGGGCGGTGGAGCGTTTTGGTTAAAAGTTTATTTTGCAGCCACTGGGGGCCCACGAGGTAGATCGCTTGGCCCAGAGATGAGCAGACACTCCTTCGCGCTTTACCTCGCTCCCGAAGGATGAGACGAAAAATACGCGCATTTTTCAGGACAAATCGTATCGCGCGAGTGTCGCATCTTTTTGGACAAACATTTATCGCGACACACACGACAGTTCTGACAGGGCGGTCACCGAAGTATCGGATAAACGAGAACGGGAGGAACGTCGAGACGCGGAATTTTAGATCGTGCTATCTGCACGACAGAGTCCGAATAATTGAATACGTATTTAGGCGGTGCGTTATTTTTTGTACGTAAACTTGTTACTTGCAAGCGTCTACAGAGGCCTTTTTTTGACTAGTATCACAACTACCTAAGAGGTTTCGACGGAAAATTACTCATTTTCAGTCCCGGCAATGCGTTTCTTTCCTATCATTAGCCTCGTATATTCTATTTTAGGTTAAAATTGACGAATTATAACCTAAAAGGTGAACGATGCGAGTGCGCGTTGAAAGCTTTCCACCCTTATTACGAGTGTCGAGCGGCCATGGAAGGATATCGATGGGTGGGGAAAGAAAATAGCGGAGACATCATTGACCGAGGTGAAGCGTTTGGCGAAACGCGTACGCGGGATACAGCGATCCTGCCTTGACACTTGCGTGCTTGGTTATGCGGTGTCGCGTATAGGCGTAGGTAGGCGTAGGCTGGCGTACGCTACCCGATTGGGTTTTGGCCAGTTGCGTGAGAAAGAGAGAAAAAGAGAAAGAGAGAGAGAGAGAGAGAGAGAGAGAGAGAGAGAGCCGTAGCCGTGACGTAGGGAGACCGAGCGAAATGCATCACGGGTAATGTTTTGTTCGCGCGCAGCTTCGACGCGCCGGTTGAACGGGCCTCGACGCGGCACGGATTTACCCGAGCCGCGGTGGTGGTTTTCCCCCTCTCTTCGTGACGCACTTCGTTGCGGAACAGCCAGATGTTTCGGCGTTTCGGCGGGGACGGGTGTTGTCTTCAGTCGCGGAGACGCCACTGAAGATGCCACTTTTGACCCCCGTACGTCTGTGCAAAAACAATAACTCGCAAGAACGACGAGCTGGTTTTTCCGTTAATACGTCCTTTAAGGGGAGGTACCTGAGTAAACGGCGAGAAAAACAGGAGAACTTCGGGAATTTTTATCTCAAAAACTAATGTTTCGATTGGATCCGGGTTTTTTTTATTGGAAAAAATGTACATTGAGGTATGTTTAGGTATTTTATTAAATAAATTTGTTGACTGAAAGCGATTCAAATGCGATTATCTCGAAACATAGTTTTCAAAGTCGATGCCAGATGTACCTCGAAAACGGCTTGTCCGATTTTGTCCAAATTTGGATACAATATTCTTCGATAGTTTTTCTCGTTCGCCACGTACCTCCCCTTAAGGGATGACACCAACATCTTGGATCGTAAGAATCGACCTCGCTTAACGGATTTTGCCTAGCTGTAGAAATAAAAAACAACTTTTTTGGATTTTTTTGTTGTAGAAAATCGTGATGATAAATTTCTACTAAAATTAGGTGTTTGAAAAAGTATCATCTGAAAAACAGTATTTTTTTTGTGTAGAAATATTTAATGATAACTGATTTACAGCCGATTTTTTTTTATCTAACAAAACAGTCGAATACATTTCGTTAGTATATTAGTTTATCCTATGATTCATCGAAGGAATGTCTGAAATGTCAATTTAAAAAAATGGTGCATGATCAAAGTAGAGTTTTGATTTTTGCGAAAAAAATGGCATTTTTCGTTCATCGAGTCGAAAGTATACATCGGAAAAAAATTCTTCGATCAAAAGTTCCTTTAGAAAGATCGATGCAGTAGTTTTTGAGATATTTTTCTCACCGATTTCGGAATTTGGAACGAGGAACATTTATAAGATGATATTCTGTCGAAATTGATCGGTTTTGAGAAAAAGTGATTTTTCGACTTTTGCAACTAAGCACAACCCTTGAGGAGGTTGGACCAATCCAGTTTAGTTAAAGTACGGTTTATACATTTTTTTCCAGTGAATCTCAAAAAATGCACACAAGGTATAGATTTTTCTGTAGATGCTAATTTGTTATAAAAAAAATTAGTATAATTAAAGGGCAAAATTATGCATTTTTATATTTTTATTACGTAAATAAGAAAAACTTTTGTGTTACTATCAACTTGAAAAACTATAACATTATCGATGATTATTATGAAAAAACAGCGTCAGCGAGGGATTTTGATTCATTAAGAATTATGCCTATTTATATTTATGTCACGAGATTATTTATTATTGCCATTAATTATTATTATGTGTTGCGGAAATACGGCCACATCGCGGGCATTGAAGTTGGCAGCAATGTGCTTCATTCGCCAGCCAAGATTCGTAATCTTTCATCAAACCTCAATGGTTCCATATTGAATATACAGGGTGTCCCAGAACTGAATACGTTCTCTGAAATGGGGGCTTGGGGGTGAAGTTCTGAGTCGATTGATATAAGCATGTGTGGGTCTCATATCATCCACTGAATTATTATTAATTTTTAAAGGAGGGCCAATCAGGTGCGCCCGCCGTTAAAAATTAATAATAATTCAGGGAGGTAACATGTTGACTTTACCCCATAACAACCTTAAGGCGCCCATCAAAGTGATCTCTCAAAACTGTCATTACAATTTGCGCCGTATGTGCCGTGGCGCCACCCTGCTGGATGGTTACTGAAAACTTTAAAGTTGTTATAGGGTTAAGTCAACATGTTACCACCGAGCTGACATTTTTTCTGGGCCTTTATAACCTCTTTGCTGATCATCCTGTACAGTTTGAATAAGATACACAGTACCGATTTTTTAGAAAAAAAAAGTCTTACACACAGGTCCGGGAACTCCAGTGGTGGGGGTAGGTCACTTACTGAAGACATTTTTAATTATGTAGTGGCCACTAGCGGCGCTGCGGTAGGGTTACCGGCATAGACGAGCGACGATGGCTACGGGGGGAGGGATCGCGACGAGTTGCGGCTATGCGGAAGTAGGACGGAGACAGAGAGATCCCTCCTATCCCCCGCAACCGCCGTCACACGGCTATGCAGGGAACCCTACCACTGGGCTAGTAAAAATAGAATTTAACTTCCCACTAAATTAGCGATCCAATTTTTTTTATAAGGTTTAGGATCACTCACTGAGTATAAAATCACAAAATGCTGACAGATTCCGGTGGAGCTTCAGGCGCCATCATGAAAAAAGACAAAAGTCATGGTGACCATTATTGTAGAGAATAAAATTTCGCATCTTTTGTTTCCCATAAACTTTTTTGTAAAACTTACCGATTACGATTTATGGCTCATTAAATGAACAGGTTTTTCTATCTCAACCGATAACTCTTATAATATTGGATTAATCAATAAAATGCGTCCATCCATTTTTAAAGATCAATCTATTCTCCACAACTTTTATTTGAAACTTTTTTTTCTAATGCCCATACTTTTTGAGCTAAAATTTCAAGGCATGCATAGAGTATAATAGTAAAAATTCAACAAATAAATTTGAAAATATATCCCGAATGTCGATATACTTAACAATCAAAATTCATCTCCTTACCTGAAATAGTAACGATTTTTTTTCTTTTATTTTATTATATTTCGTGCAATTAAAAAATATTTAGTGCTTTGACTTGATCCTGGATTATTGAGTAATTATTATTAATTATGTTATGTTCAGATGCCATAATAAAATGATAAAAAAGGAATATTTATTAAAAATATATTCAAAATTTATTGTCGGAAAAAACATAATACAAAAGAAAATTAAAAATTGTATTAAATTTTCGAGCGTTTTGGAGGCGGCGAGAGGCGACTCTAGTGGCCACTACGTATTTAAAAATGACTTCATTAAGCGACCTACCGCCACCACTAAAAAACGCCGGAGCTTCCAACCTGTATGTAAGACCGTGAATGAGACCATCTCCACCCTCGTCCGAGCTCCCACCGCTGTTTGGCGGCAAATACAAATCAGCAAGTTTTCCTGCCGCACCCTGTAGTACTTCTGCATAGATGCGTTACCATCTTAAGGGGCTATACTAGTGTGACACTTTAAAAAAATCCATTTTTTTTGCTTTTTTCGACAATTTATTCTTTCCAGCATATCATCATCATTTATATCATTTATATCAATACCATTTTATCTTGCAAAAATCGATAGTTAAATCTTTAAACGCGTTTTTCTTGAAATGAGATTTTTCAAATTTGCTGACATTGTAACTCAAAGAGCAAATATCCGATTTACTTGAAATTTGAACTGAGTACTCTTGAATGTATTTACTCTACAATGACGTAGGATATTTTTGATTAGATAAAAATTGACGATTTGGCATTGAAAAACGACCATTTTATAGGCAAGAAAACAGACTTTTTTTCATAACTACACCATTTTGTTACATTTTGATATTTTTCGAAAATCCTACGTCATTGTACAGGAAATTCTTTCCAGTTTAACATTTCTTCCTTTTTCGGTTTCAGCTACTCAATCGGACGGAATCATGTCAGCAGTGGAGGAACTTTTTTTTGCGCCTCCGAAAGCAGCGCATAAGTCGCGTGGACCTCAATATTTTTCTATTAAAAAATTACGTAATATAGGTCAAATATAGCCAAATATATTCTTAATTTTCCAAAACATTTAATTGAGTACCTTTCTTCCAAAAAATTCCCGAAATCAGCCAAGTTTTCAGCGTTCACACTGGTATAGCCCCTTAAGGAGGTTGCTCCGGGCCTTTGCGGGGCAAGCGGCATATGCATAAACACGGGCGTCTGTAACGGCTGCCAACCCCGAATAATCAATTTTTCGCTTACGAAAAATAAATAAATTTCTGCTAATAAATACGTGGAATGCATATAATTGACGGTTTAGAAATGTTATTAATCTTTTTTGGTTATTTACATCGCGAATATGTTATTAACCAAGTTGAAATATGGCAAACGTGCAATTTAGTTCTCAGTAACTGGTATCACTGAGCTCAGATACGAACGCCACATCGTGAGCGCGTACCTGTCAAACACCTTTCGGGAATTCCTTTTTTTTGGTTCAGCGAAAATGAAAAGATGGAAAGGAAAAATGCAAACCGAAAAACAGCACAATCGACGTTTGGAGAAAGCACAACCTGGGAAGCGGCGGAAAAAAGTAGTTTAGCCGGAAAATGAATGCGCAGTCGACGGACGTCGCATAATTGATTTGAAGGTTATGTCGAAACACGTGTACTGCAGCTTCTGTAAAGAATGATTCAAAATATTAAAATACTCTTCATGAAACCGCGGTAAGAAATGTACCAAGGAAGCAATACTTTGTGCGTTTCAAATTTTGGCGCCTATTCAAAATGGCCGACGTGACAGCAGCGCTGCCACGTGAAGTAGGGCGCTTTATCGTTTGTCGCAAATGAGCTGAAATTTCCTGTTTTATTTCACGAATATCTCGATGACGCGACAGACAAAACGCTGTACTCTTCGTTGAAATTAATCATAAAAATCTCAAGAATTTTTCCCGCCTATTTCCATTCAATTCTTACTATTTCTATTATGTTGCGACAGTCGTATTAGAGTTCTCATGAAGCTTTTGCTATCTCGCCCGTGTATAGGACCCTAACTTCAATAATTAATTGCTCAACAATCACACAGACGAAGTACTTGAAATTTTACCCGGAGCCGTAACACCTGTTCGCAAATATCCTTAATAAATTTCAGCAAATTCTTACTATTTCGCGATAGCCGAGCAACCTCCTCAAACTACACGCGAGCAGTTCTGGTAACGCCATCTGTTGGGAAACAGCGAGAACTTATTCAACGTCCCAATCATAACTTCATCAATATTCTTCAAAAAAGAAAAATTCAAACATGCCACGATTACAGATCAATTACGTATAACATCCCGGCCTCATAATCCTAAAACTCTCGCCAGCAAAGTGTGAGAGTGAACTCACTCTTGAGTGAAAAAATGAAGAATGATAGAACTCTCAAAAAATCGACACGATGCATTTTCCAGGATTTTATTCAACTTCTATAATGTGTAAACAACATTGGAAAAATTACAATTCACAGCCTCACTTTTACCATAAACAGAACGTTATTGACGATCAACTTTTCCAGACGATAGAAAACACGTGTACGCGCTTTTTCTTTTTTATTGCCAGCGTCACGATTTCGTAGGTTTTTCTTTGTGATACATAAGTACTCTCGTTGCGAATGACTAGTACAGGTGCGGTATGAATGATCGGATGTATACACCTACGTATTTTCGCCTGTATATGTACATGTGTGTTTACAGAATTAAAAAAAATATACACATATCCATCACTGTCAAATAGAGTACCGGCCGTGTTCAGGTCGTTGTTTTCTCTCTATAACCTTTTGTTTTTTTTTTCGATAAAATCGTCGCGCAGCCGGACGGCGGACCGTTTGTTTATCTTCTATTTTCGTCTCTATCCCAAGCGACCAGCGAACGAGCCTCTCGGCGGTGTCGTAGATGAGCTTGGCGCAGGCATTCTGTTTGCAAGTTGGTTCGCTATGGCTTCGCGATTCAGATACCAGAACGGCTGTCTTTCCTTTGGCCACGTTTTGATACGATTTATCAACTCCTGGTCGGTGTAAGGATCGTATGGCTCGTATTTCGGCGATGAACTTTCGTCGCCAGATCCGCCGAATCGTTCACCAATTCCCGGGGCAGCCGGGTCGATCTTATTCGCCTCCGTTTTAGGTAGGTATTGTGGAAGGACCGGCGGATACGAACGATTCGGACTTCCGGCGTACGGCGGTCGTTGAGCCATCGCAAGGACGATGAATCCTGCCAGAAGCGCGAAGTATTTGATCTGGAAAAAAATAAATTATTGAGTATACTTATTAGACAAATGCAGATGAAAAGTTTAAAAAATCGAATTCTGTGCATGTATGCGCGTTTTTTAAAGGGGTTAGACCAGAGTAACCATTATAAAATCATGTGAGAATTTAACAATTTTTTTCGTATGAAAAAGTGATTCACTCATAAAATTAATTACACATCTATTTAGTATGAATATCAAGCTGTTAGGAATTTTTTTTTCCGATGTACAAAATGGCCGACTACTAATACTTTCTGTTTTTATCTTTTTTTTAGGCGCTCCGCAGCGTGACATTTAGCAACCACAATTTTCTACCGAGAACAAAAAAACAAAAATTTTCGTCAATCTACAATAGGATACCTAGAGAAGTACGTACGGAATTAAAAAATATTGTTTTATTCGAAAGTCGTAGGTATTTGAATAAATTTTCAGTGAAAAATTTCGTATAAAGCTGCTCATAAAATGAAAAGTTTTCGCTTAATCAGAAATTCCATGGGTACTTCTCTGCGAAATGCAATTAGGAACATAACTTTTAAATTTGAAGTAAATCGAGCGAAAATTGTTGAAGTTATTTGTCACGCCATTTGGAAAAAAACTGTTTCGAGAAAAACGCGTTTAAAGTTTTAGGTACTCTATGGCCGTGCCAGAGGTGGGCCTCAAAGTCGGTGAAAAAAAATGTTCTTGCTATAAATCGAATAGTAACTTATTCTTATGATAAAGCTCTGTTTTAGCGAAAAAAAACCATTTTTCAAAAATCTACTGTGGCCTTACCCCATAACTTCATTTTACCTGCGGTATTTTCTATAAGACATAAAAAGGACGATAATAATACCATGTATACGTATCGATCAGGTAAATCACCATTCATTTGGGTGCATTTTTCCTTGCTATTTATCTTTTTTTAATTGTAAGTACTTCTTACATTGTTAATGCTTTATTTATTATTATTTATCCTGACTTATTTTTACTGTTTTTCTTAGCGTTAGCGTGTACAGGGTATCCTGTTATGAATGTATAATCCTGCAACTGATGATCGGTCAGATCATGTCCTACTATATGCTGGAATTTCAGTTTAGTAAAAGTCCCACGGTTTTCGAGATTTTGGGATGTTTGTCATTTTTTGAAAAAAATCTTCTGCTTTCGGTTTCTCGCATGCCATTTCTACAGATTATATGAGTCGACAATAACTAAGCAACTTTTTTAAGTAATTGGTATGATATGCAGTGGCTTGGGGCAAAATTCTTTAAGCCCCCCCCCCCCCCCCCCCCCCCGATATGGGCGCTTGAAGAATCATACACAAACCTCCACATGAATCATCTAGAGGTTTGTGTACGATTTTTTTCAGTTATTATAATCATCTGTGATGATTATAAATTATAGTTAATGAAAAAAAAATTTTAATCGACAACGATGACATGTACGCAGAACTTTAACCTATTACACAACGAAAACAGGCTTTCCGGTAACTGTTTTATTGCACGGTGCATGGTTTGTAAATCAAGGGGAATACAGGTGCTGTTTGTTATTTACAAGTTGGATCTTCTTGCTTCAACTTCCGCGAATTCGTCGATCAGAGTATCTAACAAGGAAAGGTTGCGAGGTCGACTTCTCCGATTTCGATTAAATTTGGCATGAATGGGTGAAAATAGGCGACATGTAGGTATATTTTTTTATATCTGCGGAACCCGATTTTCAAGGGTTGAAACGCACCCTCGAAAATTGGGGTGTTTTTCGTCGATAACGTTTTAACGGTACGAGATATGAAAAAATATTTGAAATTGCAACAATGTTTATTTTTTCGTGTACTATACATTGGGGATGAGAACAATGCAGATAGCAACGAATTTCATATTGTTTATTGCAAAAATGCAATTTTTTCGACCGTATCTCCGAGAATTTTTAATCGATTGGTAAATTTGCATACATGTAGAGAATAGAAAAGTAGCAGTGATATTTATGGCTTCCGTGTATGGAAAAACTTTGTCAAACACTTTTCTCACGCAGTAATATTGCACAATTACGACGTCAATCTGCACTTGAGAGACAATATTGTTAAGTTACAATCTCTTACACACAACCAGTTTTCTTCTCCACGGTTTACAACCCTTTCCAAATATGCAGGGTACAAAAGCGCATACGAAGAAGAAACACTACCAAACTTCGAAAATCCAGTAGAATTTTGCTTTTCACAAAATGCACTGACATGCGATAGGATGCACTGAAAAAAAAATCGTTTATCCATCCAAAATTCAGTTGGTTTAACAAAATTGTATCTTTCAATACGTTCAACTTGATTCTTGATTGGCATAACAAAACAGTATAGTTGGGCAGTAACCAGAAATACATTTAAACTATCTGCTTATTTAGCATGTCTGAGCAACTGTTAAAACAACAAAATTTCGAGACGGCAAAATGCATTTTGCACATTCAACGATTCTTTTTTCTCAGTGTGCGGTGAAGCAGCTATTATCACTTGTGGGTGGTGTAAGAAATCTCTTTGTTTCAAATTTCTTCGTAAATATACAATTGTAATTCAGTTGCTTCCCGAAGCACGAAGTCAGTCCGTGATTGTGAGCCTTGCCTGTACTCATATCAGCGGTAAACTAAAGAGTGATTATTCACCAGTTATTCACGAATTATTGCAATAAACAACACGCCATTTGTTGCTGTACTCGTCATCATCATCATGAACGTCTAGTAGTCGAAGAATACAACATTTTTCCCCTTCAGACTTTATTTTTATTTCGGCCCCTTCAGGAGTTATAGAAACAACAAAGTTTTAAAGGGTGCGTTGACCCCTTAAGAGTGTCGTTCCGCCAAAACGTGAGAATTTGTATCGACTATTTTGACCGATTGTACTTTCTTCGTCACCCTTTGTGATTTTTATTTCTACAAATTTTCGTCCATGCCGCACGGTAAGAACTTTGAACGTTTGCCTTTCGAGAGGGGGACCATTGGGGGGGGGGGGGTGTTACAAATATGCAATTGCGTCATAATACGCACTTATATCGACGTAAATTTAGGCCGGAATGCCAAAAGGCTAGCTGATTATACGATACTCTTGGCTAAAAAATCGAAGGGTAGTTTCAACCCCTTAATTGTGAAATTTCGGAAAAAGAAAAAACACGTGTCCGCTACTTTTCGATTCTCTACATGTATGCAAATTTACATCCCAATCGATTAAAAATTGTCGGAGATACGGTTGAAAGAATTGCATTTTTGCAATAAACAATATGACATTTGTTGCTATCTGCATTGTTCTCATCTCCAATGTATAGTACATGAAAAAATAAACGTTGTTGCAATTTGAATTTTTTTTCATATCTCGTACCGTTAAAACGTTATCGATGAACAACGAAAAACACCCCAATTTTCAAGGGTGCATTTTAGCCCTAGAAATCGGGACCCGCAGATATAAAAATATACGTGTCGCCTATTTTTACCCATTCTACAAGCGTGCCAAATTTAATCGAAATCGGAGAGATCGACCTTGCAACCTTTCCAAGACGCCTACAGTGGTTGCACGTGTTTTCACCGGTTTATCGTAAGATTCAATTTTCTTTAGAACAACTAATCGTAAAACCGACCCTATTCCCAATCATAGTGAATCTATCACACATTAGATATAACATTGTAATTCGCTTTTTTGCTTTCAAATTAATTCTAGTTCCGTTTCCCGCCACTTTTTCTAGAGTACATTTAGCTACCGGCCATTTATATCATTTGTAGATTCCTGTTGGAGACTAAAATGTTGTGAAAACGTGCATTATGAATATTCATAATTTGGTATCAATAATCGATCGGCTATTGGCAGAAATTCATATAAAAAAATAATCTCCGAGGCGCCCCCTAGACCCCGCTCCCCTGGAGCAACTGCTCCGCTCCACGACGCTACGCCACTGACGATATGCGTAGTACATTTGTTTACACCGCAAGCTATCAAGTCCAATGTTCGAATTGGTTAGTATGAAAATTCTGCATAAGATCTTTTTTCGTAAAGTTTCCTTAACATTTAAGGTTAAAAAAAGACTTTTCTAGATAAAACAAATAACCAAGCGTATTTTTTTTAAACCGGGTCAAAAAAGTTATCATTTGTAGAAATGGCATGCGAAAAAAGAAAAGCAGATGATTTTCATCTCGACTTCCGTGGGACTTTTACTAAACTGAAATTGCAGCATATAGTACGACATGAGGTGACCTATCGACAGTTGCAGGGTTTCTATTCATAACAGGACACCCTGTATATATATATAATCTCGGCTATTTTACTTTTTTTTTAAATTATAATAAGACGTAATATGAGAGAATTTCAATTGAAAAAAAAAAATAGCAAGCAATATATATATATATATATATATATATATATATATATATATATATATATATTCCCTATAATTTTACTTTGTTTTATCATAATTACCTCTCATGTTTTTAGTACGTTATTTATTATTATTGATCCCGATTTTTTTTTTGACTATTATTCTTAGTATTAGTATACTGGGAAAACAATTATGTGCCGAAGTAAATATATATTAATAATAATAACAATGAAAAAAAAATTGTAAAAAAACAAAACCCGATACATAATGATAAATAACAAGTAAAAGTAAAATAGCAAGGTGTGTATATATATATATATATATATATATATATATATATGTCCTTTGCACTTTTACTTTTGAAAAAATTATAATAAGAAGTAGTTATAAGAGGCGATTAAAATTTAAAGGAATTTAGTTTTCTACTTTTTTTATTGTACTTACATTTTTAGTACCTTATTTATTATTATTTATTTCGATTTCTTGTTTACTATTCTATTTTTCTTCTCCTCATTATTATTTACGTATATATATATACCTACACATAAACTAATAATGATGATAAAAATTTAATAGCAAAAAAGAAATGGGGATAAATGATAATAAATAAAGTCCCAAAAATATATCATGAAATTACAGCAACAAGAAAAGTAAAATTGCAAGGAAAACCGTAGCCAAACGAATACCAGGCAATTTACGTGACCGAAACGTCAATACTCGATTCAAAATTCAATAAGAGCCTCGTCGTTACATCGATTGAAAAAATGGTAACTTCCGTTCGATAAGTTACTCAATAACGGAACGAATTCAAATTTAACGCTTAGTTCAAATTCAGAGTGAATAATAATTGTATAAACGAAGCTATATGCTTGCGGCAAAAAGCTCCAGCCTTATTCAATTTGAGCATATGTATAGAAAAGTATAATAAATAAGCGTCAGTAAAGTCACGTGGACTTACCATTTTTCGTTTCCGAAAACTTTCACAAAATTTCACTCGGTGTAAACCGTTATTGGATGGAGGATGCGAAACGAAAAACTGATGAATAACAAGACACGACTGTTCGCAAGAATATAGCGTTGAGTTTTGAGCCCGATGGTGCTGGTAGATTCGACTATATAGTCGCGAAGACCGTGCGAGTAAAAGATCCGAGCATACAACACAGCAGCGATGCAGAGGGAGAGGGAGGGAGTCTCGACCCCCACCGAGGCTCTCCTATACGTCACGATCGTTCTCGGGGAATTTCATGTTGAGATTCTGCTGTTGATCTTGCGGTACACGTCTATGGAGTGTCCCATATAATGATGATAGTAATAAAAACGTGCAGCGATAATATAGAAAGAATAACCAATATCCCATTTATCGCAAATGTCGCGCGGTCGTTAAATTCTTTTTTCCAACACTTGGATCGACAGTCAGCATTAACGAGAATCAACATAAAAGTTCGCACATTATCGATTCAGCTAAAATAACATAGAAAATTGTGATGTCGCAACTACAGTCGACCGTGCGTCTGTGTGTCCTCTAAACTATTTTCCGCATGGAAAATCAAGTGCTATCGGAAATTGTGCATTGTTTTGTTGTATAAATAAACTGCGATAGTGGAAAAGATAAGTATGCCACTCCGGGGTTAAGTCGAGAGCCTGAATTAGAATCTCCAAAAGAGCGTTTTTTCGGGCATTTTTTTAGAAGGTGAGAATACAAGTGAGCCCAGTAAATATTGAGGTATCTTTTTATGTATATTTGAAATGTATAAAAAAAGTTCGACATGATACAATAAATGACTGCAGATTTATCAGCCTCTTCCATGTGCGTCTTGCCACTGCAGTCCCCAATCGGCGGGAACGATGCAACTTGGAATTCTTGACTGAAACAAAAAAATTAATATAATTTTCAATTGTCATATATTTTCCTTCTGGGTGAACTAAGAAAAATACGAAAAAATCGTGAAATTATAACTTTTCGCCGGTTAAAAAAAACTTCAACGTGCTATAAAGATGATTCAAAAAGACTTTTTCAACGACTGTTTTAATTCACTTAGAAGAGATTTTCATAATGAAGAAAACAAACTTCGGTTTGATTCAATAGGTCGTTTAGTTTTTTTGCTATCACGCCCGTCAATTTGGAAAAATCGTGAAAATGAAAACTGGAGAAAACGCGTTCCAAAGTTTGCAATAGGAGGAAATATCAATATCAATCGCTTCTCTGCTTTTGGCCTTGTATCTTCGAAAATATTTATAATTGGCCTCTGTAACTTTGTAAATATATTCTCGGATAGTTTATCTATCGATTTAATAAATTAAAAAAAAACGATTTTTCCGGCCTTCTAATTCAGGCTCCGGTCTTAAGGCCTTAAGCCACAGTAACGGGTATAAAATCATGTGCGAATTTAACAATTTTTTTCGTATTAAAAAGTGATTCACTTTCAAAATTAATTACACATCTATTTAGTATGAATATCAAGCTGTTACAATTTTTTTTATGTACAAAACGGCCGATTGGCAATATTTTCTTTTGGTATGTTTTTTTAGGCGCTCCGCGGCGTAACATTTAGCATCCACAATTTTTTACCTAGAACAAAAAACAACAATTCTCGTCAATCGATTGTTTGTCCTCGATTTGTTTTTGTTTAAAAAAAAATCTACTTATTTTACTTTATCCACCTATAGCTGAGAAAGAGTTGAATTTTCGGGCTCGGCTTATAAGACTTTTTTGTAGAAAATTACTTTCTCTACAAAGTTCTCATCTGAATTTTTTTCGATATATCTAATAGCTTAGGCGTTACAGCCGTTTGAATAGATATTTTGCACAGTATTCACTTGAAATAATGATGCCACTGAAACGGTTGAATTTACGGCCATGGCTCAATGAACTTTATCGTGGAGTATCATATTTCCTATGAGAACCCACTTGGAAAATATCGCGATATCAAAATTCGTGGAATGGTAACACTAATAGTGAGAAAACCATTTTTTTCAATGTTAATCAAATGGGAAACCTTCAATTTTGATTCGCGACCTCTAAATATTTTTTGACAACACCCCCCTTTCACGAAACTTCGTTTTTGGGTACCAACTAAAGGTTTTCGGGCACAATGGGTCAAAAAAAAAGTTGCCCTGAAACGAATCACCCTAATATATATATGCTCAGAATCGAAGAAGCGCGACTTCATAACGATTTAAAAAAATGCTAACAAAAAATGCTAACTTCGAAACCAGAAATTACTCGACAATAAAACCGGTAAAAATGTAATGCTCAGTCGGAATTACGAATCAATAATAATCACATTAATGAACTCATCTACCTGTCAAATAAAATATAAAAATACTCACACTTACAGACGCACTTATGTGGTACTTATATGTATATATTCATATACAGATTTAAATGGGATAGAAAAACGTTTCAGGATTGCCAAGGACTTGCTCGTGTTTCAAGAGCACCAGGCCTTTTACTCCACCTCGAATTATTCCAGTTGAGTGATTTGCGCGCCAGGAATTAAATCGCGATGGTAATTATGACCTTAAGGGGGAAGATACCTTTAGTCGAGGCAAAAATTGCTGATTTTCATGATTTTTTTTACACAAAAGATTACTTCGACATTTTTTAGCCTTAGGCTGTTTTATTATTACTTTTGGCTGTTACATTGTATTTTTTTATTAGTCTTTAAAAATGGCGGAGGTATAACATGGTCTTCTAAACGGATTGCGATGAATATTGTCAGACGGCGTGGCACGTAGCATCGATGGGATTAATCTGAAAAAAAAAAACAAACGAAATTTTTTTTTTATTAAGGGGCCAGTCCACTTTGAAAATTTCAAAAAATCGAAAGCACGCAAGATTTGAAGAAATCGATGATGATGAGCAATCAGAAGGGATTTTGTACGGTGCAGGAATTGCCGATTGAGTTTAGGTAAGAGTTTTTCATAGTATAAAATTCAAAGGCGTTTTTCTCGATGCGTTTTCAAAATCTAGCTCCATCGTATCTCTAAAACTAATAAACCGATTCTCTTGAAATTTGAACCACATATTGTAAACATGATTCGCAACAAGATGACCCTCGATGGTTTAAAAATGTTGATTTTTACTCTTTTTTGCGAAAAACTGCGAAAAAAACGCGTTTTTAAAACTTTTTTCGTTTTTCATCTGCCGTTTTTTTATTTTTTGATAAAACTTTATATCCGAGGGTCATTTTGTAGCTGGTGTCATATTGAATCTAATGGACTTTGATTTTTTTGTTTCAGACAAGCCGTTGCTGAGTTGTGATGGAGCTACCTAGCCCACCTATTTTTGAGGCGTTACGTTAAACTATAGTTTTTGTACTTAAAAATGAATGAAAATGGATAAACTTTTTTTTAAATGTATTTCAAGACTTTATCTATCAAGCCCAAAAACGTTTATATTCATATCTTTTATAAAATCCTCAAAAACATCGCGAAAATAGCCTTGTTTTCGTGGCTCGAAAGTGGACTGGCCCCTTAAGGCCGTAGGCCACTCTAGAGGTCGAAAAAATAGGTTTTTGGGGATATTTTTTTCAGAAAAACTAGAAAATAAATCGAGATTACAAAAAAGGGTGTTCATCATACATGTGTTATTTGTATGTGTATTATACATGTGTATAATAATGTGTATTATACATGTGTTCATTTGTTATTAACGATTTTTTAGGCAAATTTTTGAAAAGTGAAAAATTTGCCTTAAAATTGTCAGTTAATTGTTAATAACAAATGAACTATGCAATATAAAAAAAAATCCTACGTGCTTCCATAGGCGATATATGTTTCAAGACATATTCAACATTTCAAGTGAATGGGTTGAAAACTGTCTGAGTTATGTTTCCGGCCAACTTAAAAAATGCAGTTTTGAGATAAACGCTGCACAGCCGCCATTTTGAAAATAATCGCTTCAAAAAAATTATTTTATACAGTCACTGATATGTATGATAAACACCCTTTTGTGTAATCTCGATTTATTTTGTAGTTTTTCTGAAAAAAAATCTCCAAAAAGCCTATTTTTTCGGCCACTAGAGTGGCCCCCCTTAACACTCATACACGGAATATGAACTATGAAAAAGTCAGATATGGTGAAAATCCATTAAATGATACGCCTTGAAACAAAACCATCGAATTTTTCGAAAAAAACGGCTGAATTTTGCAATAAAAAAATACGATTTACAAAATGTTCAAAAACATTTAGGGGTTATGTTTTAGATAATAAGGTTACAATGATGTATACAAAATTTCAATCAGAATCGGTCGATTTTTTTTTAGCTATATGTCACGCCACTTTTGAAAATGCACTTTAGAAGACCGTGCCATGCCTCCGCCATATTTACAGATTAATAAAAAATAAAACATACCATGTAACAGTCAAAAGCATTAATAAAACATACCCTACGTTTCAGAAATAGTGAGGAAATATTTCCTTTTAAAAAAATCACAAAAATCAGCAAATGTTTTCCTCGCTAAACGTATCTCCCCCCTTAAGTGTCTTTTACAATGTCTCGTCACGATAACTCGTACTCGGTAGAGTGCGAGTTCAAAACATTTACATTCTTGTATCGCATCAACTGAGAAAAAAGTATGAGACGTTGAAGGTTCCGCCGATAACGTTGCGTATTAGACTCTGCTATGAAAAAAACAACGCTTCTATCAACGAATTTCTACGCATTTATCGTAACTCTCAGTTCGCGATTCGTTTGAACCTTCACATTTTTTTTCTACAAAATACTTCACGTCGATCGTTTTTTTTCTCGAATGTCTCATCGTTGAACAACCATCTAATGTTATTTAATAGTGACGAAACACAAAAGAACTCCGGGGGTTTTCCCCCACGGGACAATAAGTTCGCGGTAATGGAGCTCCCATGAATAACACTCGGCGAGTCTGCTGAGCAATCGCGAAATTCATACACAGTCACTAATACATAGCTCGCGATTTGTTCCCCCTGTAACGTGCGTTGAAAATAATGCCGTGATGGCATTTCAGAATTTGGGATGGTGAACGCAGATGGAATAATTTATCGGCGGGAGGGCACATGATTTACATGAAGATTGTGATTCCCGTGAAGCTTTTTTTATTTCGCTCAGAAACTGAAGAATTTTTGCGGACTTTTTTTGGGTTGACTTACTTAGTCATTGTGATTTCCGTAAAATCAACTCGAAGAATTTTTTTTGGGCTCGCTTGAACCTGCAGTAATTTCGTTTGGGTTTGTTTGATGATTGTTAATATTAATTATTATGGTATAATATTAATAATCATTATTATGTTAATTATTATATGGCATAATATTAATATTTATTTTATTGTTAATTATAGTTAATTATTATATGATATAATATAAATTATTATGCCTAGAGATAATAAGGAAATACCATTAGGCGAGGAAAAAAATTTGCTGATTTTCGTCATTTTTTTTTAAACGGAAAGATTTCTTCACTTTTTTTGACACTTAGGGTATGTTTTATTAATACTTTTGGCTGCTACATGGTATTTTTTTTATTAATCTTTAAAATTGGCGGACGTATGGCACGATCTGTTGAACTGCATTTTCAAAACTTGCGTGACGTATAGCTGAAAAACTAATCAACCGATTATGATGAAATTTGATACAAATCTTTCTAAACTTATTGTTTAAAACATGACCCTAAATGTTTTTGAAACATTTTTACAAATCGTTTTTTATTGCAAAATGTAGCATTTATTCGGAAAATTCAATCTTTTTGTTTCCAACCGTACCGTTTCTACGATTTTCAATATTTCTCACTTTTTCTTGGTTCATATTCTACGTATGAGTGTCAATGAAAGACAAATCTTCGTTAGTTTTTTTCTCCTGATCAATCCCGCCAATGCTGCGTGTCACGCCGTCTAAAAACATCCGCCGCAACCCGTTTAGGAGACCGCGCCATACCTCCGCCATGTTAAAAGATTAGCAAAAAATACCATGTAACAGCTAAAAGTAGTAGTAAAACGTCACCTAAGTCTCAAAAGTGGTAAAGAAATCTTCCATTGAAACAAATTCCGAAAGTCAGCAATGTTTTCCTTGTCTAAAGATATCTCCCCCCTTAAATCTTATGGCCACATGAACCTGAAGAAATTTTGTTTGCAGTCGTTCGACGTCTGTCATCCCAGCAGAAAAGATTTTATCTTGACGCTATGAATCCGATCAAATGTAGCATGGTCAAATTTGTGCGAGACATATCGTGAAACGGGGTTAAATTGACACTAACTTTGGCAGTTTTTGGGGCACCCAAACAAACCCAAAATACGGTTTAAATATGTGCTCATTTAAATATGTTTAAATTTGTTGTTCAAGTTTATCATAATGTTGCTCAAGTTGATTTTGATGTCAATGATAATTATAAGACTGATTAAGTGCCTGTAATAGTACCCGAGGTACTTGACATTTTTATGTCAAATGTTTTTTTAATAAAGATGACAATTTCATTTAAAAAAATCGTTATTTTTAATTTAACGCGGTCCTCTAGTTTCTCGGCTGTTTTTTGCATAATCTTTATTAACATTTAAATGAGCTTTACAAATTTTTTGAAGGCAAAATATATAATAGAATAAAGATTATAGTGGCCGACAGGAGTCTTCCTGTCGGCCACTATAATACAGGAAGACATCAAGTAAAAGAGGTGCTTGACGGTGACCAAGATTGCGGCTGTTCTGCTTATCTGAAATAAAAAAAACAAACGGCATTTTAATCTTCATATTTAAGACTACCGATTGAACTAGAGTGAATTCTAAAGTACAAAAATTGACTTTTTTATACACTTTTCAAAATTACATTCTATTTTTTACTCATTTTTTCTTAAGTTTTTCGCTCGTACAAAAAAAAAACTATCGAAGCAATCATGATAATTCTAGTTCAATCGCTGGCTTATAACATATTAAAGATGCTGTATAAATTTGAACAAGATCGGTGCAGTAGTTTCTGAAATATCGTGGTCACCGTTTCGAAAAATGGTGTTTCGAGAAAAACGCGTTTGAAAGTATACCTGCTCCGTATACCTGCTCTGTTCCAGGGCCGTAACTTGTGAACCACTTCGAATATCGAAAAATCCTTTGGCACACATTTTCTACACATGTTGTAGATGTGATTTATGAAGAAACTAGAGGATCGCCTTAATTCCATGTAAGTAGATATACAAGACGGGTTCTGGAGCACTCTGAAGTTAGCCGTTTCTCTACTGCACATGCGCAGTGGCGGAAAATTCAAAACGTGCTGACTCATCGGCCAACTTCAGAGTGGTTCGAGAACCTTCTACAATGTTCTAGAAGGTTCTCGCTGACGTCATCTGGTGAGGGGGTGGATGCGACGGTGGAGGGGTGCGGGGTAGCGTCATCGAGAACCTTCTAGAACATTTTAGAAGGGTCTCGAACCACTCTGAAGTTGGCCGATGAATCAGAACTTTTTTAATTGTTCGCCACTGCGCATGCGCAGTAGAGAAGTGGCTAACTTCAGAGTGGCCCAGAACCCGTCCTGTATGTCTACCCATGTATAATGCATAAAATACTAAAGTTTGTAATTAAAATGACGTCAAAGTAACCCTTAATCTTTGACATAAGTTGCATTTCAATGCCTTGTCAAAGAAACGCCACACTCGAAGTTACTTTGACACTTTTCTGAAGAAAAAAAAAACAATAATAATTGTGGAGGGCTGGTAGGGTTTGACTTTCTCATACATTTAATAGCCAAAGGACACATTGTTCTATCGGAGTAAAAGAAGTTGGAATGTAGGATTTTAAAAAAAATTACCGACAAAAAATTCCAAAAGCTGTTCAAAGTAACCTTTTTTTACGGTAATTGATATCGTAGCCCTAAGAGGTTTGGCCCGTACATGCCTACTCATTGTTAGGTCGAAGAAGAGATGGGTGCAGTACTTTGTCCTCTATGTCTCATCGGTTGGATTCGCGAAGCGAGATGAGTGCGGCTTTTCTGTATGCGATAACAAGAATCAATGACGTGTCGTATTATTTTCAGCTCACACTCGAATGCTTGTCGCGAAGGAAATCAATTTTATTGTGCTCGCTGTGACAAGCGTAGCAGGAAATGAAGCCGCAACATTCTCGTATACGTGTTATTTTCGGCCGACCAGTCGGGAATGTTCTGCTCCGATACGGAAAAAAAGAAACACTATGAACGCGAGATCTTTGCGTCATGTGGAGTTTTAGGAGATTATGGTTTTTATCCGGTTAACAATTATTTGTGCCACCTTCTGTGTGGATGAGGTGAAGGGATGTTGTTTACGCGGTCCATTTGCTGACTGGAGAACGAACAAATTTTTATGTATTCAACGTTTGGTTTCGAACTGGCCACACAATATTTGATAAAGGTAAAAATATCTTTCGCTAACGGGTCTGCATAAGCTTGGGGCTCATAAAAAAGGTCGTTTTTCAATATTTTTTTCTTATGAGGGTATTGGGATGGTGGAGTCGGGATTTTATATATAATTGATACATAGCCTTGCTGAGTTTGGATTTTTGCAAGTTACAAGTTTATTTAACTTAAAGCCTTAGGCCACTCTAGAGGCCGAAAAAATAGGCTTTTTAGGGATTTTTCCCAGAAAAACTACAAAATAAATCGAGATTACAAGAAAGAGTGCTTATCATACATATCAATGACTGTATACAATATTTTTTTTTTGAAGCGATATATGTCAAAATGGCGGCTGTGCAGCATTTTGGCGATGACGTCTCCGTTTTTCCAGAGTCCACGGCCGGACAAACAGCGCCTGTAATTTTTGAATTATAATGAGCCAATGAATTTTTTTCCATTATATATAATAACTGCTATAGAAGTACGTAGGATTTTTTCGATATATTGATTTTTGGCCAAATGGCGCACTTCTAAAGTGGAAAGTGAAAAATTTGCTTAAAAAATCGTCAGATAATTGTTAATATAAGGAGTACAACTTTGCAGTGACCGTTTTTTTTCAAAAGTTTAAGGCTTTATTATAAAAAAGTGGCTACATATTTTTTAATCAAAGTACTGCCCGTCGCTAGCTACGACCTCGGCCCATCTTTCAGGTAGCATTCGAATCCCGCGTCGATAAAAGTCTTGGTCCTTGGAGGCAATCCAGGAATCGACCCAATTTTTGACTTCTTCGTAAGTACCGAAGTGCTGGTCAGCCAAGTCGTGTGCCATTGACCGGAACAAGTGATAGTCGGAAGGGGCAATGTCTGGAGAGTGCGGCGGGTGGGTTAAAACCTCCCATTTCAGCGTTTCCAAGTACTTTTTCACGACATTTGCAACATGGGGTCGGGCATTGTCATGCTGCAGTATCACCTTGCCATGTCTTTCGTTGAATTGTGGCCGTTTCTCTTTGAGTGCCTTACTCAAGCGCATCAACTGACGTCGGTAGAGTTCCCCTGTGATGGTTTCGGATGGTTTGAGCAGCTCATAGTACACAACGCCCAGCTGGTCCCACCAGATACACAGCATCACTTTGGATCCGTGAATATTCGGTTTGGGCGTCGATGACGGAATATGACCAGGCAGTCCCCATGATTTTCGGCGTATAGAATCCTCCCCGTAAGCATCTACAAGCAAACGGTGGGCCTCAGCCGCAGATTTCTTGATGTTGAAGAAGTAAATCATAACCTCCCGCAAATGCTGAGAATTCGGTTCGTAGGTTGCCATGTTTGAGTGCCTATAACTTTATAATGCATACACGTATCCGTTAGCTTTTTTAAATTGTTTACATTGGCAGAGCCTCTAGTTTAAAATGCCACTTTTTTTATTGAGCTAGGGCCACTACTTCGGCCGCAGTGGCTCTCTAAGTAAAACGGTCACTGCAAAGTTGTACTCCTAATAACAAATGAACTATGTAATATAAAAAAAAAATCCTTCGTACTTCCATAGACAATGTATTTTTCAAGATATATTCAACATTTCAAGTGAATCGGTTGAAAATTGTCGGAGTTATGTTTCTGGTCAACTTAAAAAATGCAGTTTTGAGATAACGCCTTTGAAGTTTTGAGTAGTCTCGCTGCGGACCAGGCGGCCTTGTACTAAAATTCGAAAACCGAGTACTTAGAGATTTCTCCCGGCCATAATCTTTTGGGATATCATTTTTGAGGTCCTAGGGGACCATTAAAAAATCGGTTTTTCGAACATTCTAGAGTTGCCTAACCCCTTAACTTGGTGTGACAAGTAGACATTTTCCAAACATGCATCTAAAAGGTGACAATGCATAATTCGACTTTGAAAAAGATAACGACTTTTTGTGAGATGCAAAACGGAAAATTAAACTACTAGTAACAACTAACTAGTAAAATCAATTAAAGACTAAACAGTAGAAAATAATTTATACGTAAAAAAATATTTAAAAAAACACGCTTTTATTTAATGTGCTAAAAAGTAGAAAATAATTTTTTTACCAAGTCACCTATATGTGACTGAATAAAAGCTTGAGGCGCTCAAAATTTCACGATATAATCTTTAATGTACATAAATCCGTTAACATATCAAATGTATTTAATTTACTGTAAAACAACCTTAGATTTCTGAAATAAAAATCCTGAAACTGAGTATAAACGTGTGATAATAATTTCTTAAATTACTGTTGTGACAAATTTAATATGGTTCAGGGGAGATATACACCTAGGAGCCGGAAAAAAGGTCATTTTTGTGAATTTTTTCAAGGAAAACTATTTGAAATTTCGGATTAGGGTTTTAATTATCTAAAAGTATATACATTCAAAAATATGTTTAATTTTCTTTATTTAAAAATATCAAAAATATACCAGGATATTGTATGATCCTTGGAGCGTCGTAAAAACTGCGTATACGGTACCCACTGGCGTTTCTTCAAAAATCATCTGAAAAAAAAACCAAAAAGATGATTAAATTAGACACTATAATCTAGTACTTGTCATAGCCGATTTTTAAAATATCGATTTATGACAAAATGGCGGACGTTTGAACATAAATAGTGATTTTTGGGCCAAAAAATAGTTATTATTTTGCCTATAAAACAAAAACTAATAAGTTTCTAATGAATAAGTTTCTAATGAAACTGAATTGATCAAATTTATCAACCATTTGAAAAATTGAGCGTCACAAGCTCTTATTTATAGTCACATATAGGTGACTTATAAAAAAAAATATTTTCCACTTTTTAGTACATTAAATAAAAGCTTGTTTTTGAAAAATATTTTTTTGACATATATATTTTTGTATTGAGAAATATTGATAAACAATGAAGTTATTATAACTTAAGGGTGAAGACCACTATGACGGTCCGAAAAAGGTCGTTTATCCGATTTTTTTCGTCTACTAGTTTATTTATTTGGGATTTGGATAAGGGGTTGGATAATTCAGCATACATTGGGCTTATTTCGCGTAATTTTTTATTTCAAAAAATTAAAAATTTACAACATTATTGAAGTATTTATAATAGAGCCACTGAATAAAAAAACTTGTCCAATGGCCCGATCGCTGAGTTTACAATGGTTTGTCTGAAAAATGAAAATAAAAAAGTTTTATAATCTACGTAAATGGAGTCCTCGTTGTACGTAGCCGTTTATCGTCAGAAAATTTCAAAATATCGGGTGTTAAAAAATGTAATTTTGGCGAAATTTTTACTTATATTCGGGGGCTTGAAAAAAAAACGAAATGAAAAAAAGAACGGCTACGTACAATGATAGCTACTACAATTCCGGAAATTGTGGGTTTTTAAAATTGAAAATAGGACAATTATAGCTAGAGTTATGATTCCAGCCAGTCGAGCAAAGTCGTTTAGAGAAAAACGCTATTGACAGTTTCAGTATATATAAATCGTTGCGCTACCTGCTGTCACTAAATCGTCTGTAACTTGGTCAATTTTCAATATTTTAAATTGCACCTTTTTTCATATATTCTTGAGTATGCATACTTTGAGAAAATGCAAAAAAAACATCGTATTTTTTTCACCCGTCGATGATGCGTGTCCAATCGGTGTAGGTGGTATTGGCAACTAAGGTCATCGGGAATGAAAAATAAAAAATGTACTTCTAATAAAATAATAAAACTTTCCTATGACCGGATACTTTTTTTTAATTTCGGAAATTACGACCATGGCAAGCTGTACAACAAAAAACGTATTTCGACCAAATAAACCGCTTTAATTATTCGCCATTAACAAAAGGATAAACATTCCAAAAAATCATTCGGTTTTACGATATAAAATGTTATAAACTATATTACGTTCGATTTTGAAGTGAATCGGACCAATAGATTTTGAGATACGACTTACTCCGTTTCATAAAATAAATTTGGAGAAAAACCCAAAAAAAAAAGAGTAAATCGCAGCGGGACGGTTTGCCGTAGCGCAGTGGGCGATGTGACACTTCACAAAAATGCCCACAATTTGGTCAATGTTCAGAATTTGGGATCTTTTTTGCAAATCGAAATTACGAATCTTTGCAATAAAATCCCACACTAAGAAAATCGCATTTTCGAAATTGCAAGCTTACTTAAATCCCTTCATCCGAACTTTTCGTGCACGACCCAAAAATTCGTCTACGCCGTAGAATAATTTTTTTTCTCTGTTTTTTATTCTTAAATTTCTAAAGTTAATTATAATTTTTTCGTTTTGGGTTTTCGAAAATCGGTGACATTGATCCGACTGATACGAGTGACGGACCGTATCAGCTTCGAATCAAACGAGACTGCAATTCGAATCAGACGACAAACGTTGCCAGCCTGCGCTGCAGCTTCCTGGGAAAATGTATAGCTAGAAAGCACACGAGTAACGAATTACGTAATGATCTTATTTGCACGGACCCGTAAACGAGATCATTGTAGCAGATTATTCCTCTAATGGCAAAATTACGACGTTTTCGTCCCTACCCTGTGGGTGGCATGAAACAATAACGTGCTTCACATCGCGAAGGTCGCACTAGAAGAAGGTTAAGATATTCGGCACGAAGTTTTTTCCCCTGCCTGAGACATTTTCCGCGACATATCATACGGCCGGTCTCGCGAGTAACGTGCTCCGAAAAGCGTAATTGACCTTGAACTTGCATCTTCCTTTGATGACTTTCTTTCTTTTTCAATTGACTTTCATGATTCTCGGCTACGTCGTAAATTAAAGCGAATAATTCCACTGAGCATTTTTAATTCGAAAAAAGATGAAAATCCATCGAGCTAATTATTTGTGTATAATTTATAAGAATTAATCCTGAAACGGACAATGTGTACAAATTATACAGTGGAAAAGTTGATGCGCTTGAATTTATTACGATTTAGATGAACAAAAGGGATTCCGGAAGTCCGAAAAGGCATACAAAGCACGATG
Organism: Ophion slaviceki; assembly: GCA_944452715.1. Taxonomy (NCBI): domain Eukaryota; kingdom Metazoa; phylum Arthropoda; class Insecta; order Hymenoptera; family Ichneumonidae; genus Ophion; species Ophion slaviceki. Next base: position 46,549,307 of record OX101784.1, read on the forward strand.
GAAACATAAATACAATTTATAGAATAATAGTCAAGAATAAATAGTAATCGTAATAAATCATCATTATAAAGTCAAAAAAATGTATAGAATCTATAAAATAATAATCATAAATAAAAATGAAAACAAATAAGTTTATATTAACAAATAAGATTATATTTTTATAATTCCTATAATCGATTTTACAACTAGAATAGTCATGAAAAATATAAAAATGTAAATAAATCCTAATGGTAATAAATCATAATTATAAACACAATAATTTTCATAGAATATATAAAATAATGATCGTAAATAAATATAAAAACCTAAATTAATAAGAATCTATTTTTGTAATGGATCATAATTATAAATACAATCATTTTTAAAGAATTGATAAAGTAATGATTATAACTAAATAGAAAAAAGGTCAATAATTAAGATTATATTTTTATAATTACTAGAATCGATTTTATAATTAGAATAATACAATTACAAACACAATCATTTCTATAGGATTGAGAAAGCAATAATCATAATCAAATCTAAAAACATGAATACATAGCCGTCTGTTTTTATTTTTACTATCGATCGATCGATTCAATAATTTGGATAATCATAAATAAGTATAAGAGTGTAAATAAATGGTAATAAATCATGACTCAATAATTTTTATAGAATTTATAAAATAATAATCATAACTAAATAGAAAGAGGTTAATAAATAATATTATATTTTTATAATTACTATAATCGATTTTATAATTAGAATAATCATGAATAGATATAAAAAATGTCAATAAATATAAAAAAGTAAATAAATAGTAGTAGTAAATAGAAAATCACAATTCCAAATATAATCATTTCTATAGAATTGATAAAATAATGATCATTATTAAATCTAAAAACATGAATAAATAGTGGTATGTTTTTATTTTTAATACAATCGATTCTACAATTAGGATAATTATAAATAAGTATAAAAGTGTAAATAAAGGGTAATAAATCACAATAACAAATACACTAATTTTGTAGATGGGAAAAATGTCTGCACGGTTAGAATCGTTAAGCACATACGTTCGAATAAAAAAGTGTACGTATCGAGCCTTGGAACAATCTCGCGGGTTTGATTGAAATAAAATCAATATTTCTTGTAGCGTGGATAAACCTTACTTTCATAACACCAGCGGTGTAAATTGATAAATTAATTCTCTCGTAAAGAAAAAAAAATGGTTTCTTAGAGTTGCGGGCAATTAAATTTCCCGTTTTCCTATGTGAATCCTCAATCCGGCTTTGCCTTTTTTTTCTTCAAGATCATTAAAACGTGCTTCGGATTTTCTCCGTTCGTCTGAATCACGAGTTCTCGAGTGCATAAAAATCCTGAAATTATGCGACTCCAAGGTTACAGGCATAAATAACTCCGATCAATATATGAACGCGTCTGGAGAAGAAACATTGTTGGTGAAGTTTTTTTTATCAATTTTGACTTCTACAAGTTCCCAAGTACCTTCATATTATCAATAAAATTGACAATTCAAATTTTGAGCGGCACAAAAATGTTTCGAGAACTTGACGAAGACACTCGATACGTTTATTTGTATTCACGTTGTTCAGAACACGAACGTGCAGTGTCAGTCCCAATCTCTCGGGTCAAACTCGTGAACAAATTGCTCCGATCGCATATAAAAGGAAGATCGTGAAATGAATTCAGCTTTGTAACGTACCCGGACAACGAGGAGGAAACATGTTGTATCTACTTCTACCGTTCTTTGTCGGTTCGTTCGAGTACAATTGGAAAGCTAAGAAAAACAATATTTCGTTCATATTCAAATTACATTATATTTTACTATCGTACGAAATTTTCGTTGCAATGTGACTCACGCTCGGTCGGTAACTGATTAATGTGCCGCAAAACTTCATTGACTTTGCAAGAAATGAGTTCTATTTGGAAAATAGTTGAGTCTAAGATTTGGGGCGGGGGTAAAGCATGAAAGGGAGTTTCGGACGACGGTGAAGATAATTGGAATCATCTTAGTCCCGATACGTCGCAATGAAAAAAATGCATAAAAATACTTGCAAAAAGCGTCTCAAAAATGCTGAAAGGAGAATTCAATTTCTCGATTACAGGGCTATATCTACCTACAGGGCCGAAAAAAATGGCCAAATTTCGATTTTTTTCTGGTAAACAGTTGGTAAAAAATAAACGCATTTTTTCTGGTAAACAGTTGGTAAAAAATAAACGCATTTTTTTCAACACAAAGTTACATATATTGAGAGTCTAAAAAAATCACGAAAAAATACAGAAAAGCAACAAAAACATGGCCACAGGCTGTTGATGAAATTTTTTTCGCGACGTTTGGCGGTGGACACTCTCCAACTTAAACCGTCCATCTGAAATCTAAAAATCGAGAGGGTTATTCAAGTTAACAAAAAATACGAGTCGTTGACGATCGTTGATTTTTAAAATATTTTTTTTCCACAAAGTCGTGACGAATTGAAACTCGAGCATACAAAATCTATGAAAAAAGTCGTTATTTTCACGTGACTATTAAAAAATGGCGATCGATTTGAAAAAAGTGAGATCGTCAACGACCTTTAAATGTCTTTCATCGCATCTCCTGTAAATTTGGAAACAATCCATCAAGTGGATCTCGAGATATCACGTCCACGGACTTTAAAACAGAATCATCTGTCGACGGCCTTGTTTTTGTTGTTTTTCTGTTTTGTTTTGGTGATTTTTTTAAACTCTCAATATATGTACGATGTGTTAAAAAAATGCGCTTCTTTTTCACCAACCGCGTCCCAGAAAAAAATTTCGCAGTTTGGCCATTTTTTCCGCGCCTCTAGTTATATGTAGCCTAGGGCGGCACAAATTTGAACTCTATTTTTTGTCCTTTTTCTCTCCATCCAATTATCTTCTTTAAAGAAGAAGAAAAATTGTCGCTAAAGCTGCGACCGGTCAAAAAATATTCAGAGGTCGCACATGCCTCCCAAAGATTCTAATTTTCATTAAGAAATCGATTTTTTTTTCGTTCACTTCTCACCCGTGAATTTTACGCTCTATCATTTTTAAATGAAGCTCGCGAAAGCTCTAGCCGGCCAATCGATATTTAGTGGTCGCTCTAGAGCTTCGAAATTTCCAATTTTCGGCAATTTTTTTTACTCTTTTCACTCATAAATTTCACGCTTCGTAAAATGTTCAAAACAATTAATCGTTTTTCTTTAGAAACGATTTTTTAAATTTACCTCACACTACTAACCCATGAATTATAATCTTTGTTCTCATAAAATAATTCTTCAAAGCCGTAAGCAAAATTATAGGTCCCCCGTTTTATCGGGTTAGCAGTGTGAGGTCAATTAAAAAAATTCGTTTCTAAAGAAAAAAAGGATTAATTGTTTTTAAAATTTTACAAGGTGTTAAATTGATGAGTCAAAAGAGAAAAAAAATCGCGACGATCAGAAATTTCGAAGCTCTCGAGCCACCAATATTTATTGGCCGGTAATAAAGATTTCGCGAGATTTATTTAAAAATTATAGAGCGTAAAATTTATGGGTGAGAAGTGGATAAAAAAAAATCGATTTTTTAATGAAAATTTGAATTTTTGTGGACGAAAAAAAAACGATTTTTTAAAGAAAATTTGAATTTTTGGGAGGGTTAAGCGACCTCTAAATATTTTTTTACCACTCGCGGTTTTCGCGAAATTTTTTTTTCCTTAACGGGGTCCTCTAGTTTCTCGGCTGTTTTTTTACGGCTTTTTCAATAATTTTTTACGGGCAAAGCATCGAAATAATCAATCTCATTGTTTTTGCATAATCTTTATTAACATTTAAATAAGCTTTACAAATTTTTTGAAGTCAAACATATAATAGAATAAACGTTATAGTGGCCGACAGGAAGACATCAAGTAAAAGAGGTGCTTGACGGTGACCAACATTGCGGCTGTTCTGCTTATCTGAAATCAAAAAACCAAACGGCATTTTAAACTTCATATTTAAGACTAGCGATTGAACTAGAGTGAATTCTAAATTACAAAAATTGACTTTTTTATACACTTTTGAAAATTACATTCTATTTTTTACTCATGTTTTCTTAAGTTTTTCGCTCGCACAAAAAAAACTATCGAAGCAATCATGACAATCCTAGTTCAATCGCTGGCTCATAACATATTAAAGATGCTGTATAAATTGGAACAAGATCGGTGCAGTAGTTTCTGAAATATCGTGGTCACCGTTTCGAAAAATGGTGTTTCGAGAAAAACGCGTTTGAAAGTTCGCGCATGTGATTTATACTTGTGAACCACTTCGAATATCGAAAAATCCTTTGGCACACATTTTCTACACATGTTGTAGCTGTGATTTATGAAAAAAAAATCAATTTTTTCGACCCGAGAAACTAGAGTACCCCGTTAAATAAGATAATTGGATGGTGAGAAGAAGGAAAATTTGTATCACCCTAATGCAGGCTCTCAAAGCAAAATTTCCTTTTCGATCGTGCAGCTGTCTCGAGTCCGGTCCAAAATGTTGATTGGAAATACGGTCCGGAGTACAAGTTTTCGGGCCATTTGCGAATGATAACGTTGATGGAGCGGGACAAGGGTGGTTTGATGGGAAACAAATTGATCTTCGATTTACGGTGTCAGCCGCGCATGTCCGAGACGCTCGTGTGTCGTTTCGTGGAGAGCTCGATAGCCCGGATAAAGCCGCGTGCCTACGACGCATCGAGAACGGACGAGGAGAGCGAGGAGTTCAAAAAAACTGGTTTGATGAACAAAATGTTTGCGGTGAAATTCAACGAGAAAGGAATCGACGGGTATGTCATTGAGAAGACGAAACCACCGTTGCCTGCCTGGTGCCTCGACATGACTCGCCTCATTTTCAATCAATTGAGCATAGGAGCAAGTATCGCGGACGAGTACACACCGAAATTTCGAACTTCCGAAAACTTCACGTTCGGCGAGTGCGACGTCGTTTACACGGTCACGAGAAAGCCACCCGGCCACCGTGAAAACGTCAATCGTAGCTACGAACTGGTGGCGTTGGAGAATCTTGGGGAATTTCACGACGAGTCGATCGAGATCGAGAAAAAGAGGGACGTCCATGACTGTCTCGTTTGCACCGATTATTTCTACGGTTCTCGTTACACTTATGGAATCGTCTTGAGAGACGTGTTGACGAAACTCGTAAGTTTGCATGATTCTCACGATCGTCGTCGATCTTTTTTTCTAAAATAGGGGAGATTACGATATTTCTGCCGCCTCAATTTGACCATTGGGTTATGATATATGGCCGAAAAAAAATACGAAAAACAAGAATAACTTTTTTCGTTTTGAGCCTTAGTTTTGGATTTACAGCGTTTCGAAGAGAAAAAAATGTATTTTACCGATTTTCGATGTAAATCGAATTTTCCGCGTGTTTAATATTGTTTCGTCGTACTTTGTTTGGGGGTTTCTTTGGGTTTGTTTGTTTGTTTTGAGATTGTTTGTTTGTTTGTTTTTTCGGTTTTGTTTGTTTGTTTGTTTGATTGTTTTGGGTTTGCTTGTTCGTTAGGGTTTGTTTGTTTATTTGTTTCTTTGGGTCCGCGTGTTTTGCATTGTTTCGTCGTACTTTGTTTGGGTTTGTTTGGTTTTGTTTTTCAGTTTGTTTGTTCGTTTGTTTGATTGGGTTTGTTCTTGTTTTTTCTCGGCATAGCGCATTCCGAAGAAAGCTACATTAACGTAAACCAGTTAAATCGCTGAATAACGAATAATTCTTAAAATGTCCTGTATCTTCTATAGGAAGCTAAAATCGCGATTTTTTTGTTCTCAAAAAAGTGTTTCTTTTGGGCCAAATATGAACAGTCCACAGTCGAATTAAGGCGTCAGAGATGTCGTAATCGTGCCCAAAAATGTTCTCCAGCAGCTTTTCCTCCAGGGATTGTGGAGAACCCGTTTTTTCCCCGGGTATCGATGACGACTTTATAATATTGACAATTGGCATTATTGTCGCCAGATATCATCGACCAGTCGGCTGTTCGTATCGAAAAATGAATTGCGAGCCGAGACCGTGAACGAGGTCGAATTGTTCGGCGAAGATCGGAAACACCAGGGTAAAGTTCTCGATCATATCATGATCAGGCTCGATTCGGTTTCACCGGCGACGGAAGAATTTATGCCGCTGAAGAATCCCGTCGTGATGGAAGTCGTGGCGAACCGGCCCGGAAGTCCTCACGTTCAATGAACCCATTCCCTTTTCACGCGTCATCTTATAAATCCCAATAAAAAAATCCCAATAAAAAAACCCTCTTCTCCCAATAAAAAAAAACAACCCTTCGAACGTTAAGGCCTTAGGCCACTCTAGAGGCCAAAAAGGGCATACTTTGTGATTTTTTTTCAGCGAAAACGTAAAATAAATCGACATTGCAAAATAGGGGTTTTATTATACAATTAATTGACTATGGAACGTTGTTTTTTCACCACGATACATGTCAAAATGGCGACTGTGCAGCACTCTTCCGATGGCGCCTTTATTTCTGGAAGGTCAACGACCGGACCAACAGCTCCTATAATTTTTGAGTTACGATGAGGAACTAAAGTTTTTTCGATTATGTATAAGTATAGCTATAGAAGTACGTAGAATTTTTTTTGTTGTTGATATATTGCTTTGTGTCAAAATGGCGCATTTATAAAACAAAAAGTGTAAAATGCCATGAGAAAATCGTCAAAAAATTGTTTATAAAAAAGGAAATTTGGAATATAAAAAAAATCCTACGTAGTGCCTTACAAAATGTAATTCTGAATATACAGTTAAAATTTCAAGTGAATCGGTTGAAATTTGTTTGAGTTATGAGTGGCCGGCCGACATGAAAAATGTAGTTTTGAGATAAACGCGTTTAAAGTTAGTAGAAAGTCACGACATGAATAATGTTTCAATACCTTTAAGGGATAATCACAGTGTGACCGCCCGAAAATAGCCGATTTTCGCATTTTTTCAGGTGCATGGGATAAGATAATAGGTCTATTTTTTTTACAAATTGAAGCACCGATAAAGAATACAATATATTTTTTTTTCAATTTCTTTATTCATTGTTTAACATTGTTTTTATTTGCGGAAAATTACGTGGAAAAAAATGGTGTCCGACGCGGCGACGGTGGCCAGGACTGCGGTCGCAAATTTTATCTGAAACAAAAATTTCAAACGATTATTAATTTGTAGGAAAGCCGCTATATTCCGATGGAGGTTTTTTTGTGAATTTTGAAAAAATAGCGGCAGTTTGAACAAAATGTATCAAATTTAGCCTTTTTTCGACAGTTTTTCGTAAAAAAAAACAGGAAGAATTAAATTAAAAAAAGCTTCTATGGCCACATAAAGAATGACGTGAAGAATGTTTTGTTAAAATTTGGAACGGATCCTTGAAAACTCTTTCTTTGAGAGTGGCCACCGTTTTGAAAAACACTATTCCGAAAAAAAACGCGTTTAAAGGTCGGAGTGCGGGCCTCACGCTGCAATCACTTTTGCTAAGAAAGGCTGTAGCGACCGAAATAATTCGAATTACGATCTGAAAATTGGACAGAACTTTTATAACCGTGTATACTATCGGATAATGCAAAAAATCGATTTTTTTCTTCGAAAATCGAGTACTTAGAGATTTTTCACAACCATAATCTTGTGGAATATAATTTTATGGGGACTAAAATACCTTTTTAACAAAAAAAAATTAACTTTTGGAAAATCCTAGAGTGGCCTAAGGCCGTAAAATTAAAAAAACACATATATAAAGAATAAAAGCCCAATTGAGACAATTCCTCGTAAATCTTATTGACAATATATTTGTTCTCGGAACTTTATCATCGTTTCGTGGACCATTATCACGATCGTTATCACATAATTGAGCTCATTACGCATTGGGTCATACGACGTTGGAGTGTATGAAAGGAAAATGCGTGACCGCGGTCAATAAGAGCGATGTCAAGTTTTTTTTACTACGCAACGATTCGTCGGGATAATCCGTTCGCCAACATACGTGTGTATAAAGCTGACCGGTAGTAGGGAGAATTGCGACGGAATTGCACCGCTCGCTCGAGTTACGAATAATTCAGGCTCTTATAAAAGGAGCTGCGAAACTCGAAGGTCTTCCAAGTACGTCGAACATACTCACACCAAGATGATCGTCCCTCTGATACCGTTGTTTCTCGGTGAGATACGAAAATTCCATCCCAACTCGGATCTCATTAGTTGCCCTCCTTGACAATTACCATATTCGTGCAAATGATTAAGTGACCATTTTTGGGTTGAAAAGAAAAATAACAAACGTGCGTGGACTTTCTCGTGCCCATAAAGAAATGAGACTTGCTTTATCGAACCCAAATGCATTTGACATTGATCGTCAATTCTTTTAACTGCAATTTTGATTTTCCCAATTCAACAATATCAGTAATAACAATGATAGTAATAATAATAAGCCCAGGTGCCAAGATTTGTATGAATTATACAGTAGGGTGGCACAAATTTGAGCTCTATTTTTTTCTCTTTTTCTCACCATCCAATTATCTATTTTGAACAAAAAAAAATTGTCGCGAAAGCTGCGAGCGCTCAAAAAATATTTAGAGGTCGCTCAAGCCTCCCAAAAATTCAAATTTTCATTAAAAAATCGATTTTTTTTTTCGTTCACTTCTCACCGGTAAATTTTACACTCTATCATTTTTAAATTAAGCTCGCGAAAGCTCTAGCCGGCCAATCGATATTTAGTGGTCGCTCTAGAGCTTCGAAATTTCCAATGTACGGCAATTTTTTTTACTCTCCTCACTCATAAATTTGACGCTTCGTAAAATTTTCAAGACAATTCATCGTTTTTCTTTAGAAACGATTTTTAAAATTTACCTCACACTACTAACCCTTGAATTATAATCTTTGTTCTCATAAAATAATTCTTCAAAGCTCTTGTCCGTAAGCAAAATTATAGGCCCCCCGTTTTATCGGGTTAGAAGTGTGAGGTCAATTAAAAAAATTCGTTTCTAAAGAAAAAAAGGATTAATTGTTTTGAAAATTGTCTGTAAATAATATCTCTAACTCGCGACCTCTAAATAATATTTAGAGGTCGCTCAAGCCTCCCAAAAATGCAAGTTTTCTTTAAAAAAAACGTTTTTTTTCCGTTCGCTTCTCACCCATGAATTGTACGCTTTATGATTTTTAAATTAAGCTTGCGAAAGAAATAGTAGGCAAACGAATATTTAGTGGTCGCTCAAGAGCTTCGAAATTTTCAATTGTCGCGAATTTTTTTTTTGTCTTCTCACTCACGAATTTGACACTTTGTAAAACTTTCAAAACAACTAATCCTTTTTTTCTTAAGAAACGGATTTGTTCAATTTACCTCACACTTTTAACCCGATAAAACGGGGGACCTATAATTTTGTTTACGGACAAGAGCTTTAAGGGAAGGTTCTGCCTTGTTGGGCCAAAAAATGTTCGATTTTTGACCAATTTTTTATGGCATAAGTATTAAATATAGAATGTTGATATTTGTTATGTTGACTAAGCGGTCTTTATTGAACATCAAAATATTTTTTAAAGTTTGACAAAACATGGTGGTGGGAGTGGGAGGAGCCACGTATGTCGGTGCGCGGGCGATGACATTCTTCGCTTGTGAAAGTCCTTAGTCCCGGACAGGTGATCTGAAGCAAAAAAATCAAACATATTTTTACTTTGTACGATATTGTGTATAAGTTGACCTAGAATCAAGAAGAAAAATTAAAAAATAAAAAAATAGTGAGCAAAAAACTGCGAAAATTTTTGGAAAAAAAAAAACAAAACTTCCTTCCGATCGCTCACTATTTTTTTATTTTTCAATTTTTCTTCTTGATTCTAGGTCAACTTATACACAATATTGTACAAAGTAAAAATATGTTTGATTTGTTTGCTTCTGGTCACCTGTCCAGGACTCAGGACTTCCGAAAGCGAAGAATGTCATCGCCCGCGCACCGACACACGTGGCTTCTCCCACTCCCACCACTATGATTTGTCGAAATTTAAAAAATATTTTGACGTTCAATGAAGACCGCTTATTCAACATACCAAATATCAACATTCTATATTTAATACTTTTCGCATTAAAAAATGGTGAAAAATCGAATATTTTTTGGCCCAATAAGGCAGAACCTTCCCTGGAAGAATTTTTTTATGGGAACAAAGATTATAATTCTTGGGTAAGTAGTGTGAGGTAAATTCAAAAAATCTGTTTCCAAAGAAAAACGATTAATTGTTGTGAAAATTTCACCAAGCGTCAAATTTATGAGTGAGAAGAGTAAAAAAGTGGGGAATATTGGAAATTTCGAAGCTCCTGAGCGACCACTAACTATTCATTGACCATCTAGAGCTTTCGCGAGCTTAATTCTAAAATTATAAAGCGTAAAATTCATGGGTGAGAAGTGGACGAAAAAAAAAATCGATTTTTTAATGAAAATTTGAATTTTTGGGAGGCTTGAGCGACCTCTAAATATTTGTTGACCGCTCGCAGCTTTCGCGACAATTTTTCTTCTTCTTTAAGGGGGGATTGTCTTTTTTTTTCGCAAAATTTACCGCTTTTTGGGAATTTTTTTGTGAAGAAAGTATACAACGGAAAACTTGTGAAACTTGGCATATAGTTTTATTGATCTGTTTACTACATAAAATTTTTTTTTTTAACAATTTCATCAAAAAATCCGCCTCCCACCCCCCGCGACGCGCGATGGTCCTTTTTTGATGGTGTGCACGATTACAGCCTTCACGTTCATCCTGCAACAAAAACCCAAAAAGCATTTTACTTTAGACACATATAGCTATCGTTCGATGAAGGGGGAAAAAAAATTGACGATTTGGTGACGTTTTGAACTTGATGTATCGATTTTTCGAAAAAAATTGATCGATTTTTTGTTATAAATAAAAAACTATTAAACGTATTGCTTTTTTGCTTCATCAAACGATAAAAGGATGTCAGCTGAGCATTCTGTCCAAATTTGAAGGCAATCGGTTGAATAGTTTTTGAGAAATCGTGCACACCATCAAAAAAGGACCATCGCGCGTCGAGGGGGGTGGAAGGCGGATTTTTGGATGAAATTGTTTAAAAATTTTTTTGTATGTAGTAAACAGATCAATAAAACTATATGCCAAGTTTCACAAGTTTTCCGTTGTATACTTTCTTCACAAGAAAATTCCCAAAAAGCGGTAAATTTTGCGAAAAAAAAGACAATCCCCCCTTAAAGTAGATAATTGGATGGTGAGAAAAAGGAAAAAAATAGAGCTCAGATTTGTGCCACCCTATTGTACAGCAATGATAATATCAATTGATTCCAAAGCGGCAAGCATAGGCGTGAACGAGAACGAGATAGTGAAAGACAGTTGGAGATACGGTGCAGAGGCGATATACGAGCTAAGTTCAATGTGCATTACGGAGGCAATTGACGATCCGAGCACAGTTAAACTACTGGACAGATCGACAAAAATCGCCTGTCGTCCGAAGCACCTCAAATCGTTGAGTTGTCGGTTTTACGATGAGAACTACCACGCGACATCCAGGATAGAGAAAAGTCCGGAAAAGTATCAGCGATTGGAGCAGAACCGAGACGAGGAATTGTTCGAACTGAATTTCCATCGTGGCGGTCTCAAGGAATTCGTCGTTTCATCCTCGCAGGATAAATTCGAGCTTGACGTAGTGAGAGCGTTGATGGGTCAATTGAATATCGGTGCCGATCTCTACAAGCCCGGAAAAAGTGAATTCGAAACAACGGAAAACTTCACAACAGGTACCTGTCAGACCGATTACGTTCTGACTACGAGAATCGCGAACGACGAAGATGAGATGATTGCGGATAGGCCCTACAATTTGATGATGCTGAGGAACATGATACCGGTGAAGAATAGAGTAATGGAAATGAGGAGAACCCGAAATCTCGACGAATGTCGCTCTCGAGTCGATTACTATTTCGGCAGTCAGGAGGCTTACAGAAGTGAACCGAGTGGATTGGATATCAAAATCGTGAGTGTTGGCTGGATGGCGATTAACCTTCTTTGGCAAGGGTTCGTAGCTGCATATCATTTCGTCGTGGTCTTGGTCTCGGCTTTGTATTTATGGGGTCTTTTCACTTTAGACGCTAAAAAGGCTATTTTCATGATTTTTTAAATATGTTCATATTATAGATATTGATATCAAAATTGTTACACTTAATAAATACACTTTCGAAATACATTTGGAACATTTTTTTATGTATTCGTGTAACCCAACCAAACTTTAACCGCGTGTTTCTCGAAACAACGTTATGAAATTTTAGCGTCATATTCTTTACAACTATGGCTATAGGGCATATCAAGGATTTTTAAAAATTTTGATATTCACTTTTTTTGCCGAAACGGTGAAAAAAACACGTTTTTTTGTTTTTTTCGAAAAATGTCCGCCACTTTGTTATTTTTGCATATTTAAAAAATCGTATGATATGCGCTATAGCCAGTATAGATTTATACTGAATATAAAACCGTTTGATTTCCTTGTTTCAGATGATCCATCTCCCAGATTTCGTTAACGCGGTCCTCTAGTTTCTCGGCTGTTTTTTTACGGCTTTTTCAATAATTTTTTACGGGCAAAGCATCGAAATAATGAATCCCATTGTTTTGCATAATCTTTATTAACATTTAAATAAGCTTTACAAATTTTTTGAAGTCAAAATATATAATAGAATAAACGTTATAGTGGCCGACAGGAAGACATCAAGTAAAAGAGGTGCTTGACGGCGACCAAGATTGCGGCTGTTCTGCTTATCTGAAATCAAAAAACTAAACGGCATTTTAATCTTCATATTTAAGGCTAGCGATTGAACTAGAGTGAATTCTAAATTACAAAAATTGACTTTTTTATACACTTTTGAAAATTACATTCCATTTTTTACTAATTTTTTCTTAAGTTTTTCGCTCGTACAAAAAAAACTATCGAAGCAATCATGATCATCCTAGTTTAATCGCTGGCTTATAACATATTAAAGATGCTGTATAAATTTGAACAAGATCGGTGCAGTAGTTTCTGAAATATCGTGGTCACCGTTTCGAAAAATGGTGTTTCGAGAAAAACGTGTTTGAAAGTATACCTGCTCCGTATACCGGCTCCGTTCCAGGGCCGTAACTTGTAAACCTCTACTTAAACCGAACTTCTACACATGTTGTAGATGTGATTTATGAAAAAAAAATCGATTTTTTCGACCCGAGAAACTAGAGGACCGCCTTAACAGTGCAGACCGACAATTTATTTAGGATATTTTTTAAACTACGATTTTCGTCTATAAATAGTCACTTGAATAAAAAACTATTTTTTAAGGGGTTAGGCCACAGTAACGTGTATAAAATCATGTGCGAATTTAACAACTTTTTTTCGTATGAAAAAGTGATTCACTCATCAAATTAATTACACGTCTATTTAGTATGAATATCAAGCTGTTAGAAATTTTTTTTTCTTCGATGAACAAAATGGCCGACTACTAATATTTCCTTTTGTTATCTTTTTTTAGGCGCTCCGCGGCGTGACATTTGGCATCCACAATTTTTTACCTAGAGAAGTACGTACGGAATGAAAAAAAAATTGTTTTATTCAAAAGTTGTAGGTATTTGAATGACATTGTCAGTGAAAAATTTCATATAAAACTGCTCATAAAATGAAAAGTTTCCATTGAATCAGAAATTCCGTACGTACTTCTCTGCGAAATGCAATTAGAAACAAAACTTTTTAATTTGAAGTAAATCGAGTGAAAATTGTTGAAGTTATTTGTCACGCCAATTGGAAAAAAACTGTTTTGAGAAAAACGCGTTTAATATTTTAGGTACTCTATGGCCGTGCCAGAGGTGGGCTTACGTTATACGCTCAAAGTCAGAGAAAAAAAAATTTCTTGCTATAAATCGAAAAGTAACTTATTCTTATGATGATAAAGCACCGTTTTAGCGAAAAACGAAATCGATTTTTTGAAAATTCTACTGTGGCCTTACCCCTTAATGTATTTCGAAAGTGTATTTATTAAGCGTAACAAATTTTATATCAACATGGATAATATAAACCTATCCAAAAAATTCATGAAAATGGTTTTTTTAGCGTCCAAAGTGAGATACTTAACTTGACCGGGTTCTGCCGCCATTTTTTTCGACAATATTCGAATGTGTCAACAGAGGAATAGCGGCTTTGCTGATTATTGGAAACCGACGCGTGACTAACAAGCTATACGGGATCATACGTTGAGGGATCTGCATAAACTTGAAAACTCAGGTCGATTTTCAAGATTTTTTTATGACGAGAGTATTGGGATGACGAGGTCGGGATTTTACACATAATCAATACAAAGTCTTGTCAAGTTTGAGTTTTTTCCTCATTGGAAAATAGTGATAAACAACGAAGTTGTTGCTGTTTGAACAAAGTGCCGCTGTTGCTGCATTGCTAATCGGAGTAGGTGGTTCTGGCAACTAGGATGATCTGAAATGAAAAACTAGAAAATGTACTCTTAGTATAGTAATGAACCTTTCGTACGACTGGATACTTTTTTGAAACGTACCAAAATGTCAAGCGGCAAGAAAAAAGTTTGTTTTTTCACTGAAAAAACAACTTTAACCATTTGTTATCAACAAATGGATAAACATGTTAACAAATCATTTGGTCACACGATAGAAAATATTATGAACTATGCTCTTGCCAAATTTGAAGTGAATCGGACAAATAGATTGTCAGATGCGATCTACACCGTTAAAAAAAGTAGTTACGAGCAAACGCAAAAGGAAAAAGTTTGCTGTAGTGCAGTGGACGATCCTACATCACGCCAAAAACGTCATTATTCGGTAAATTTATGGCATTTTTTGAAAATTTATGTTAGAAATTAGATTTGAGAGCTATAAAACTATGCAACCAAAAAAATCGTATTCATGCTACTTTTAGGCGTTACATCTATGTGTCTCACGGAAAAACGAGACCTTTTTGCATTTTTTTTGAGAATACTAAAAAGGCAAGTTGAATGAGGTTTGGAGGGTTTATGTTGCGTGTGTTGAATTATACAAAAAAAATGTTATGAACGAAAATATAAAATGGCGGCTCAATGTAAATAGCTACACTAAGAGGTTTTTTTAGGCACTCTGTGAAAGGACGCAAAACTCTTATGGATTAGCATCTAGAACAAAAAAAGAATTCGTCATTTACATTAGGTAGTTTTGCGAGAGAAGTACCTACACCCGATTATTAAAAAGATATGGTTTTTTTCGAAAAATGGCATGATTTTAAATGAATTATTTTTTTTGCGAAACAATCGGCTTTGATTTGTTTATAAACACGACAACTGTTGGTGAATCGTGAAAATCGTTTGCAGTTATTTAAAGAATTTATCTAAGAAGGTACAGTTGAAATTTAAAGTCAATCGAATAAAAAGACGGAATTGAAGCTCTCATTTGAATTCTGCGTGTACCCACGGAGGCATTTTGATAGTGGGTCTTCAGTTGTAAGGCCGCTGTATATTTTCTGTACAACGACTGGACTAAACGACTGCAAATTGCTACTTCCACAGTCCAGGCTGCGTCGTGCGTTTCGGTACGCTCAGAGGCGATTCGGAAAATGAGCACTAAAAATTAAAAAAATTTCTTTTGCCTATAATTCCTTTGCACATAATTTTCGTGATGTTTATACAGCATTTGAGCCAATTAAGGGATCTTCTCACTTTAGACGCTAAAAAAGGCTATTTCCATGAATTTTTTTGATAGGTTTATATTATAGATATTGATATAAAAGTTGTTACACTTAATAAATACACTTTCGAAGTACATTTTTTAAAAATGTTCAAATTATTTGAGCCACTATTTATAGACGAAAATGATAGTTAAAAAAATTTCCTAAAAAATTGCAGGTTTGCGCTGTTGATGAAATCTCACGGTTGAAAAAATCAAACGGTTTTAGATTCAGTATATTAATAGCTATAGCGCTATCACACAAATTTTGATATATGCAAAAATAACAAAATGGCGGAGATTTTTCGAGAAAACAAAAAAAAAACGTGTTTTTTCACCGTTTTTGGCAAAAGTTGTAAATATCGAAATAAAATAAATCCTTGATATGCGCTATAGCAATAGTCGTAAAGAATATGTGGTTAAAATTTCATAAGGATCGGTTCAGTAGTTTCGAAGATTTTATCAACAAGCCGTCAAAAAACAATGTGTCGAGAAAAACGCGTTTAAAGTCTGTTTGGGTTACACAAATACATAATTTTTTTTAAACAAATATTTCGAAAGTGTATTTAATAAGTGCAACAACTTTTATATCAATATCTATAATAGAAATCTATCAAAAAAATCATAGAAATACCCTTTTTTAGCGTATAAAGTGAGAATACCCCTCAAACTAAAATGAGAAGACCCCTTAAAAAACGGTCAAACAATTTGTTCTACTCAGATGCAACGCCTCAAGGCCATGAAGATCCCTTAGCGCGTAGTCTGGCACGCGCATGGCCGTTTAACATTTTTAATCAACAATTTTTATTTTTTTATTACCACTTTTCAATGATGACCACTCTTTATTTATCAGTAATCATTTTTTAAATAACAAATTACCTCTTCTCATGATAAACGGCGACTTTTTATCACGAATTATAATTTTTCATCACAATTTATGACTTTACTCGTATAAATTACAAAGATCATATTTTTCATATCATTTTCACTATGAATGACCACGAAGCCGAATACCGTACATTGTCCCCGGGATTCTTACGATTTCTGAATAATTAGAAAATCATAAGGGTTCCAGCATTCCAAAATAATATAACGATAAAATAACAATAATGGTAATAATAATGTGAATTTTTCTTGAAAATGAATGATTATCGGTCGTAGGAATCGTCAAAGAGTGAGATGCTGATCGGGAGAAGAAATTTCACTTCCTGGACTAAAAATAAGATGATCGTCACGGACAAACTGAACTCGAGTGCCAAAATTCTCACGGAGAACATAACTTTGACACTGGAAATGATCGTTCCGGCGGTTGGCCCATTGCCAACCTTCAATGGGCCCACAGTGACGACAAGTATCTTCCCAGGCGATTTTTCCCACTTCGAGAAGGCGACGATTACCGAAAGCAGCTCGGAGGAGGAAATCAGCTCATCCGCCGAGAACAACCATTTCGGCTGAATGCGCGATTTTGTGGGCCAATAAATTCTTGATCACTTTGCGTTTTCGAGATGGATCTTTACGAGTCAATGATCCCGTTAGCTCGAGCGAATGGAGAGAGAGAGAGTGGCCGAATCGCCAAGTAGACGAATAAATTACGAAGAAATTGCCTCGTTGATGTTTAAACGAATATTGTCAGAGGGGAAGTGGTTTTTTTCTGGGTCGAATGTGGACGCAGAAAAATTACAGTTATAGCAAAGAATAGTTCTGATGAGTTTTATTTTCTAAACCTTTGGCCAATGATCCTTCCTTGCCAATAATTGAGTAGTCTTCAATTAACAACTAAAAACCTGGTTGAGTTGGTATCGACAACGAATGGCAGGGAAACGTAAACATATTGCAGATACGTGTCCAAATTGTTGTAGAATAAATTTCTCCATATAAACTGTGCATCAATGTCACTCCACATTAATTTTGATTTGATCAATTACTTTGCGACGAAAATAACTTAAGGGGCTAGGCCACAGTAACGGGTATAAAATCACGTGCGAATATAACATTTTTTTTCGTACGAAAAAGTGATTCACTCATAAAATTAATTACACATCTATTTAGTATGAATATCAAGCTGTTAGAATTTTTTTTCGTTGTACAAAATGGCCGACTACTAATATTTTCTTTTTTTATCTTTTTTTAGGCGCTCCGCGGCGTGACATTTAGCATCCACAATTTTTAACCTAGAACAAAAAATAAAAATTCTCGTCAATCTACATTAGAATACCTAGAGAAGTACGTACGGAATTTAAAAAATATTGTTTTATTCAAAAGTTGTAGGTATTTGAACTTACCAAATGAATTTTCAGTGAAAAATTTCGTTATGACTGCTCATAAACTGCTCATAAAATGGAAAGTTTTCGATTAATCAGAGATTCCGTACGTACTTCTCTGCGAAATGCAATTAGGAACATAACTTTTGAATTTGAAGTAAATCGAGTGAAAATTGTTGAAGTTATTTGTCACGCCAATTGGAAAAAAAACTGTTTTAAGAAAAACGCGTTTAATATTTTAGGTACTCTATGGCTGTGCCAGAGGTGGTCTTGCGTTATACGCTCAAAGACGGTGAAAAAAAATGTCTTTCTATAAATCAAATAGTAACTTATTCTTATGATGATAAAGCACCGTTTGAACGAAAAAAATCGATTTTTTGAAAATTCTACTGTAGCCTTACCCCTTAACACTCGAATTACGAGACATTTCGCCAATCGCAAAATTAAGGGGTCTTCTCACTTTAGAGGCTAACAAGGCCATTTTCATGATTTTTTCGCTCGGTTTATATTATAAATATTGATATAAAAGTTGTTACGAAAATGGTAATTAAAAAAATGTCCTAAAAAAATTGTAGGCCTGCACTGTTGACGAAATCTCGAAGATGGATCATCTGAAACAAAAAAATCAAACTGTTTTAGATTTCGTATGTTAATGGCTATAGTGCATATCATATCATTTTTTATATATGCAAAAATAACAAAATAGAGGACATTTTTCGAAAAAACAAAAAAAACGTGTTTTTCACTGTTTTTGGCAAAAAAATAGTAAATATAAAAATTTAGAATAATTATTAACATGCGCTATCGCTGTAGTTGTAAATAATTTGTGGTTAAAATTTCATAAGGATCGGTTCAGTAGTTTCGAAGATTTTATCAACAAGCTGTCGAAAAACGTTGTTTCGAGAAAAACGCGTTTAAAGTTTGTTTGGGTTACATAAATACATAAAAATTGCTTTTTAATGTATTTCGAAAGATTATTCATTAAGTGTAACAAGTTTTATACCAATATCTATAATATGAACCTATAAAAAAATTCACGAAAATACCTTTTTTAGCGTCTGAAATGAGAAAACCCCTTAAGTTGGTTGGTAATGGATTACTTGATTATCAGAAACTACAAACAGAGAGATTGCTCTACTTTTTTCTCTAATCTTTATCAGAGCCTCTGGCCAGTAAGAATGTTTTCAAATTTTGTGGCTCGGAAAGGCCAAATGGCCATGCAATAAGGGGGCAGAGAACATAGTTTAAGGCCAAAAATTTCCCTAATTTTTTAAAAACTACGAGACGTAGCTTTAAAATAAATACCGTTCTGGAGAGCAAAGAGAGCCCACTCGACGAAGTAAAAAAAAATTACTCACGAGCCTTGCCACCTCCGACCCCCTTAATATAGACGAAAAATATGCTCCTAACCGAAACAAACGAGTTTTATAATATGGTAAATTTCACATTGAGGGCATTAAGTTCCCAAGAGAATCGACGATGACATTCAGACAGACGTCCATCGAATTTCCGCCATAAGGGTCATTCTTTGTCATTCACAAGGGTCACTCATTGTGTCTTTTTGGGTACGAAACTTTAAAAGAGATTTCCAAGCGTAACAAATGATTTTGCTCGTCCAGTCACTCAGGAGGCTATCCTAGTTCGAAACTCTAAACGTTGAAAATGTCAGCTGTGGAACTTTGGACCACGTGAACAAATAATACGTGCTTCACTCGAAAAGTTTGCAGCTGATAGAATGATTGGTGAGTAGTTTGTGATGGTGTTTACACGTGATCGGGTTGCAAACGTACACGTGAAAAAATCTGTCACGGTACATGGCGATGCAACCCACATTTGCATAAAATTGCTCCGAATGCATTTTCAACGAGCGCGAAGCTCCGAAGCTTTTTCACGCCAATCAAGAGCATCGTTATGACAGCGCGATGGCCAAAGTACCAATTGCCAATTGCGGCGAGAGATGAATGACGAGCGGGTCGTGTGGTTTGCAATTCAGTCGAGACGAGCGCGTAGTCATGAACGGGTCAGCTTTTGTCGCCATTTTTCTTGGTAAATAAATCATTGCTTTTCTTTATTCGCGCGTACGTGTGAGCGATACGAATAGTTATTGCGAGAACGCACGCTATCTACAGTTTAATTGCCTGTGGAAATTTTGACAATGGTCGTTGGAACATTAATATATTCTTTGATTCGATTGATTATATATTTTTCGTTGAATTCCTAATGGTGATTGAGAATGCACGAAGGCACAGGGAAACTGTGGAAAACCTGTGCCAATAAAGTCATATTATCACCGAATCTCTGAACGATCACCCATTAGAGTATGGCTGACACGGGGGATCACCTCTGACAGATAAAATATTAATAATATCTATTGGGTAGACAAGTGCGACTTTACAGATGTTTAGATGAACTAACACGTTGAGTTGAAAGATACCTGTTACCTCATCATCTCACCTGTTACTCAGATCATTGTTACCTCATTCAAAACATGTTGTATCGAAAGCTACCTTTGCCCATCTTTCAGCCACTAAATGGACTCCACGCTGGTAGAAGTCTTGTGGTTTCAAAGCAATCCAGTTATGAAGCCAATTTTTCTATTCTTCGTAAGAACTGAACAGCCCTCCAGAAAGGGCCAATGCCATAGATCGAAACAAATAGTTATCTGAGGGAGCGGTGGTTAATCAATATAGTGGGTGAAGTAGTACCTCCCAGTTCTCTTCTTCTAGATAATTTTTGACGGTTGTACACACATATGGTCGGCTATTGCCATGCTGAAAATGCGTTCAATTGGTGTGTTACCCAATTTTCTTGCTATTGGACCATCCCATGGCATTCAGGCACAAGGAAATGCATTGTTAGGTAACATTTAATCCGGCTGCCAATTCTTTTTGCCATTTGACACGCATCTCCGTGCAGTAATGCTTCCATCTGAGGGTCTTTAAACTTTCTCAGCGGCTTTTCATGCGGTTTATCATCAAAACCAAAATCATGATGTCCTAACATTGCTCTAACGACTTTTCACACATCCTTACCGATGGAGCATGTTATCCATAAGCACCCATAAGCATACGGTCGCTCTTATCTGCATTTTCTTTAAAACAAAATAACGCAATAACACTTGCCGCTGATGACGTTTATTCAGTAGAAAAGTAGACATCTTCAATACGATAAATACAATAACTGTTTACAGATCAGTCAAATAGCATCAACTACGTTTGACAGCTGCGTATAGACCTTTCGAATCTAAGTATTATCAACCTCAACATACTGCCATCAGTACGAGATACACCGTCTATTGAAAAACCGCAAATAGTATTGTCATAAATGGTATTGTCATGTGGTGAAATGCTTACAATTCGTGTGGTACCCAATTTGCTTGCTTTTGGACCATCCCATGGCATTCGGGCACAAGGAAATGCATTATTAGGTAACATTTAATCCCTCTGCCAATTCTTTTTGCCGTTTGATACGCATCTTCGTGCGTTAACGGGGTCCTCTAGTTTCTCAGCTGTTTTTTCGGCTTTCTCAATAATTTTTTACGGGCAAAGCATCGAAATAATCAATCTCATTGTTTTTGCATAATCTTTATTAACATTTAAATAAGCTTTACAAATTTTTTGAAGTCAAAATATATAATAGAATAAAAGTTACGGTGGCCGACAGGAAGACATCAAGTAAAAGAGGTGCTTGACGGTGACCAAGATTGCGGCTGTTCTGCTTATCTGAAATAAAAAAACCAAACGGCATTTTAATCTTCATATTTAAGACTAGCGATTGAACTAGAGTGAATTCTAAATTACAAAAATTGACTTTTTTATACACTTTTGAAAATTACATTCTATTTTTACTCATTTTTTCTTAAGTTTTTCGCTCGTACAAAAAAAAACTATCGAAGCAATCATGATAATCCTAGTTCAAGCGCTGGCTTATAACATATTAAAGATGCTGTATAAATTTGAACAAGATCGGTGCAGTAGTTTCTGAAATATCGTGGTCACCGTTTCGAAAAATGGTGTTTCGAGAAAAACGCGTTTGAAAGTTCGCGCATGTGATTTATACTTGTGAACCACTTCGAATATCGAAAAATCCTTTGGCACACATTTTCTACACATGTTGTAGATGTGATTTATGAAAAAAAAAAATCGATTTTTTCGACCCGAGAAACTAGAGGACCCCGTAAATGCTTCCATCTGAGCGTCTATAAATTTTCTCGGCGGTTTTTCATGCGGTTTATCATCCAAACCAAAATCATGATGTCCAAACATCGCTCTAACGACTTTTCTCACATGCTTACCGATGGAGCATGTTATCCATAAGCACCCACATGCATACGGTCGCTCTGATCTGTAATTTTGTTTAAAACAAAACAACGCAATAACACTTGCCGCTAATGACGTTTATTCGGTAGAAAAGTAGACATCTTCAATACGATAAACACAATAACTCTTTACACTTCAGTCAAATAGCATCAACTACGTTTGACAGCTGCGTATAGACCTTTCGAATCGAAGTATCATCAACCCCAACATACTTCACCCAGTACTAGATAGACCATGTATAGAAAATCCGTCAAGTCACACTTGTACACCCAATATAAAGTGGATTTTCGGAAAAATCCAACCAGTGTTAATGCATCTGGAAGCATCCCCCAAAAAATGCTACACACATCTTTGTTTCGTCAGGTACATTACTGTCGTTGAATCCAACGATCTCGTTGCCATCGGGCGACAAAGTGAACGATGCAACGCACAGCAGAAGCAATCTCGAGTACGTTTACTGGGTGACGACGAACGTGATGGACGACGTTAAAGAATCGACCCTCACAATAAAGCTGAAGTGTCGGGAATTCAAGATCGACAGCTTGGCGTGTATCCTCGAGGATCCGCAGTACCAAATGATCTATCACGTGTCACCGTGCAACAAGTCGATCGAACCTCTCTGCGACAAGGATCATCTCAGGGCCGACAATTCTTATACCGGCTGTTTCGAGATCAAGTATCGTTCATCGAGCGTTGACAAGTTGATCACCAGCTGGTCGATCTCCCCGAAACAATTAAACTTTTATCGTATAATTGCCGATTTGCTGTTCCCCGGTGTCGATGTATCGGACAAACCGGAAGGCACTTACTCCCTCCCAGAAGAATCCGTTTATGGCAAATGCGAGGCGCTCGTTAAAGTCGTACGCACGAGGATGAAGACCGACGAGATGGACGATGATGATGGCAAGAATCCTGCTGGCAAAATAGCTTTCTTCCCTCGTGACAATAATGCCAATCACGACGGCCGGAACGATCACAATCGGACGGGAAACTTTCACGAAATGCTCAGCGTCAAGAGAACGAGGAATTTGGAAACTTGCTATCCGATTCCTGGGCTGCTCATGGTAAATTCCTTCTTCTATCATCCCATGATGACGACCGTTCATTACGACGTGGTAAGTTTGGGGCCGTAAAAACAGGTCGATTTTCAATATTTTTTACTATGAGAATATTGGGTTAACGAGGTCAGGATTGTACAAACAGTTCATACAGTCTTGCCAAGTTTCAGTTAATTTTTTTATTGAGAAATATTGATGAACAATAAGGTTGTTGGTATTCAACGGAAGTGCCGTTGTTCTTGCACAAAACGAAAAATAAAAAATGTCTTTTTAGTATAATAATAAAAATTTCGTATGACCAGATACTTTGTTAAAATTTTCAAAATTACAAAAATGGCATACTGTAGAAAAAAAGTTCGATTTTCGAAAAGAAAACAGCTTAAATAGTTTGTTATTCACGAATGGATAGCCATGTTGAAAGATCATCCGGTCGCACGATAGAAAATGTTAAAAACCATGCTCCGTCCAAATTTAAAGTAAAACGGACGAATAGATTTTGAAGCGCAGAGGATTTCAAACGATCTGATCCTTCACAAAAATCGTCATGACTCGGTCAATTTTGAGAATCTTTACGAAATGTTGACGCAAATTGTAGTGAAGACACTAGGTTATGGAACTATATATTGTGAAAATCGTACGTTTGAAATTTCAAGTTTATGCAGACCTCTTAAATGCGGCGCTAGGATGATTTTCTCAACACCGTCTCAGCGTAAAATATTTTTTTCGTTTGATATATATTGCCATCTTCGAAAATTGGTAAGTTTGTGGAGCTCGTACCAAAAATCTAGAAATTGTCGTAGAGATCCAATTGGATTTCTATACTTGGTCCCACTTCTTGATGTGATGCTTAAACGTCACGCTTGCACATTGGATTCTAATCGGGATTCCCCATTGGAATCCAATGTACGAATCCAATTTAAATCCTAAAGTATTTTCACATCATCGAACAGAATCTGATACGATTCTTG
Organism: Ophion slaviceki; assembly: GCA_944452715.1. NCBI lineage: Eukaryota > Metazoa > Arthropoda > Insecta > Hymenoptera > Ichneumonidae > Ophion > Ophion slaviceki. The sequence goes on from OX101784.1 coordinate 46,573,572, forward strand.
ATGGATTCCATCGCAGTCTGTGCGTTGAATGTTCGAAAGAATATATATAGATATACAAAATCAGTGAATTCTAAAAAAGTATATATCTTATTTTAAAAAAAGTACATTTGAATCACAGCACTGAAAATCCACTGCAATTATCGTTTGTTATTTGATTTACAATTCTTGATGCATTCCATCGCAATCTGTACGCAGTCTGTAATTATCGTTTGTTATCTTATTTATAATTCTTGATGGATTCCATCACAGTCTGTACGTTGAATAGTCGTAAGAAAGTATATAGATATACAAAATGAAGGAATCCTGAAAAAGTACATATCTTATTTAAAAAAAAGCATATTTCAGTCCCATCACTGAAAATCCACGGTAAATATTATTTGTTATTTATTTTACAGGATTATTTATATCTGACAGGATATTTATATCTGACAGGATATCACAACACACGTACACGCTCACGAAGCGTGCAGGTTATGTTTCCACACGCCGAGTTTTTTCTCGTGAATTTTCACATATTTTCGATTCGAACGTGGGAGGAATTCTCAAACGGCGTTCATTTAGGAACAGTGCAGAATCCAACTGGATGTCCCGAAATTCTTGTGATTGTGGTGTCCCTAAAAATTCTTATAGAGATGTAATGTGGGTGCATCTTGGGACGCCCCAAAAAATTTTTTTTCCCGGGATCACTAAAAGATATTTTTTTTGGAGATTCGACAAATTGTGGTTGAGAATTTTGAATGAAAATTTCTCAAACGGCATTGATCGGAAAAGAGCGCAAAATCCACTTGGATTTTAATGGGGACTTCCTGAATACGACGCCCCTATCAATCTCTATAGGAATGTGGCAGGATCTAGGGACCCCTCGACAAATTTTTGCACGGGTACTTACTCATTCCTTCGGCATACACACAATCGTAATTTACATAAAGATATTTTCCTCTTTTAAAGTGGAAAATTTTTCGAATACCGTCGATAATGTTCCCGGCAAAACGTTGTCAACACATAATTTTTTAATTTCTCTCGTGACTAATTATTTTACAGTACGCGAAATAATGTCACTCGACAGGACTCACTTGGTTCTATTTTCACAAATTATTTAGTCGAATTCCCTGCCTATACAGCCCACTCGAAGGGCTACGCAATTTTTATCCATCGACATTTTCGATAATAATATTTTGATGATTTTTCAGCAGAATTCGTTAAAGTACATCAGCCTCTGTTTTTCTGTTTATTAAGAAATCATCGATCAGTCGGACAATCGTGAGAGACAGCGCTTTCACTTCGTACACGACCGAGGACATTGCCATGAGGAACGTCGAGATGTCAGGTGGAAATACAACGATGCTCCACGTCCGAACGACCCTCACATTGCACTCGATCGAACCGGCGGAAAAACCGATTCCTGAGTGCTTCAATTCCAGGCTGTACCTCGTACACGAGCTCGCATTCCACTCAGACTTTTTCAAACCCTCAGAAAACGATACCCAACGGCCCGAAAATTCAACGGAAAAATCACGCAAATAAAAAAAAGCAACAGCGATAATACGTCAAATTATATCCAAAAACTGATTTTTGGCAGAAAATCTTGCATTTAAGATGTGAAAAAAGGTCTCGAATTTAGTATTGCGTGAGAAGCGTGCGAAACAAGCAAATTATAATTATCTCCTGTTGTGGTCAAATATATGATGTGGAAATCCAAACTGGGAAAAAACACTGTTTGGGGTGTACAAATATTTTTGGATCAGCGCCAAAGAGTGGAAGGGCGAAAATGAGTGCGTTGATGAAAATAATAACGCCTGACCCGGGCCAATACTTGAACGGATGATCGCGTAGCGTACGGGTTTGCATGATGACTACCAAGCGGGAGTCGACTCCATGAAGTTTCTGATTGTGACACAACTGAAATTGCAATTATTGGAAATTTGGTTGGAAATAATTTTGTTGCAAATAATTAAGGAGTCCGAAATGCTGGCCGTGCTCAAATAATGAATAAGAAACTAATATAATCCTTTTGGAGAAATAATAACATTTCTTTTTTCCCAATTTTTAACTCTAGGACCCTACACATGGGTACCCCACATCATTAGTGAGAAATGCTTTAACGGAGACTTTGTCCTTGGAGTGCCATATTTCAGGTGTTTACATTTTATTTTTTTTTAAGAAAACGCGTAAAGCTTTTCGAGTGCGGTTTTTTCTTGCTTTTATTCATGATATACAGAACGTTAAAAAAATTTTTTTTTTGAAAAAAAACCAAAATGGCGGCCGTTGCAGCTCCGCGAAAACAGGTCCTCAAATCGCGGGAGGTCAACGGCTGACATCACTGCCCCCTCTTTGTTGATCTGAAACACAAATTCAAAGCATATTATCAATCTGTAAGCCTTTGGTTATTGAATGACGGATGGGTTTTTCGTTTAGTACAAATTTCGGAAAATGGCGGCAATTAAAAAAAATCGAATTTTCGCGTTTTTTTCGCATAAAAAGATAAATAATAAATGCAAAAATGTATCTATCGAAAAAACGATCCGTCATTCCGTGAAGACATATTTTCTGAGTATGCTCTCCAAATTTCAGGTCGACATGTTAATTACAGCGGTCAGGAGAATGTCAGCCATTTTTAAAAACGTGTTTTCGAGAAAAACGCGTTTAAAGTTTTGTAATGTGTTTACACAACTGTGTTTATAATTACCGCTAATCGGGAATGCCTGGTCCATAGAGGCATCCCTCCTCTTCTTCTAGCTGCTCATGTTGAGCCGCTAACATCTCCCCCTGCCTTCAAGGACAAAGTCACCCTTAATCATTTTTTCTTGCTTTGTTCAATCGTATTTTTCACAGCAAAAAATTATATTATGTTTTTCTCGCATATCCTATTTCATTCTTCAATCTTTCAGCGTCCGAATAGAAAAAAGAACTTTCTACGACAAACAGTTCGTTAGCAGCGTCGATTTGAAAAGCTGGAGTGCGCGTAACCCCGGTGTAGGTTCTTTGTTTCGTATAGATAGTGCAGGGTGCTAGAGTTAGATAGACGCGAAAGCTTCGCCAGACGAAACATTCGTTCATCTGCCTATAAACAAATTAGTCCAATCTCTGGCAATCATTCACGTGGGACACATGAGAACCATGACACCACTTGCGTAAGGTCATATGTATCAACTCGATATTAGGCGAGAAGAGGAAGTATGTGGGGTTTCGCGGGGAACAACGAGAACGATATTCAGTTAGGATCTAGAAACGAGAACGTTGAGGTATCGCTAACGCAGGCTCTTTAACGCGCGACCAGCTTGGAAAAAAAGTCAAACGATGGAGACAACAACGACGTTGATCCTGATAGCAGTGTGTTCGCTCGCGCTACTGATTTTTCTCTACAAAGTGTTGTTCGGTTCGTTGAATTATTGGAAATCGAGAGGAATCCCGTGCGTACCGGGTGCTCTGCCGATTTGCGGCAACACTTTTGCGGTGATGAGGCTGAAGGAAAATATGTCTATATGGTCCCGTCGCGTCTATCTGGAGAATCGAGGCAGCGCGAGCATGATCGGTTTCTTCAACGCGAGCAAACCGACCCTCATGCTTCTCGATCCCGAACTCGTCAAGATCGTACTGCAATCGAGTTTCAAGGCGTTTCAGGACAACGAGGCCACCGTCGATCCCAAATCGGATCCTCTGATAGCTGGTGAAGTGTTCTTCCTTCGTGGCCAAGAGTGGAGAGATTCCCGTGCGATTTTCGCCTCGACCCTCTCCGTCAAGAGGGTCAAACTCATGAGTGAGTCGATCGAGCGAGCTTGCGAGAGAATGAGGAATTACCTGAGCTCGAGGATAGGTAATAAGCAGGCGGGAGACGATGCGGGCTCGTTCGAGCTCGAGGCGAAGCTTCTTTTCTCGAGGTACACGAGCGAGGTCGCGGCAAGTACGATTTTCAGTATCGACGGACATTCTTTCGAACCCGACGCCACGAATACTCTTCTCGATTCATTGAAGACATGGTTGGTGCCTTCTACGAAACAAACTATCACCTTCCTGCTGTCAGTGACTTTCTTGGGGAAATTCTTGCCGAACAGCTTCGTGCCACCAGAAACGGACGTGTTCTTCCGGAGAATGGTCAAAGACGTTGAGGAGCTGAGAAAACGCAACGAGATCGCTTCGAACGACGTACTACGGATGATGCTGGATCTAGTGAAGGATCAAAAGATATCGCGCGACGAGGCGCTTTCGCATGCTTTCTCCTTTCTCATAGAGAGCTACGAGACCAGCAGCCTCACACTCAGCTTCGCGGCTTACTCGTTGGCCAAAAATCCCGAGATCCAAGAAAAAACACGACTCGAGATCCAGACAGTTGTCACCAAGTACGAGGGTCGTTTGACCTACGAAGCTATCCAAGAGTTGAATTATACGGAACGCGTCGTCAACGAGACACTGCGGTTGTTTCCACCAGGTGGTCATATGACCAAGGTCGCCGTAGAGAAGTATCGTCTCGAGGGCTCGGACGGACTGAGCCTAACGGTCCTGCCCGGTACATCGATCATGATCCCCATCATGGGACTCCACTGGGATCCCGAGATCTGGGAAAACCCGGATGTTTTCGATCCCGAAAGATTCACGAGGGAAAACGTCGAGCGGAGACACAAGTTCGCTTATTTGCCCTTTAGCGAGGGACCCAGAGCGTGTCCGGGTATGCGTCTCGCGTTGACTCAAGTCAAAGCTGCCATCGCCACGGTTCTTCGCGATTACCGTATCGATCTGTCACCGAAAATGATTGATCCGCTGCGCCTCGATCCGGCCTACTTCCTCAATACGGCTCTCGGAGGATTTTTCATCAAATTCACGTCATTGAAGAACCACTAGAACACCGAAATTCCACCTGATTGCTCGGCCTTATGATGACTTCGGAAAATTTCAGTGTTACGAGATTGAATGATAAGTTCAGACGCGAGCTCGAAAGGAAGAAGTGCTGATAGCCATTGATCTCCATCTTTGTATCGACAAAAATAGTGTAAACAAACGATGATAAAAAAATTGAATATAATGGCGTGTGAGAAGACCTAGCCTCGTTGTAATCCGCAACAGGTGCTTGGATGCACAAACATATTGGGTGTACGAGTATGACTTTGTCAATTTTTTTGACAAAATAATATTGATTTGAAGCCTAATAAATCATTCTTACCTTTCTCGAAATATGTTGTATTGGAAGCTACAACATTTGTCAATCTTTCAGCCAATAACCGAGTTCCACGCTGGTAGAAGTCTAGTGCTTTTGAAGCGATCCAGTTATGAAGCCAATTTTTTATGTCTTCGTACGAACTGACTCGCCCACTAGATAGAACCGACGCTAAAGTTCGGAATGAATAGTGATCTGCGGGGGCAATGTTTAGTGATTATAGCAGGTGAGGTAGAATCTCTCAGTTATCTTCTACTAGATAATTCTTGACGGATCCATGATCATGTGGTTTGGTATTGTCATGCTGTACAATTCTTTCAATTGATGTGGTACCTAATTTCCTCGCTTCTGGACCATTCCCATCGGAACCGTCCATATATTACGTCATCCATTCATCCTGATTGTTTACCCCCCCCCCCCCGGAATCATCCTATCCTTCATATCGTCATAATCCAATTATCGTTACCGTCATCCAACGACCAAACCCCCCCCCCCCCCCCCCTATTTTAATATGACGTAATTTATGGACGGCCCCACCGCATTCAGGCGTGAGGAAGTGCGTTCTTAGGTAGCATTTAAGGCAGTATTCTAGTCTAGAAATTTAAAAAATCGATTTTTGGGCACTTTCTTGAAGTATGAACTCTTAAGAATATGTCCTCGTAAGGAAATGTCAGATTTTCCAATATTTACATGGTTGTAGCGATTTGAGACGAGACAAGAATAGAATCGACCGGTCGGAGCTACGAATTTCAGAAGCTTCCAACAAAGCTAGAACTGCTCGCAGGTAAAAACAAGCTTCAGAAAATCATCATTACAAAGTCGAGGATGGCACACTTTACGAGGCAGGAATGGCCGATTATTATAACGTAAGTACAACATGCTATTGAACTACTTAGATAGTTGCGGTTGTCTGAAATTGTACTCAATACTTTAACCGCATTTTTCTCGAAACTACTTTTTTCAACTTGGTTGACATACATTTTTATGGGGCCGGGTTGAAATTCCGAACTTTAAATGCACCAACGGTTTGAATTCCGAATTTGAATGTTCCGAAATTCACGATGGGGCCGGGTCGAAATTCCGAACTTTGAATCGTCAGAACGCTCAAAACTCCGAAAGAATAGTACCCCAAAAAATCAAAACTCCGAAAGAATTTTACACGAAAGACCAAAACTCCGAAAATCGTAACACCGTCAAAATAATTCGGCTATGGAAGTTTTAAAAGTTTCAAAATTTTCAATAAATCGACGAATTATTTTAAGAATTTTGTTTTATTAAGAAATTATTTTGTGCCAATTTTGAAATTTTTCTAGACAATGTTATCCGTTCTACATAATTTACAGTCAAGTGTGTAGACTTTCGCTAGCATGATCTTGACATGAGGGCTGGGTTGAAATTCCGAACTTTGAATGCGTCGACAGTTTAAAATTCTTAATTTTAATGTTCCGGAATTACAAGGTTCGTCAAGAATATGCCAGCGAAAGTCTGCACAGTTGACTGCAAATAATGTAGAACGTATAACGTTGTCTAGACAAATTTTGAAAATTGACGTAAAATTACTTCTCAATAAAAAGAAATTCTTGAAATAATTCGTCGATTCATTGAAAATTTTGTAATTTTCCAGTTCCAGGGCCGTAACTTGTGAACCACTTCGAATATCGAAAAATCCTTTGGCACACATGTTGTAGATGTGATTTATGAAAAAAAAATCGATTTTTTCGACCCGAGAAACTAGAGGATCGCCTTAAAGTTGAACGAAAATATGCCTACGTAGTCCCGTCTCGGCTATTCGGAAAACCGAGGCAGCAGCGTGCTTGGTTTCTTCAATATGGGTTTCCAGAAGTTTCAGAACAACGAGCTTGCGTTCGATCCTAGATTGGATCCCATTGATGGTGGATCGCGAGTACACCGATGTTGGTTAAGGTTGTTGCTAAATAATTTTTGAAGGGTGGGGGGAGAAACGAAGTTTCTATAGTAATACATTGTGTGACGTCACCAGTGCCAACTTATTGTAGCAAAATATTAATGCCGTGTACGCCTGAATATAGCGAAAATTTTCACATGTACGGTAGACAATCGTAATTATTATTAACATATATGATAATTTGAAGGAGTTAGGATTATCAGAAACTTCAATGTTGATTTTTTTTAATTCCATTAAATATACCATAACGATTAGTAAAATTTTCCTTAAGGGATCTTCTCACTTTAGACGCTAAAAAAGGCTATTTTCATGAATTTTTTTGACACGTTTATGGTATAGATATTGATATAAAAGTTGTTACACTTGATCAATATACTTTCAAAATACATTAAATTGTTTTTTTATGTATATATGTAACCCAAACAAACTTTTAACGCGTTTTTCTCGAAACAACGTTTTTCCACGGTTTGTTGATAAAATCTTCGAAACTACTGAACCGATCCTTATGAAATTTTGACCACATATTCTTCACAACTATAGCTATAGCCCTTATGAAGGATTTTTTTAAATTTTGGTATTTACTATTTTTTTTGCCAAAAACGGGGGAAAACCTAGTTTTTTTCGAAAAATGTTCGCCATTTTGTTATTCTCGCATATATTGAAAATCGTATGATATGCGCTATAGCCATTAACATACTGACTTTAAAACCGTTTGACTTTTTTGTTTCGAATGATCCATCTCCGAGATTTCATCAACAGCGCAGACCTATAATTTTTTTGAGACATTTTTTTAGCTACCATTTTCGTCTATAAATGGTAACTTAAATAAATAAATAAATAAATTTAAATGTATTTCGAAAGTGTATTTATTAAGTGTAACAACTTTTATATCAATATCCATAATATAAACTTATCAAAAAAATCATGAGAATAGCCTTTTTTAGCGTCTAAAGTGAGAAGACCCCTCAATATCTATTTACCCCAACATTTTTAAGCAACAACCTTAAGACCGGCAGTCTTGCACTGAGATTCCCGGCTGCCTCAAATCAAAACCGCTGTCGCCAATATCCTCCGTGATTATCGGATCGATCTGTCACCAAAAATCATTGATCCGTTAGGCACGTATCCGGCCTATTTTCTCAAGACGGCTTTCGGAGGATTTTTCATCAATTGAAGAGCCACTAGAGCAACGCGATTCCGCCTACTCGTCACCTTAGTATGGCCTCTAGCTCGGAAGCGTTTACCGTGATGAAATTAACGGCGACTTTGTCCTTGGAGTGTCATATTTCAGGTGTTTACATTTTATTTTTTTTAAAGGAAACGAGTAAAGCTTTTTGAGAACGGTTTTTTCTTGCTTTTATTCATGATATACAGAACGTTAAAAAATTTAAAAAAAACCGAGATGGCGACCGTTGCAGCTCCGCGAAAACAGGTCCTCAAATCGCGGGAGGTAAACGGCTGACATCACTGCCCCCTCTTTGTTGATCTGAAACACAAATTCAAAGCATATTATCAATCTGTGACCCTTTGGTCATGGAATGACGGATGGGTTTTTCGTTTAGTACAAATTGCGGAAAATGGCGGCAATTAAAAAAAAATCGAATTTTCGCGTTTTTTTTTCGCATAAAAAGATAAATAATGAATGCAAAAATGTATCTATCGAAAAAACGATCCGTTATTCCGTGAAGACATATTTTCTGAGTATGCTCTCCAAATTTCAGGTCGATATGTTAATTACAGCGGTCAGGAGAATGTCAGCCATTTTTAAAAACGTGTTTTCGAGAAAAACGCGTTTAAAGTTTTGTGTTTACACAAGTGTTTACACAAATGTGTTCATAATTACCGCTAATCGGCAATGCCTGGCCCATAAAGGCATCCCTCCTCTTCTTCTAGCTGCTCATGTTGAGCTCAAATTGATTTTTTGAAAATTTCAAGGACAAAGTCTCCCTTAAATGAAAAAATAAGGCAGGCTTGGATGAGAGACCAGCAGCTGATTATATCTCTCCCCACATTGACTGATATACACTAATCGAACGATAACACAAGAAAATATAATAAAATCAAACGCTTGGTGGAAATAAACTCTTGCCCTATTGCATATATGTATCGATACCTATACACATTTCGTATTTCATTTTGTCCGGCTTTTGGAATGTTTGCAAACATTCCCATTTGGACAGATTGGGGACATGAAGAATAAAAATAATTCGCCACTGGTTTGATCGACTCATCGATCGAGCCATAGAATTTACTCATGTACCCTTCATTTTTATTCTGTGTATGTTTCTGATATACCTCGTAGGCCGCCTGTATCGACATTATTTTTTTCCCGTTAGCATGTACGGAAAAAGTGACCAAGAGCACACTCTGGGGAATCTCTTATGGGAAGGAAAAAAATGAAAAGACAGATGTGCCGTAGAAGTGGTCAGAATGGAATGATAAAAGATCGAAAGAGATACGAAGGAACATTGAGCAACAAAAAGACTACCAATAACTTTTTAGCCCTTCCTCTCAACTTCTGTCACGACGCCAAGATAGGTCTTATCGTTAGCGGCCGGACGATTCGTTTCAGTCCTTTATCACCCCCCGATCTTTGGCAATCATCCGTGAGCATGGTTCACAATCGCGGCGTCACTGCCAAGGTCACTCGCATCAATGCAACGTTAGGCGATAAGAGGAATTACGTGGGGAGTCGCGAGCAACGGCGAGAACCACGCGCAGTTGTGAAATTGAAACGATAGCGTCAAGATTTCGATCGCGCAGTCTCTTCAACGCGTAACGTGATCAGCGTGGGAAAAAAGTGAAGAAATGGAGGTAACGGCGACGACGACCCTCATAGCAGCTAGCTCGCTCGCGCTAGTTATTTTGCTCTACAAGCTGTTATTTCGTGCGTCAAATTATTGGAAATCAAGAGGAATCCCGTGCCTACCGGGTACCATGCCCTTCTGCGGCAACACTTTTACGGTGTTGAGGCTGAAGGACAATATGGCTACATGGTCCCGTCGCGTTTATCAGGAGAATCGGGGTAGCGCGAGCATGATCGGCTTCTTCAACATGAGCACACCAACCGTCATGATTCTCGATTCCGAACTCGTCAAGATCGTACTGCAAACGGGTTTCAAGGCGTTTCAGGACAACGAGCACACGGTTGATCCCAAATTGGATCCTCTGTTGGCTGGTGACGCGTTCTTCCTTCGTGGCCAAGCGTGGAGAGATTGCCGTGCGGTTTTCTCCCCGGCCTTCTCCATCAAGAGGATCAAACTCATGAGCGAGGCGGTCGAGCGAGCTTGCGAGAAAATGCGGAATTACCTGAGCTCGAGAATAGCGAATAAGCAGACGAGAGACGCGGCGGGCTCATTGGAGCTCGAGGCAAAGTATCTATTTTCGCAGTACACGACCGAGGTCGCGGCAGGTACGATTTTCAGCATTGACGGACACTCCTTCGAGGTCGACACCTCGAACACTCTTTTCGACGCGATAAGGGTATGGTTCGGTCCTTCAACCAATAACGCTATCACTTTCCTCTTGTCGCTGTCTCCATTCGCGAAATACGTGCGGACCAGCTTCGTGCCGCCAACGATGGACGTGTACTTTCGGAGAATGGTCAAGGACGTCGAGGAGTTGAAAAAACGCAACGAGATCGCTTCGAACGACGTACTACGGATGATGCTAGATCTGGTGAAGGATCGAAAGATATCGCGCGACGAGGCGCTCGCGCATGCTTTCACCTTCCTCATTGAGAGCTACGAGACCAGCAGCCTCACACTTAGCTTCACGGCTTACTTGTTGGCCAAAAATCCCGAAATCCAAGAAAAAACGCGCCTCGAGATCCAGACAGTTCTCACCAAGTACGAGGGTCGTTTGACCTACGATGCTATCCAAGAGTTGAATTATACGGAACGTGTCATCAACGAGACAATGCGACTGTTTCCACCGCTCGGTTATCTGGCCAAGGTCGCCGTGGAGAGGTATCGTCTCGAGGGCTCGGACGGACTGAGCCTCATCGTCGAGCCCGGCACATCGATCTTGATCCCCGTTATGGGACTTCACGAGGATCCCGAGATTTGGGAAAATCCAGATGTTTTCGATCCCGAAAGATTCACGAAGGAAAACGTCGAGCGCAGACACAAGTACGCTTATTTGCCCTTCGGCGACGGACCCAGAGCGTGTCCGGGTATGCGTCTCGCGTTGACTCAAGTCAAAGCCGCCATCGCCACTGTTCTTCGCGATTATCGCATCGATCTGTCGCCGAAAATGATTGATCCACTGCGCATCGAACCGGCCTATTTTCTCAATACGGCTCGTGGAGGATTTCTCATCAAATTGACGCCATTGACGCACCACTAGATCACCGCGATTCTACCTGGTTGCGTGATTTTACCGTGGAACATTTTAGTGTTAGGAAATTAGATGAAAAGTTAAGATACGAGCTCGGGAGAAGTAACTGGTGACTGCTGTTGACCTTTGCCCTTGTATCATCAAAAATATTCTAACCAAGCGATGAAAACGAAAATAGAAAAAATCTACACATTTAACGCAAAGTGCAAATGTACCCGACTAGAAATGTTGCTAGGGGGCAGACCAGGGCTGCATCCGGCATACCGTATTCCGTACCACGGCACGGTACAGGCCGCCGGATCAGGGCTTTACCGGGCGTCAAACGCTTTTTTGCCTCCGACCATGACGCGGATGCCGGTAACGTAACTGATCAGTACCTGATCAGGCCCTGATCCGGTTGCCGTATCTGTGCCTGAAATGAAAAATAAAAAATCCAAAAATTACGAATAAAAAAATGCTGGTAGTTTTTTTGTTTCCATATGCATTATTCATGATCCTGCCTATATGATAATTGGAATAAAACGTATGCTGCCTCGTTGAAGTTTTTTACCTACTACCGGGATTGTAGGTTCAATCTATCTTCTTCTAATTCTAGAGCTGAGCGCACTACCTATTTAGCCATTCCAACACTTGTGTAAACTTTCTTTTTTATCTTCGCATATTTTTATTATTCTTATTCTATTCTAAAGAATATCAATAATTGTATTCATGACGTTAAAGTTTGCATAATTGCAATGCAACAATAATAATTATTTTACCGGATCTTTTTTGTTTATTTGGGATGTGAAAATAACTGACACGTTTTCACATATTCTCAAGAATGCCACGACCGGAATTTCCAAAAAAGGCTTCTGATGATGATTTTGTGAACAAAAATCAAGTTGTGCCAATAAAATTTAATTTTATTGATTTAATCGATTAGCGTTTGATGATGATAGAAATAAACGAATGAAAAGTGAAGAAAAAAAGCGTTGCATTTCTATGATGCAAAACTTCAAATTTATTCTCATTCGTCCTTTGTGACTTGATTTGATGATGACGGCGTCCGCATGGACGCCATATTATTTTTATTCGAATCTTGACGAAATTGTGCACGCAGCAACTCATCAGTTGTTTACGTGGATGGCCCCGAATAAAGTTATCCGGTAGATATCCGGCGCACATCAGACTGGATGTCTACTGGTTTAGCCAACCTCGGAGCACGGATGCGAGAAGGAAAATCGGAACAAATACTTATCTTAGGGAACAGTATCCAGTGAATATAGTGAGTGAAGTAGAATCTCCCAGGTCTTTCCTTCTGGATAATTTTTGACGGTTCTATGAATCTGTGGTCTGGTATTGTCATGCTGTAAAATGCGGCTAATTTGTGTGATACCAAATTTTCTTGATTTTGGACCATGCTCAAGGCATTCGGGTATAAGGAAATGAGTTCTTGGGTGACATTTCATGCTGCATCCAATTCTTCTTTCCTTTTGATATGCATCTTTGTCCAGTAATGCTTTCAATTGTGACACTTAAGGCGTTACCCCCACTTGTAACGCAAAAAAGGCCTTTTTCATGAATTTTTTTAAAGAAAAATACAAAACTTTTTTAATCGATCAATATACCATCTTAAAGAACACATCTTGAAGAACTTTCAGTAATTTTTTTATTGAAAAATATTACATTGTTTAGTGGCAAATGGCCGTCAATGAAATAATGTTTTTATATACACGGTTTGCGGTGACCAACATTGCGGCGAAATGGATCATCTGAAAAAAAAAATGCGGATGGATTTAGTCAAATATAAGTACAAACTAGTCTTTAATCGAAGGATTTTAAAAAATATTCATTTTTCACAAAATGGCGGACAGTCAAAGTTAATGGTTCGATTTTAACGAAAAAAAACGGCCGTTTTTTGGCTATAAAACGGCCATTTTTTTTTCGAAAAAAAAAATCGCACGATTAAAGACTACATTTTTATGTATTAAATAAGCCTGCAAAATTTCAAGAAGATCGGTTCATTAGTGTTCGAGTAATCTTGGTCACCGACTTCATAAATGCCATTTTGAGAAAAACGCATTTAAAGTTTCAATTTCAGTTTGCACGAAGAAAATATTTTTTTTTGTAAACTTACATAGAGTCATCTATTCCGGGCTCATACAGAAGTATGGGCCCGGATACTTATACTTCAAAAAAATGCAATAAAAAAAAATCGAATTTTCCAAAATCGCAAGTGGGGGTAACCCCTTAAATATTATTGTCAGCTTCCCATGCGGTTTATCATCCAAATCAAAATCATGTCGTCAAAATTGTTGAAACTACTTTTTACACGTACTTACCGATAGAGCATGTTCTTTGTAAGCATCCACAAGCCAACGATGGCTGTTAGCTGCACTTCTATTTAAAAGGAAGCAATGCAGTAACACTTGCCGCAAATTACGTTTATTCGGTAGAAAAGCAGACGTCTTTAACACGATATATACAATAACTGTTTACGCTTCAGTCAAATAGTATCAACCGCATCCGACAGCTGCGTACAGACCTTTCGAATCCTAGTACTATCAACGTCACGATAATGTCACCAGTACGAGATACGCCATTTATTGAAAATCTGTTAAGTCATTCTTGTACACCCAATATATGTCAATTTATATACAGGTTCTCACATTTCACACGCATACGTCCAATAACTCGAGTAAATGAAGTGGAATAAATTAATGTCGCGTGCAAAAAATGTTTGCCCGTGGGCTACACTCTGTGCCCCCGCCCCCTTCAAATATCCAAGGAGTGGAATGAAGTTTCATCTTTTCAACGAGTCGCTATCACCAAGAACATTGGGCCTTAAAAATGTAATTACAACGACGCTTAGATAAAAATGTGAACCCCAAAAAGCATAATAAACAATAATACAAGAGTGTAACAGGAACCGCGATCACCATATTAATTATTATTATACCTTACTGTCGCGAACGGAGTTGGCCTTACGACTTATCTCCTACAATGAGGCGTAAAAAACGGTCTTAGAATGAGGGGGGCGTAAATACGCCGTGAAGTGGATGAAATCGCCAAGAGAGGCAGGTGGAATTTTTAATCTGGACACTCTTCTCCAGGCCGTCGAGTGAAATTGTAATAGAGCGAGTCAATGTCCATGTATCGTCGCTGTATTAGTTGAAATTATTGTCAAATATTATTTATTGACTTACCTTTGTTAATTATTTATTATCTGTTAATTGTTTATTTGTTTATTGTTTATCAATAAATAACTAAGTTCATTGTTAACTGGTATATCGTTCATCAATAAATAACTAAGTACATTATTAATTTATTGGTTGTTAATTATTTAAGTTTAGTCAATGTGTAGGTAGAGGAGATTATCAAGCGCCAGACATCGACTAAAATCGCCGAATTATCCATTAAGGGACTGTGACATGTAATTGCCGGAAAATTATTTCTCTTAAGGATGTATGGCAACTAAGTTATTTACTACTGTTCGAATTGAAACTCACTGATATTGTAAAGGAAAATATCGAAAACTTTTTGAGATTAAAAAAACAAAATTTGCCCACGTGAATGCTGAGATAAACGAATTCAAAGTTGGGTCATTTAACACGGGGAACATAGGACTGTACATCCAAAATTCCCTTTACATTGGCAAAAAAGGTATTTCCGGAGTACTCTTTTGTAAAAAGAACTTTTGTGCGGTATCGCTGTAATATGCATGATACGTTAAAAAAAAAATCAACATGTGCCCATATATTTTGTGAGATATTGCGAGTTAAATAGGACCGTTTTCGTATTTCTTTAGCTCGTATGTCGTAACCACGACAACGTCAAGGAAAACTTACATCAAATCAGCAACTAAGTTTGCAGTTAAAAATTGAAAATTCTTCTTTCTGTACCGCATGTTTTACTTTGAGCTGTGGTAAATCTCCTTTTTAGCTTCAATGAATACTACAATTATTTTATTTATTCTTTAAATGCGATTTTTGCAAATTGCATAATCAGTTCTGTAACGACTCTGCAGTAGCTGCCATACATCCTTAATAAAATTGGGAACCAAGAAGCGCCTCATTTGATTACCGAGGGTCATCCAATCGAACTCGCCTAAAATAGCGTCTGGGCGTAGTAGCCGTTAAGGGGTCTTCTCACTTTAGTTGCTAAAAAGGCTATTTTCATGAATTTCTTTTGATAGGTATATATTGTAGATATTGACATAACAGTTGTTACACTTAATAAATAAACTTTCGAAATAAATACATTTTTTTTAATTTAATGTATTTATGTCACTTGTTATAGACGAAAATGGTAGTTAAAAAAATGTCCTAAAAAAATTGTAGGTCTGCGCTGTTGAAATCTCGAAGATGGATCATCCGAAACAAAAAAAATCAAACCGTTTTAGATTCAGTATGTTAATGGCTATAGCGCATATCATACGATTTTTAATATATGCAAAAATAACAAAATGGCCGACATTTTTCGAAAAAAAAAACTTTTTTTTAACTGTTTTTGGCAAAAAAATAGTAAATATAAAAAAATTTTAATCCTTGATATGCGCTATAGCTATAGTTGTAGAGAATATGTGGTTAAAATTTCATAAGTTCCGTAGTTCCGAAGATTTTATTAACAAGCCGTCGAAAAACGTTGTTTCGAGAAAAATGCGTTTAAGGGGTTACCCCCACTTGCGATTTTGAAAAAATCGATTTTTTTATTGCATTTTTTTGAAGTATAAGTATCCGGGCCCATACTTCTGTATGGGCCCGGAATAGATGACTCTATGTAAGTTTACAAAAAAAAATATTTTCTTCGTGTAAACTGAAATTGAAACTTTAAACGCGTTTTTCTCAAAATGGCATTTCTGAAGTCGGTGACCAAGATTACTCGAACACTAATGAACTGATCTTCTTGAAATTTTGCAGGCTTATTTAATACATAAAAATGTAGTCTTTAATCGTTCGATTTTTTTTTAGAAAAAAATGGCCGTTTTATAGCCAAAAAACGGCCGTTTTTTTTTCGTAAAAATCGAACCATTAACTTTGACTGTCCGCCATTTTGTGAAAAATGAATATTTTTTAAAATCCTTCCATTAAAGACTAGTTTATACCTATATTTGACTGAAGCCATCCGCATTTTTTTTCAGATGATCCACTTCGCCGCAATGTTGGTCACCGCAAACCGTGTATATAAAAACATTATTTCATTGACGGCCATTTGCCACTAAACAATGTAATATTTTTCAATAAAAAAATTACTGAAAGTTCTTCAAGATGTGTTCTTTAAGATGGTATATTGATCGATTAAAAAAGTTTTGTAGTTTTCTTTAAAAAAATTCATGAAAAAGGCCTTTATTTTGTGCTACAAGTGGGGGTAACGCCTTAAAGTTTGTTTGGGTTACATAAATACATTTTAAAAAAATTAAATGTATTTCGAAAGTGTTTCTATTAAGTGTAACCACTTTTATATCAATATCTATAATATAAACCTATCAAAAAAATGCATGAAAATAGCCTTTTTTAGCGTCTAAAGTGAGAAGACCCCCTCATTGCCCTCTGCATTTTGTCAAGTTCGTAACTTGACTGGCATCCAACGAATAAAATTATCGATATTGCTTAGCCCTGGCCAACCGTGGACGCAGGTCACGTCAGGTGAGAATTCTACATTCTAAATACCCCAAAAGAGTTCGTCCTCCAAAGTATAATCATTTTTGTTCTCCTTCTTCTTGGTCTTGGAGGTGCGGAGCTAGACCTCTCACTGTCGGACGTATGATATTATTCAGGAGTCCAAATGATACGTAGCTCGATCGCTGACAACTCACGAGTACCTCTTGTGGGGACATATGCATCATTGCAACGTGATATAGGCCTTAAGGGAGACATATGCTGCAAGTCGTGATAAGGATCAACGAGAAGCACGCAGTTACGAGATTGCGATGAGAATGCGAAACTCTCGCTTGCTTAGTATTATCAACGCACGTGATCGGCATGATCAAAGAAAAATAAAGCAATGGAGGCAACAACGACGGCATTGACGCGCTGAATCACTGAGCATATAAACGGAGTTCGTGTGTACCGGGGGTTCTGCCGACTGACGGCAGCACCCTCGCGATCTTGAAGTTTAAGGTTATGAAGTTCAAGTTCTTTTTGAAGTTTAAGTTCTACGTGGTCCTGTTGCTGCTATTTGGAAAATCGAGGCAGCGGAAGCATGGTCGGTTTCTTCACCATGAGTTTCCAGATGTTCAGGACAACGAGCTCGCGTTTGATCCTAGATTGGATTATTTCATAGTGGATCACGTGCTCGACGATCTCGGTCGTTCCTGGCTCCCTCAGTTCAAAACCGCTATCGCCACGATACTCCTAGATTATGGGCTCGATCTGTCACCGAAAATCATTGATCCGTTCGGCATCTATCCGGCCTATTATCTCAATACGGCTCTTGGACGATTTTCCATCAATTCAACCACTAAAGCATGGGTGGCCAACCCTTTTTCCCACCTAATTTCATTTTTTTGCTAATTAAAGCAAACAAGCATGTTTGGTTTTGGTGTTCTTTTATTAATATGTACAATCAAAGTAACATTTGTGTTCATTTGACCCCGCTGGGTGGGATACAACAAGACCCCCGCGGGCCACAGGTTGGCCACCCATTCACTAGAGCAATGAAATTTAATGAAAAGATAAGGCAGGCTCGAATGATAGCCCAATAGCTGAACACCTCTCTCCCTACATCGACTAATATGTACCTAACGAACGAGGAAACAAGAAAACAATATAATGGAATGCTTGAAGTAAATAATACGCATTCCCTATTCCATATATCTACCGATGCCTATAAAATATTTCGTGTTTCATTTTTTTCCGGCTTTTAGAGTGTTTTCCAACATTTCCATTTAGGTAGTTCTGTAGGTACACGTATGAGCCAAAAGTGTCGGTCGAAGCGTATAGTAACATCCAATGCCTGTACGCTGCTATTGGTTGTAAATTTTTGACAGATCTTGTACCCTTTATATGTCCCACACATTCGCACCTTATGCATAGACAGGTCTCATACTCGTATAGAGAGCAGCGCTGTAATCGTGGCAACAGCGCGATTTTCCTGCAGTCATAGCGTTGAGCTTCCTACGATCCGTCTTTCGCGAAATATTTTAGATGAATAAAAAAAGCGTGAAAATGTCAACCCAAATGCGATACAAAGGAAAGTTTACAAGAAAAACGGCGCTTGCTAAAAGACTGAAAGCTGTGGCAGCCATGTGTCAAGCAAATGCGGCTAAACGCGATGAGAATAACCATAACCTCAACGATCAGCAACAAAAATTCGCCGTCGAAGGACATCGGATCGTGGATTTACAACATCTTGCTGACAGTTTAAATTGTATTCGCTGTAACAAAGACAAATACATGCACAAATACATGCATAAATTGAACTAATTAAATTCGTTTGCAGAATAGATATATTTCACATCCGTCTCAGAATTACTAGAACTCGGGGAAAAAAACACGCTTCGAGTTCCTAGACCACGCGCCAATCAGCTGGCTGCAGCGTAGACTGTTGCCATTCCGTTACAGATGGTTGGGCCCGAGTTCGGTGTGGAATAAAATTACCACTTTTCATAAGTCGATATCTCCGAAACTAAATGGTCAAAGTCTGTCTTTTTTTCAATCAATCCCACAATAGTACTGCGTACACGTGTGTTTTTATTTTGAAATCCTAAGATCCGTTTAGAACATATATCGAAAAATGCAAGCAAACTCCTATCGGTTTACGTGTTAGGTACAGGGATCGCGTACAAAAATACCCAGATTCAATTGCAATTATCTCATGAACTAAACGGTGAATCGAATTGAACTTTTGGAAATCAGTCCATGAAGGTCATATCAACACCATACTCAGTTACCATGTGGTAGGTAAAAGTGACCTCAAGCACCTCTCGGGGTTCTTTCCAGGAATGGACAAAAATGGAATGACAGATGTGCCGTAGAAGTGGTCGGAATGGAAATGGCAGAAGATCGAAAGAGCATGCGACGAAACATTGAGCAACGAAACGAACAATAACAATTTTTTACCTCCTTCTACTCAATTCCTGATGACACGTCACCACAGGTCTTATTAGTACCGGACGGACGATCCGTTTTCGTCTCCTATTACCCCCGATCTCCGCAATTATCCGTGAGCATAGTTCATAACCGTGACGCCACTTGCGAGGTCATTCGTATCAATGCAACGTTAGGCGATAAGAGGAAGGCCGTGGGGAGTCGCGAGCAGCAGCGCGAACGCCGCGCAGTCGAGAGATTGAAACGAGAAGGTGAAGATTCCGATCGCGTAGTCTCTTCAACGCGTGACGTCATTAGCGTGGAAAAAAAGTAAAGAAATGGAGGCAACGGCGACGGGGATCCTGATAGCAGCTAGTTCGCTCGCGCTGGTTATTTTTCTCTACAAGGTGTTATGGGGTTCGTCAAATTATTGGAAATCGAGAGGAATCCCGTGTCTATCGGGTACTCTGCCGTTTTGCGGCAACACGTTTGCGGTGTTGCGGCTGAAGGACAATCTGGCTACATGGGGTCGTCGCGTTTATCTGGAGAATCGAAGAAGCGCGAGCATGATCGGTTTCTTCAACGTGAGCACACCGACCATCATGATTCTCGATCTCGAGCTCGTCAAGGTCGTACTGCAAACGGGTTTCAAAGCGTTCGAGGACAACGAACACACGGTCGATCCCAAAGCGGATCCTCTGATAGCTGGTGACGCGTTCTTTCTTCGTGGCCAAGCGTGGAGAGATTGCCGTACGGTTTTCTCCACGACCCTCTCCCCCAAGAGGGTTAAACTCATGAGCGAGTCGGTCGAGCGAGCTTGCGAGAAGATGAGGAATCACCTGAGCTCGAAAATGGCTAATGAGCAGCCAAAAGACGAGGCCCGCTCGTTGGAACTCGAGGCCAAGTACCTCTTCTCGCAGTACACGACTGAGGTCGCAGCGGGTACGATTTTTGGCATAGACGGGCACTCCTTCGAGCACGACCGCACCGACACCCTTTTCGACGCGGTAAGGGTATGGTTCTGTCCTTCCACCAATCACGCCATCACTTTTCTGTTGTCGCTTTCACCCCTCGGGAAATTCGTGCGGACTAGCTTCGTGCCACCAGCAATGGACCGCTACTTCAGGAGATTGGTCAATGACGTCGAGGAGCTGCAAAAACGCAACGAGGTCGCTTCGCACGACGTACTACGAATGATGCTGGATCTGGTGAAGGATCGAAAGATTTCGCGCGACGAGGCCCTCTCGCATGCATTCACATTCCTCATCGAGAGCTACGAGACCAGCAGCCTCACACTCAGCTTCACGACTTACCTTCTGGCTAAAAATCCCGAGATTCAAGAAAAAACGCGCCTCGAGATTCAGACGGTTCTCGCGAAATACGGGGGTCGTTTGACCTACGACGCTATCCAAGAGATGAATTACACGGAACGTGTCGCCAACGAGGCAATGCGACTGTTTCCACCGCTCGGGTATCTGGCGAAGAACACCGTGGAGCCGTATCGCCTCGAGGGCCCGGACGGATTGAGCATCATGGTCGAGCCCGGCACATCGATCTTGATCCCCGTAATGGGCTTTCACGAGGATCCCGAGATCTGGGAAAATCCGGATGTTTTCGATCCCGATAGATTCACGAAGGAAAACGTCGAGCGCCGACACAAGTGCGCTTTTTTGACCTTCGGCGACGGACCGAGGGCTTGTCCGGGTAGTCGTCTCGGATTCACTCAGATAAAAGCTGCAATCGCCACTATTCTTCGCGATTATCGTATCGATCTGTCGCCGAAAATGATT
Organism: Ophion slaviceki; assembly: GCA_944452715.1. Classification (NCBI taxonomy): domain Eukaryota; kingdom Metazoa; phylum Arthropoda; class Insecta; order Hymenoptera; family Ichneumonidae; genus Ophion; species Ophion slaviceki. The sequence continues at coordinate 46,594,779 of OX101784.1, forward strand.
GACCCGCTGCGCATCGAAGCCTCCTATTGGCTCAATACGGCTCTCGGAGGATTTTGGATCAAATTGACGCCATTGAAGAAACACTGAACCAACGCAATCCGCCTGGTAATGACTGTGACCTTGATCGGGTTCGGTGTTACGAAGTTAAAGGAAAAAATGACGCGTGCTCGCACGCGAGACCAGCAGCTGATTACTGCTCTGCCTCTGTATTACTCAACATAATTGCACACGAACGATGATAGCCGACAATTACGGATGGAACAAACTCGGCACATTATAATAAATAATTGCAGCGTGGATGCACCGTAATGATCGTCGAAGAAGCTGATTAAATATCGAGTTGTTTAGCGTCATTGAAAAATGTTATCGTGTGTTAGACTCGTTACATGTATATATATATTACGTATTTTATATTTATGGAGACAAAATATTCTGAACAATTTCGAAACGAATAATTCGTCGCTTCGATACAGATTAATTGAGACACAATAAAATCTAAATGCGTTGTCCCAACTATTATTCCGTTGCTTGATCGATCGAGATGAGGCTGAGCTTTGTCGACGCCCTCGTTTTTCCTTTCATCTTCATCCTCTTGGCATTTTTTATGTATTCTTCCTTGATTCCCATTTGTGGAACTCCCGAGTGCTCGGAGTAGCTGTTGAAACGGTTGTTCTCCGAGTAAATCGTACTTCGGGATGATACCTAGAAATGGAAAGATAAAGTAAAGAGAATTAATTACTCGTTTTTTTTTGTAAATAGGGAAAATATGAAAATAGGGGAAATATGAAATGATAATGAACTATGCAATATAAAAAAAAATGGAAAAAAATATACATTTTTTAACAGCTTGGTATTCATACTAAATAGATGTGTAATAAATTTTATGAGTGAATGCCTTCTCATACGAAAAAAAATTGTTAAATTCACACATGATTTAATACCTGTTACTGTGGCCGAAGGCCTTAAGGCGTTACCCCATCTTGTAGCGCAAAAAAAGGCCTTTTTCATGAATTTTTAAAAAGAAAACTACAAAACTTTTTCAATCGATCAATATACCATCTTAAAGAACACATCTTGAAGAACTTTCAGTAATTTTTTGATTGAAAAATATTACATTGTTTAGTGGCAAATGGCCGTCAATGAAATAATGTTTTTATATACACGGTTTACGGTGACCAACATTGCGGCGAAGTGGATCATCTGAAAAAAAAATGCGGATGGATTTAGTCAAATATATTAGGAGTACAACTTTGCAGTGACCGTTTTACTTACAAGGGGACAGTACGGCAGTCGGATTTTTGTAATTTTTCGTACTCATGGTACGTGAAGTTCAGAGCTCGAATATTAATATCCCAAAGCAGTTCGACGCCATATTCAGAAATTTTCGAGAAAATTGACTTTGAAGTTTTCGAGCGCACTCTTATCCCACAAAGATGCAACGATATTCGAACCGGGCTCGTGGCGTACCCGGTAGCGCTCGAGTCTAGTAATCGCGGGGTCGCTCGTTCGAGTCTCACTTCGAAATTTTTTTTAATTCGCATACCTCCGTCATTTAAATATCCCGATAAATTTTTGTTGTATATAATCACATATTATTATATATAATTAATATAATATATCTATATATGTTTATATATGGACAAAATCCATATTTAGTTATTTATGTACAAAATTCATTATAGTTATACATAATTATATATTTTCTCATATATGATCATATATTATTTATATATAACAATAGGTGATTATTTATAAAAAAATAAATAAATAATCCCGGGATAAAAATCATAAAATCTATGCTAATTCACATATATGTAATTATAATTGTCAATGATAAAAGCAAGTCTTATTTTTGATTATCTCTTGCTTGAAATTGCGAATAGGCGACGTAAAAATATCCAGTAATAATATTTACATAAACTCCCTTGTAGATTAATAGGAATATAAATAGAAGAATAAATGTTGAAATATGTGAATGTAACTTTGCGATCAAAGAGAAATCTTCATGAACGTGAATGAAGTTTGTTTTCCGATCGATGTATTGAAAAAAAATTGCGAATGTACAATGCAGCGTTTGTACGGTGTGCGAGATGCCGTGAAAATTACTGTTTTCCTTGTTTTTACGATGGTTATCACTCTGGCTCCTGTAACATTACACCCGATGTATAAAACAAACGAATACAGACCGAATAATAAAGTATTCAATTCCTTACCCGACGTTTTTCATTTTCATCCTAAAAATGTTGTTGGTTATAAATATTGATACTCGAAAATGTATGTTTATAATCAAGAGATAATTAAAAATGACTTGCGTTTTTTCATTTAAAAAAAATGAAAAAAAAAAAAAAAAAAAAAAAATGCGAAGTGAGACTCGAACCAGCGACCCCGCGATTACTAGACTCGAGCGCTACCGGGTACGCCACGAGCCCGGTTCGAATATCGTTGCATCTTTGTGGGATAAGAGTGCGCTCGAAAACTTCAAAGTCAATTTTCTCGAAAATTTCTGAATATGGCGTCGAACTGCTTTGGGATATTAATATTCGAGCTCTGAACTTCGCGTACCATGAGTACGAAAAATTACAAAAATCCGACTGCCGTACTGTCCCCTTGTTAGAGAGCCACTGCGGCCGAAGTAGTGGCCCTAGCTCAATAAAAAAAGTGGCATTTTAAACTAGAGGCTCTGCCAATGTAAACAATTTAAAAAAGCTAACGGATACGTGTATGCATTATAAAGTTATAGGCACTCAAACATGGCAACCTACGAACCGAATTCTCAGCATTTGAGGGAGGTTATGATTTACTTCTTCAACATCAAGAAATCTGCGACTGGAGATGAAAAGTGGGTTCACTACGATAATCCTAAACGCCGAAAATCATGGGGACTGCCTGGTCATATTCCGTCATCGACGCCCAAACCGAATATTCACGGATCCAAAGTGATGCTGTGTATCTGGTGGGACCAGCTGAAACCATCCGAAACCATCACAGGGGAACTCTACCGACGTCAGTTGATGCGCTTGAGTAAGGCACTCAAAGAGAAACGGCCACAATTCAACGAAAGACATGACAAGGTGATACTGCAGCATGACAATGCCCGACCCCATGTTGCAAATGTCGTGAAAAAGTACTTGGAAACGCTGAAATGGGAGGTTTTATTCCACCCGCCGCACAGTAGGAGAAAAGCCCAAAAACCTGGCCAAAACCTCAAATGACCTTTGACGGGAATGAAAATTGGCTTACAGGGGTTTTCAAGGTCGCTGATTACGAATCTGAAAGCCAAATTATCGTAAACAAAATGGCCGATCCAATATGGCTGACATGAATGTTAAAAAGTTGCCAGATGTCGACAAAAATTGGTATTTACGGGTTTTCAAGGTCGCTGATTACGAATCCGAAAGCCAAATTATCGTAAAAAAAATGGCCGATCCAATATGGCCGACATGAACGTTAAAAAGTTACCAGATGTTGACAAAAATTGGTATATACGGGTTTTCAAGGTCGCTGATTACCAATCCGATATCTATTGTTTATAACTTGCAACAAAGAGCTTACAGCAAATTGTTATAAACAAAATGGCCGAGTATCCTGCTAAATAGATAAATTAATATATTTAAAAAAATCATCATAATAAAATAAACGTGAACAGTGTATTCTACGCAATTATTATTTTTATTTCCAAAATACATTCGGAACGTTTCAAAAATAGAAAATTTTATTCTTAATCAAAATCGTAATCGGAGTCGGAGTCGGAGTCAGAATCATTATCCGAGTTTGTATCTATTACAACTCCCGGCACGGCTTCAATCTCGGCGCAAAATTCGTCTGCTACAGCAGTCACTTTAGGAGCGATCAACATCGCTACAGCTTCCGGCGACAAACTCTTCAGCTTCTTCTGTGGTAGTCTTCTGACACTTGAAATGTACGGATCAGAAGTAACTAAGAGCCGATGAAAAACATCTTCCATAGTTTTAACCCTGGAACTTTTTCGCGCAAAATCTTCTCGATATCGTTTGATGTCTTTGTTTCGAGCTTCCTGAGCATCTTCGGATAATTGGCCGATTGGTAATAGAGCATGAGTTATTATCACTGGACCATGAATTAATAGTTTGTGCACCGAAGTAGGCATGGAGTACCAAGGGTATAATGCAACGGTCTTTCTTGCCGTTTCAATAGCATACTGTTCAAATCTTTCACAGTTTATCTCGTGGCCACACGATATAACTTGTAGGATTACGTACAAGCGTTTAATAACTTCTTCGTTGACCCCCGTTATCGCAGCGGAAACCGTCGAATTTTCAAAGAATCGCCGAGCTGTGTTGCCATCATTGCTGCTGCCGTATCCAGGCTTTGGGCGATCGATATTTAGACCCAATTGCTTCTTGAATCCTTCTTGAATGGCCCTCTTGCGTTCCTGGGTAATTTTTTTTTCTTCGGCACTTCGAGCTTGCCATTTTTTAATGCCGAGTTTGTAAGACACGTGTAAGCGATACTCGAAGCACCGTATCCACGCATGCAGCGTCGACAATCCGAACTTCAAATTTGTTTCATTGATTTCCCTTTGCAATACAGTGTCGATGGCATTAAAATCTTTGCTGGTTGCTCCACACAAATAGCACCGTTGAGCAGATTTCGTCAATGATACAGCGTTGCAAACTTTACCATCTATCATGGTGAACAACAACTTGTACATTACGGAGATTTCTTTTCCATCTATTACACTTTCGAATGGACGAAGTGACTTTATTTGTTCTTCAACAATTTGGACTTCATTAAGTGTTGACTCTGTGTCTTCGCGTAGAAACAGTAGTCTAAGCGGTCTACAAAATCGTGGAGACGAGGGTCTGGGGTTCTTCCAAACAACTATTTCTTCCTTCGATTGTTGATCATAACACACGAGTTGTAATGGCACGACTGAAGTAAAGAATACATGCGCATCAGATTTGCTGTCATCACTGAACGTCTGCTTATATTCACTTTGCCCAGAACTTCCATCGCAACCCCACTTGCAAATCAAGTCCATTTTACGAACATTATCTGGAGTCAAGCTTTGAATGAGTACATTTTGGACGAGTAAAATACGTTCAACTGTATGATCTAATAGTGCCTGTAGTTGGACTTCTGCACTACTCTCTGTAATCCTGATTGCATCACGTGGTGGATAACAACGCTTTTTTGCTTTCATCACTTTTTCGTAAGACGGATATAGCTTACAGTTATTTTCCTTCCCTAATCTTCTCATTCCCTGGTAAGTACTCTTGGAGAATTTATATTCAATCATAGCGGAAAGTGCAGCCTCTTCGGATAAAGTAATTTCATCCGTTGCTGAGTAAGCTTTACGATACTTGGAAGCTCTTAAAGGACTCGTCATTGTTACGTCCTTAATAACTTTTGCGGCGTCGGATTGTCCTGAAGAGCGAAGGCTCATCTGAGTAGCGTATGCTAACTCGACCGAGTTGAACGATGTACGAATATCTTGGGTCTTCCTTCGTTTAGATCTTTCACTGGACATTGTAAACTCAAGGGACGGGCGGCCGCCCGTATTACCCGGGCTTGTTACTACAGTGTCTGTAGGTGCGGCAAAACATACCTGCTTGCTAAGCCATTCACCGTTATTCTTGAAAAATACACAGGATTTTCTGTGAGCTTGTTGCCACCTCGTTCTCATTTGATTAAAGAGTATCGAAAAAGTCTGTTTCGAGTCCTCAGGCACTACAACTGTACGTCCGGTGTCCTTGGAAATTTTTTCTACCATAAATTCGATCAAGGAAGCGAATTTATCGGATAAATGCTCGCTGATTATCAGAAATACTTCTTTCCTTGTCAGCACCAATTCTTTGTAACCGGATCCTGTAATAAAGACATAAAATTGTAGAAAATTGGTGTTAAAGAAAAAGATAAAATTTTCAATTAATACAAAAACTTGAACAATGTACATTATTTTACCAAATAAATAACCGCAATAATTGAACTAATTTTAAGAAAATTAGACAGAAAATATTGACATGGATTTGGTTAAAAGAAAGCTTTGCTTACTATATAATATATATATATTCAAATATTTTATTTGAATGTTATAACATTTCATTCATATTTAAGAAATTTTTATGTGGTTGATTTTAATATGTATATATATATATGCATACGTATACATCATAATTAAATCACAGAAAATTTATATATATATATATACACATACATATATATTAAAATAATTTATTTCAAGCGTATAACAGCCGTCTTGTCCGTTATGATGCTACTTCACCCATTCTCAGGTAGAGGCGCAGAGGCTGCTCAATAGTGCCGCGTGCACGCTCGGCTACCGCACGATGCGAAAAAAATCATAACGGACAAGACGCACGTTTTCCGCAGGTAACTCTTATAAATTTCGAAAGCTTATACATTAAACTAAAGGCCGAGACTAGGAGCTTTGCAAAATGTGACAAAATATATAACTTTTCGGACCGTTGAAAATATAAGTTTTCAAAATTATTCAATTTTATTTATGCCGAAGGCTATTCTACATTTCAATCATTTATACATAAACTTTAGATTCAACCGATGTAAAAACATGTTCTACATACCTCCAGAAGTCGTATCCATGTTGCAGAATTGAAATTAAACCCGTCACTTTAAAGTTATGGGTTTTTGAAGTCAGCGTTATTTTCGTCTGTTCAGCGCGTGACACGTACACTCTTCACGAACACTAACTGCCAACTGACGCTGCGGCGCAGGTATACACTTAAAGGGCTTTCCCTTCCACAATAGAATGCAGTTACTAGTCCTCTACCTGAATGACTACTCAACTGACCCTATTTCGAAAATTTATTTTTTGGGGTTTTGGCCAGGTTTTTGGGCTTTTCTCCTACTGTGCGCCGTACTCTCCAGACATTGCCCCTGCCGACTATCACTTGTTCCGTTCAATGGCACACGATTTGGCTGACGAGCACTTCGGTACTTACGAAGAAGTCAAAAATTGGGTCGATTCCTGGATTGCCTCCAAGGACCAAGACTTTTATCGACGCGGGAGGTCGTAGCTAGCGACGGGCAGTACATTGATTAAAAAATATGTAGCCACTTTTTTATAATAAAGCCTTAAACTTTTGAAAAAAACGGTCACTGCAAAGTTGTAATCCTTATAAGTTATAATCCCCCGAAAAAACTCAGGAGAACTATCCGAAAAAATCGCGGTGCGCTTCTGGGCCGGGATTCGAACCCGGGACCTTTCGATTGCCGGTCGACTGCTCTGACCAACTGAGCTACGCCAGCCCGCTTACCTCACCTTTCTCGGATAGTCTCTATATGGTAACGCAACGTTACAAACCCCCCTGCCAGAGTCGATCCGGCTCTGGAGGGTCGACTCGAAATTTTTGCCCAAACTACTCAATATAACTCTGACTCAATACGCAACGGGAACTACAGACGCGGGGATTGTCTGAGGGACGGAAGGGGGAAGGGAAATGGAGGGGCTAGCTCAATGAGACTCTTCTCAAGGAGGGGATTCTTTTCCGCGGCAATCAAGAACAATTCTGGTTCCGGTGCGGTGCGCTTCTGGGCCGGGATTCGAACCCGGGACCTTTCGATTGCCGGTCGACTGCTCTGACCAACTGAGCTACCCGTGAAAAATTTGCCGGCGCTTAAGATGCGGCCGACGCTTGGTACGATATTCAGCACCAACCACTAATACCCAGTGTTGGCCCTTTATACGGGCCAATGATGTGGCCATGATTCTGCCACTGCTCATTTGAAGCATGGTAAACCAACGAACACCCAACCTTGGGCCAAATATCGATTACCAACTGTCAGCCAACTATCGGGTCCCAGTGTTGGCCCCGAACATGGGCCAATCGGTTTATCATGGGTTTGCCAGTCTCGAATTCAAGCTCGGCACACCATCGAAGAGCCAACGCTGGGCCAGTACTAATTAATGACCGTCGGCCAATTGTCGGGGCGAGCGCAGGCCCTGAGTCTGAGCCAATCGTTTGACCGTGGTTTTGCCAATGCTTATTTTTAGCATGGCTCATGATAACTGTTATCTGAAATTCACTTTATTAAAAATAAAATTGATTTATACTAAAGTTTTGTGGTGTATTAAAAAATACCGAGTTATTATGATAGTATTAAGAAACGTCTAGTGTTAAAACGGCGACAAAAATTAGAAGACTCTTTACAGCAGGTTAGGATCAGAGGCAACGAAACATAAAGACAAGTAGATAGTGAAACAAATTTGGAAACATTCCACGAACAAGTGATTGTGCATAACAATGTTAGTGAATCTAATAATTCTTTCGATGAGCAATCATCGAGCACAGAAACGTGTGAATCTGATCGATTGCCGATCTGATCACACTGGGCCAACACTAGCCCGAATATTGCGCCAACAATATGAAGCCGACCTTAGCCCTACTATGGGTCGGTGATCACGCCAACCGTCAGCCAATGATCGTGTTCTCTTTAGCCCAATGTTGGGCCAATACCCCGCCAACTGTTAGGATTTCCGGTACGCCTACTATTGGCCAACCGTACATGCCAGCGTTGGGCCGAAGAGATCACTCCTACCGTGGCGCAACACTAAGCCGGTAGTGCTGCCATTCATCGGCCAATGGTAGAATGTGATTGGCGTGATGCTGGATCGAGGTTGGGTCGGTTGCGTCGTTTTTCACGGGTACGCCAGCCCGCTTACCTCACCTTTCTCGGATAGTCTCTATATGGTAACGCAACGTTACAAACCCCCCTGCCAGAGTCGATCCGGCTCTGGAGGGTCGACTCGAAATTTTTGCCCAAACTAATATCTCAACGCAACGGGAACTACGACAGACGCGGGGATTGTCTGACGGATGGAAGGGGGAAGGGGTACTACAGACCGTCCGGCCTGAGGGGCAGGGAGGGGGCTAGCTCAATGAGACTCTTATCTCAGGGAGGGGATTCTTTTTCCACGGCAATCAAGAACAATTCTGGTTCCGCATATCCTTGATTCGGCCGTGGGCCGCTGTTGGGCGCCATTTATAATCCCCCGAAAAAACTCAGGAGAACTATCCGAAAAAAATGCGGTGCGCTTCTGGGCCGGGATTCGAACCCGGGACCTTTCGATTGCCGGTCGACTGCTCTGACCAACTGAGCTACGCCAGCCCGCTTACCTCACCTTTCTCGGATAGTCTCTATATGGTAACGCAACGTTACAAAGTATAAACTAGTCTTTAATCGAAGGATTTGAAAAAATATTCATTTTTCACAAAATGGCAGACAGTCAAAGTCAATGGTTCGATTTTAACGAAAAAAAAACGGCCGTTTTTTGGCTATAAAACGGCCATTTTTTTTTCGAAAAAAAAATCGAACGATTAAAGACTACATTTTTATTTATTAAATAAGCCTGCAAAATTTGAAGAAGATCGGTTCATTAGTGTTCGAGTAATCTTGGTCACCGACTTCAGAAATGCCATTTCGAGAAAAACGCGTTTAAAGTTTCAATTTTAGTTTACACGAAGAAAATATTTTTTTTGTAAACTTACATAGAGTCATCTATTCCGGGCCCATACCCGGATACTTATACTTCAAAAAAATGCAATAAAAAAAAATCGATTTTTTCAAAATCGCAAGTGCGGGTAACCCCTTAAGCGAATTAAAAAAAATTTAAACAAATCCAGTTATTCAAAAAATCACTACCGCTATGAGATAACATCGAGCTTTTGATTCGATGGCCGAACATTGTACCCCATAACTTTTTGTCGGGTCATCTGAAACCAAAAAACTAAGTTTATTTGATCAAATATACTTTCATATTTATGCATTGAGGGAACTTTGAACCATCTAGAATACGGGGGAAAAAAGTTTCGTACTTGTGAAACAAAGGTCCGCAGGGCTGTGTGGGTTTGCGGTGGCAGTGGCGAGACGTCGACCGTTTTTCTCAGAACACAATTTTTCAAAACGGCACGCAGCATAACTCCAACATTTTTTATTCCTTTCTCTCCAAATTTCGAGCACGACTTTAAAATAATATGTCGAAGAGAAATACGTACGGGATTTTCCATGAGCCAATTATGACATTAGTTATTAACAAATAATTGTCCTTGTTTTCTGTCGAAAAATTAAGTTTTCACTTCAAATGTTTGCCAATTACACAAAAATGCAAATTTTCAAAATCACCTACGTAGTTCTCTAGCTAAACTCATGTAAATTAATAGAATTTTTTTTTTTTCAAATTCCAATTGCGTCAATTCGACTACGTGCCGTAGAGCGTCTCAAATTCAATATGCCTCGCGAGAATGGCACCAGCGTCACAATTTTGTATGATTTTTTAACATAATTTTTCTGTTTTGTTTTCTTGAAGGTATGACTAATAACATCCTTGAATGTTATTATCCTCTTACTTGTCCTTCCACTAAAATAAATCGTGAAAAATCACTTAATTTTAGACGTTTACAGTGGTGTAAGTCCTTAACTCTGATGTTATGCGTATTTTCCAAAACTTAAATGGCTCCGTTCGTGTCCAGATGTAGAAGTATATTTAATTAAAAACCTTTTTTTCTTGTTCCAAATAATCTCAAAAGAGTTTACGAGGCACTGGATTCGGACTGGGAAGACTGGGAACGAAGTATCTTTTTCACCACTTTGTTAATAGCTTAGGATTCCTTTAAAAAAATAATCACCGAGATACGGAATAATCCAGTACAACATTTTGTCTGTCGGATACTTTTTGACGTAGTGAGATTGATCCGGTGTTGAAGGCTGGTTTTATATACCCCTCTTGGCATCATTTCGTCCGAGTTAGTCACTATTTCACTAACAAAATAAGCTATTCAGTCGTGTCCATTCGAGAAATTCGCTGCCTGTTTCGTATTCAAGAAGTCTTATCAGTCGAATTTTCAGCCACCACCTGGTGCACTCGCGGAGTCAAGCATTACGAGAAAAGATATCCTTCGACAAAACCGCCCAATTTCTCAACAAGATTTGGGGCTTATTTTCAAAAGCTCCCTTTTCTTGTAATTATCGTAACATATGTGATATTCCACGTGAATCCGGTGAACTGTTTCCGTGACCCCCGCCAAATCGATTAATTTTTTTTCATCTGATTCCATTGACTCTAAAAGATACCCTGAATTTTTCACATTTTTCGAAACAACACTTAGTCAAAAAAAAAAAATTCTCCGAAAAAAACGCCCCGATTTGAAAATTTGAAAAAATTCCCAAAAATGCGTGATTATATGTAAAAATTTTCAAGCTATCACCCGCTGTGGAAGTATGATGTTTTCTGGGCTTTCTGAGCGGTTAACGTTGAAAAAAATCCGAAAAATTCAAGAACCGCTTACTTGGGGCGGGTACTTAAAATGTTTATACTCAGAGTGAATTTTTTGACCATTTTTGAATAACCATTGGGTTATTCAAAGAAGGTAAAAAAATTATTCAATTTTCGGATTTTTTTAACGATAATCGCTCAGAAGGCACAGAAAAAAATCATACTTCCACTGCGGGTGATAGCTTGAAATTTTTGACATATAATCAAGCATTTTTGGGAATTTTTTCAGATTTTTAAACCGGGGCGTTTTTTTGGAATTTTTTTTTTTACTAAGGGTTGTTTCGAAAAAAGTATTAAAAAATCAGGGTGTCTTTTAGAGTCAATGATATCACATAAAAACATTAATGGAATTGGCGGGGGAACTTGTGTAAACTACTTGATGAATGAATCATTTCGCATTCGCGTGTCCAGTCCTGCACTATCTCGTTTGATTTTCATTCGTGGTTAATTCTCGAGTCGAGGTCGAACGTGACGACGATCTGCGAAAGAATTCGCATTGTTGGTATTGCAGTTCCACCTTTCTCTCTCTCTCTCTCTCTCTCTCTCTCTCTCTCTCTCTCTCTCTCTCTCGCGTTTCACGAGAAATTTATCTCTATATTGAATTGTAAAATTATGCCAATGGCCCGGGAATATCCATCGGAACCGTTGATTTTTTGTTTCAAACGTTCTGGCTCATTTAAGGTTGTTGTAGGGTTAAGTCAACATGTTACCACCGAGCTGAATTTTTTTCTGGATCTTTATGACCTCTTTGCTGATCACCCTGTGCAGTTTGATTACGATCCACAGTACCGTTTATTAGAAAATAATTGGCAACTCGACGTATTTTGTGAGCTAATTACTTTACGCTGATGGAAAACTCCCGATCAATTTTCAGTACTATATTAATGTATGCTAAGTGAATGTTACCATGGAGCTGAAAAAATAGGTACGGTCCGACTAATTATCGGACTAATCCTTTGTACCGTGAAAATGAGGATTCACAGTACCGTTATACAATAAGTAATGTTTTTGATAGCGTTTTTGTGCGAAAATCAAGCACACAAAATATTAGACTGTGCAATCATGGCAAAATGTAAGGGCTTGGACAAATCGACGAAAATGATCTCCGCACGTGTTCAAAGCAGCGATGATGGGAATTAAGGCCTTAGGCCACAGTAACGGGTATAAAATCATGTGCGAATTTAACAATTTTTTTCGTATGAAAAAGTGATTCACTCATAACATTAATTACTGATCTATTTAGTATGAATATCAAGCTCTTAGAATTTTTTTTCAATGTACAAAATGGCCGACTACTCGAAACTTCTCGAAATAGCTTCTTTCCAATTGGCGTGACAAATAACTTCGACAATTTTAACTCGATTTACTTCAAATTTAAAAGTTATGTTCCTAATTGCATTTCGCAGAGAAGTACGAACGGAATTTCTGATCAATCGAAAACTTTTCATTTTATGAGCAGTTTTTGAGCAGTTATGACGAATTTTTTAACTGAAAATTCATTTCGTAAGTTCAAATACCTACAACTTTTGAATAAAACAATATTTTTTAATTTCGTACGTTCTTCTCTAGGTATTCTAATGTAGATTAACGAGAATTTTTGTTTTTTGTTCTAGGTAAAAAATTGTGGATGCTAAATGTCACGCCGCGGAGCGCCTAAAAAAAGTCTGCAAAAGAAAACATTAGTAGTCGGCCATTTTGTACATAAAAAAAATATATATTTTTCTAACAGCTTGACATTCCTGGCAGTCATTCACTGCAATATATGAGAACCTTGACACCACTTGTATACGGTCATATGCATCAACTCTATATTAGGCGAGATGAGGAAGCATGTGGGGATTCGCGAGGAACAACGAGAACGATACGCAGTTACGAGATAGAAACATGAACGTTCAGATATCGCTTCCTCTTCAACGCGCGACGTGATCAGCGTGAAAAAGAAGAAAAACGATGGAGACAACGACGTTGATCCTGACATCAGTTTGTTCGCTCGCGCTAGTTGTTTTTCTCTACAAAGTGTTGTTCGGTTCGTTGAGTTATTGGAAATCGAGAGGAATCCCGTGCGTACCGGGTGCCCTGCCCATTTGCGGCAACACTTTTACGGTGTTGAGGCGGAAGGAGAATCTGTCTATGTGGTCCCGTCGCGTCTATCTGGAGAACCGAGGCAGCACGAGCATGATTGGTTTCTTCAACGTAACCAAACCGACCCTCATGCTTCTCGATCCTGATCTCATCAAGATCGTCCTGCAAACGAGTTTCAAGGCGTTTCAGGACAACGAGTTCAGGGTCGATCCTAAATTGGATCCTCTGATAGCTGGTGACGTGTTCGTACTTCGTGGCCAAGAGTGGAGAGATTCCCGTGCGATTTTCGCCTCGACCCTCTCGGTCAAGCGGGTCAAGCTCATGAGCGAGGCGATCGAGCGAGCTTGCGAGAGAATGAGGAGTTACCTGGGCTCGAGAATAGCGGATAAGCAGGAGGGAGACGACGCGGGTTCGTTGGAGCTCGAGGCGAAGCTTCTTTTCTCGAGGTACACGACCGAGGTCGCGGCAAGTACGATTTTCAGCATCGACGGACGTTCTTTCGAACGTGACACCACGAATACTCTTCTCGACTCGATAAAGCCGTGGTTAGTGCCTTCTACGAAACAAACAATCATCTTCCTCTTGTCTCTGACTCCCTTGAGGAAATTCTTGCGGCATAGCTTCGTGCCACCGGAAATGGACGCGTACTTCCGGAGAATGTTCAAAGAGGTCGAGGAGCTGAGAAAACGCAACGAGATCGCTTCGAACGACGTACTACGGATGATGCTGGATCTGGTGAAGGATCAAAAGATATCGCGAGACGAGGCGCTCTCGCATGCTTTCGCCTTTCTCATTGAGAGCTACGAGACCAGCAGCCTCACACTCAGCTTCGCGGCTTACTCGTTGGCCAAAAATCCCGAGATCCAAGAAAAAACACGACTCGAGATTCAGACAGTTGTCACCAAGTACGAGGGTCGTTTGACCTACGAAGCTATCCAAGAGTTGAATTATACGGAACGTGTCGTCAACGAGACACTGCGCTTGTTTCCACCAGGTGGTTACATGACCAAGATCGCCGTGGAGAAGTATCGTCTCGAGGGCTCGGACGGACTGAGCCTCACAGTCGAGCCCGGTACATCGATCATGATCCCCATGATGGGACTCCACCGGGATCCCGAGATTTGGGAAAATCCGGACGTTTTCGATCCCGAAAGATTCACGAGGGAAAACGTCGAGCGGAGACACAAGTTCGCTTATTTGCCCTTTGGCGAGGGACCCAGAGCTTGCCCGGGCTATCGTCTCGCACTCACTCAGGTCAAAGCCGCAATCGCCACTATTCTTCGCGATTATCGTATCGATCTGTCACCGAAAATGAGTGATCCACTGCGCATGGATCCGGCCCATTTTCTCAACACGGCTCTCGGAGGTTTTTACATCAAATTCACGCCATTGAAGAACGACTGGACCACCGCAAATCCACCTGGTTGCGTGAACTTATGATGACTTGGAAGATTTCAGCTTTACGAGATTGAATAAAAAGTTCAGACGCGAGCTCGAGAGGGAGAAGTGCTGACTGCCATCGATCTCCATCTTTGTATCGTCAAAAATATTGTAAACAAACGATGAGAAAAAAAGTGGAATATAATGGCGTATGAAAAAACCTAGCCTCATTGTAATCCGCAACAGGTGCTCGGATGCACAAAAATATTGTGTGTACAAGTATGACTTTGTGGATTTTTTTGATGAAATAACATTTATTTGAAGCGTAATAAATCATTCTTACCTTTCGCAAAACATGTTGCATCGGAAGCTACAACTTTTGCCCATCTTTCAGCCAATAACCGGGTTACACGCTAGTAGAAGTCCGGTGCTTTTGAAGCGATCCAGTTAAGAAGCTAATTTTTAACGTCTTCATATGAAATGGACCGCCCTCCAGAAAGAACCAATGGCATAGATCGAAACGAATAGTTATCTGCGGGGGGAAATGTTCGGATGTATGTTGAAACGAAATCTTGGCCTCCCATAGACGATAGGACTGTAAAGGCCAGTCTGCGGGCAAAGCTAACCGAGATCCGAAAACAACACTTTTTCAACGAAAGAAAGGAGAAAATGATTGAAATTTATGAATAATAACCCTCTTTTTGTGACGACGAGAACATTTAATTATAAAATGCAAAGAATTTGTTTGTTAACTCATTAACTTCCTTTTTTGTATTTGCGTTTTGTATTTCTGTTAACTTTCTTTCATGTATTTGAGTTATTATTAACGAGCTATAGTAGATTGTTAATGGTAACGAACCTGTTACGGTTAATTGATAGTGTGCTCAAAGTCAAATGAATAAAATGTGATAATAATAATAATAATTGATACTACTTCGCACGTGGTTTTATTATTCTACGTAGACTGAGATCAGCAGTAGTGGTGGTTTGCTGCTATCGATATATTTATATTATATACCAATGGCAGAACACCGACATTGGTATATATATATTATTTATACATAAACATATAAATATGTTTATAAATAAATATACCAATGGCAGAAAACGACCATTACCATTCACTCTATGTGAAATTTATATAAGAAATTGCATATATTTATGAATATGAAAAAATTATAAATATATCGTTTTTCTGTACATTAATGTATACAATTCTTTATGTGAATTTCGCATAGGGTATTTTTTCATATTTTGTTCGTTTTTATATTCATACGCATGAAATTTTCAAAGATAATAATAAAATTATATAAAAAGGATATATAATTTTCAAGGATAAAAATCTATGAAGATTTTAGATAGCCATTTCCGTATAACATCTTTACAGATTTATCAATATATTAACATAAAAACATACCATTTAATTTTATATAATTTGTCCGTTCATGTACGCAGTCATATAAGGTTCTCTAGGGTTACATAAAATGTATGAAGATTTTATATGTCCATTTCCGTAAAACATCTTTATAGATTCATTTCTACGCAATATTTATAAAATCGTTTTTAAAAAAATTTTCCTGGGGTGAATATAGCGGGTGAGGTAGAATCTGCCTTCTACTGGACAATTATTGACAGATACAAAAACATGTCGTCTGGTATTGTGATGCTGCAAAATGCTTTTAATTCGTGTGGTACCGAATTTCGGGCTTTTGGACCATTCCCATGGCATTCAAGTGTAAGAAAGTGCATTCTTGGGTAAAATTAAAAGCAGCATTCGAGTCTAGAATTTTGATAAAATCGATTTTTATTTTGGCATTTTCTTAAAGTATCGACTCTGAAGGCGGTCCTCTAGTTTCTCAGGTCGAAAAAATCGATTTTTTTTTTTCATAATTCACATCTACAACATGTGGAGAAAATGTGTGCCAAAGGATTTTTCGATATTCGAAGTGATTCACAAGTTACGGCCCTGGAACGGAGCAGGTATACTTTCAAACGCGTTTTTCTCGAAACACCATTTTTCGAAACGGTGACCACGATATTTCAGAAACTACTGCACCGATCTTGTTCAAATTTATACAGCATCTTTAATATGTTATAAGCCAGCGATAGACTAGGATTATCATGATTGCTTCGATAGTTTTTTTTGTACGAGCGAAAAACTTAAGAAAAAATGAGTAAAAAATATAATGTAATTTTCAAAAGGGTATAAAAAAGTCAATTTTTGTAATTTAGAATTCACTCTAGTTCAATCGCTAGTCTTAAATATGAAGATTAAAATGCCGTTTGGTTTTTTGATTTCAGATAAGCAGAACAGCCGCAATCTTGGTCACCGTCAAGCACCTCTTTTACTTGATGTCTTCCTGTCGACCACTGTAACTTTTATTCTATTATATATTTTGACTTCAAAAAATTTGTAAAGCTTATTTAAATGTTAATAAAGATTATGCAAAAACAATGAGATTGATTATTTCGATGCTTTGCCCGTAAAAAATTATTGAAAAAGCCGTAAAAAAACAGCCGAGAAACTAGAGGACCGCGTTAAGAATATGTCCTCGGAAGGAAATTTCTAAATTCCCAATATTCACATGCTTATAGCGATTATAGTTTCCGCTTATAGCGGAAACAAGACCAGAATAGGATCGGCCGGTCGGAGCTACGAATTTCAAAGGCTTCCAAGATAGCTCTAACTGCTCGCAGGGAAGAACGAGGTTTTGAATATCATTATTTCGAAGTCGCGGAAGGCACACTTTACGAGGCAATAATGGCCGGTGAATATAACGTAAGTACAACATGGTACAAATACCACTTAGATAGTTGTGGTTTTCTGAAATTGTACTCAAAACCTTAAACTCGTTTTTCTCGAAACTACTTTTTTTCAACTTGGTTTAAAACCTCCCTTCAGTATATATCTCTCTATCGTCCCTACCTCGGGAATTGCGAAATTATTATTATTACTAATTTAGTACTAAAACTTTCTCTCTTTGGTACCTGCCATAATGACATTCTTAAAGATCAAGAAAATTGGTTTTATTTTTGTTTTAGATTAATGGGAGCTTTGAAATCATGTCAACTGCCTCAAGCCAATTTTCCACGACCATATTTAGAGGCCCATAAAAACTTTTCAATTTTTACTTGTTTCGTACAATTTTTTTGGCAATGTTCTTGAGACATCAATTTTTAAAAACCAAAAAATGGACGGTGAAAATATTTCTCGTTATTTTTTTAATCAACCCTAAAAGAACGACTGCAATTTAGATCTCTAGACTAGAATACTGCTTTTGTCCTGCTGCCAATCCTTTTTCCCACGCATCTTCGTCCAGTAATGCTTCCAATTGTACATCGTCAAGTGTTTTCGGTTGCTTTCCATACGGTTTATCATCCAAATCAAAATCATGCTCTCCGAATCGTTGAAACGACATTTCACCCATGCTTACCGATGGAGCGTGTGCTTCATGAAGAGCCACAGACGAGCGATGGCTTTTAGCTGCATTTTTCTTTTAAAAAAATGATGCATTAATACTTGCCGCACGAAATGTTTATTCGGTAGCAAAGGAGACATTTTCAATACGATAAATATAATAACTATTGACACTTCAGTCGAATAGCATCAACTACGTTTGGCAGCTGTGTACAGATCTCTCGAATACAAGTGTCACCAACCTCACCATAATGCCACTAATACGAGATACCCCGCCTATATGATGTAAATGAAGTCGAATAAGATAATGTTTCCTGCAAAAAATGTTTGCTTGTAGGCAACACTCTGTGGGGCCCCCCTTCCAAAATTCAAAGACTGGCGTGCCATCGCATTTCAACCAGTTGCTATGACGTAAGAAAGTTGGATCTAAACAAAATGTAATAACAAAGACCCCTAGATATAAATGTCAACTCCTAAAGAAATAATGAATAATAATACGAACGTATTCAAAATATTGTACTTTTGTATCTCCTTCTTCTTGATCTTTGAGGTGCAGGGTGAGGTGTTGTACTATCGGACTAACGATGTTATTCTGGATTCCAAACGATACATGGCTCAATTGCTGACAGTTCATCAGCACCACTTGTGGGGACATGTGTATCTATGCAACGTTATGGAGGCCAAAAGGGGTCCATAACAGGGTAACACGTGTTACAAGTCGCGATGAAGGCCAACGAGAATTAGGCAGGTGCGACATTGCGATTAGAATGCGTAATTCGTGCTTGCGTAACATTATCAATGCTCATGATCGACATGACTAAAGGAAAATAAAAACAAGTAGACAACATCGGACATTTGGATTCGCTGAACCATTAAGCCTTCTAGAACCACTAGAAGGAGGTTGAAGTGGTCCAGTTGAGACAAATGACGGTCTATGGTTTTTTTTATGAACCTCAAAAAAATACATACAAGATGTAGATTTATTCTATAGATGTTAATTTTTCATAAAATATATCATTAAGGGGGAATATACACCTAGGAGCCGGAAAAAGGTCATTTTTGTGAATTTTTTCAAGGAAAACTATTTGAAATTTCGGATTGGGGTTTTAATTATCTAAAAGTATATACATTCAAAAATGTGTTTAATTTCCTTTATTTAAAAATATCAAAAATATACAAGGATATTGTATGATCCTTGGAGCTTCGTAAAAAAATCTGCGAATACGGTACCCACTGGCGTTTCTTCAAAAATCATCTGAAAAAAAACCAAAACTATTATTACATTAGATACTATAATCTAGTACTTATCGTAGCCGATTTTGAGAATATCGATTTATGACAAACTGGCGGACGTTTGAACATAAATAGTGATTTTTGGGCCAAAAATTAGTTATTACTTTGCCTATAAAACAAAAACTAAGTAACGGAAAAAAAATCCTATGACAAGTACTAGATAATGGTGTATAGAATAACCACAAAAAACCTCAAGGCAATCGGTTCATTGGTTTTCGAGAAATTTTGGGTACCGATTTGAAGAACGCAGTTTTCAGAAAAACGCGTTTGAAACTTTGGGAATGAATAAATCATGAAATTTGTCAACTTACATGGAATCATCGATACCAGGCCCATAGTGTAGGTCTTCTACGGTCGACGGAATGTTCATAGCTTCTAAATGGATTTTTTCGACCATCTTGGTGTATATCTCTCCTTAAAGGGCAAAATTAAGCATTTTTATATTTTTATTACGTAAATAAGAAAAACGTTTTTGTTACTACTAACTTGAAAAAGTATAACGTTATCAATGATTATTTTGAAAAAAGTGCGCCAGCGAATGTTTTATACAACTTAGAATGAAATTTTGAGTAATTTATAATTATGCCTATTTATATTTATGTCACCGGATTATTTATTGTTACCATTAATTAATTTTCAGAGTTGCCGAAATACAGCAACTTCGCTGACATTGAGGTTGACAACAATGTTCTTCATTCGCCAACCAAGATTCGTAATTTCTCATCAAACCTTCATGGTTCAATATCGAATATATATGGTTTGCGATAAGCAAGATGGGGTTTTGGTTGCTAAATGTTTATTTTGCGTTAATCGGTTGTTAGGAATGGTTTATTCTATGTACGTGGAGGGAGGGGGGAGGGGGGTTAAGGTTCTGCATGTTCAAGTTTTTAACTTAAAACTCGCGCGCAATTGTACCATGGGAAGTTGACAGCTGTCCATAAGGAATGTCAGTTAAAGGAGGAAGTAATTGTACAAGAACTTGCACAGTAGCTTTCATACTTCCCCCATGCAATAAATGCAAAAAAAACTTTCTTTTTTTATAATTCTTGAAAGTACATATATTCAAAAATATGTTGGCAACATTTTTATTCCAAGTCCGAAAATTAACAGAGTTACGGTAACTTTAATGAGAACAAGGAGCGTGACCGATTAGTGCCCTCAGTCCTTACAGGTGTGGCATCGTTCACAATAGATGAAGTGCGGGCTCTCATTATTTCGTGAAGTATAATGAAGATGAAGAACCGTCCTACCCCGCGACTAGATACTCAAATGTAGGTATCAATATTCTAGAAAAAAAACATAACGTCATATCGAGGAAAACGGAACGAAAACATTGAACGCGATTTTCTCGAAACTACTTCCTTCGACCTTGTCCCAGCGAGGACGCAAAAACTTATCAACCGAACTTCAATTTTTTTTACGTTTTTGGATTCGCAGTGACTACAGTTGTACGTAGCCGATTTTTTAAAATTTTGATCATTAGCATTTTTAAAGACTGCTTGAATACAAAAAAGGGCCTTGAAAACAGAAAAAATGTCCAAACTGTCGGCATTTTGTAAAAAAAAAACCGAATAACAAAATCGCTACGCATAACGATAGCTACATTTGTATAGATATCAATAAATTGTTGACTTTTTATTTGCAGATAACCTTTCATATAGATATCGATGGACAAAAAAAAGAATTTTTTTTTCGAAGTTAAATCAAGGCACATATCTCGGTTAGTTTTGAAGATTTTTTCATAAAAATCGATGTAAAAATAGATGAATACATTAGGTGTAGTAAAAATAAATCCATAATTTTTGCATGAAATTGAAGGAAAAAATAATGGATTTCTTATTACTACGCCTAATAAATATTATACTTCATAAAATGAGTATAAACCCGATCCTTCCATAATTAGTTATGTCTATTGACGTCAAAGCACCTGTTACGTAATGGAATAGAGGAGGGGGGGTCCGACCAGGCGTTGTGGTCCTGGTACGTGGCGAAGGTGGGGGTGAGGGGGGGGCGGGGTAAATTGGGGAATTTATGTACGCCCCTCTAGCGGACCGATGATTCGGTTTGGTCTTCTATTACTTCCGATCTCTGGCAGTCATCCATGAGCACCGTTCAGAACCTTGACGAAACTTGCGACGTCATTTACATCAATAAAACGAGACGATAAGTGGAATTACGTGGGGAGTCGCGAGCAACAGCGAGAGCGACTCGCAGTCAGGAGATTGATACGAGAACGTGAAGATTTCGGTCGCGCAGTCTCCTCGACGCGTAACGTGATCGGCGTGGAAAAAAGTAAAGAAATGGAGGTAACAGCGACGACAACCCTGATAGCAGCTAGTTCGCTCGCGCTAGTTGTTTTCCTCTACAAAGTGTTATTTGGTGCGTCAAATTATTGGAAATCGAGAGGGATCCCGTGTCTACCGGGTGCTCTGCCGTTCTTCGGCAACACTTTGCCGGTGTTGAGGCTGAAGGACAATATGGCTACATGGTCCCGTCGGGTCTATCTGGAGAATCGGGGCAGGGCGAGCATGATCGGCTTCTTCAACATGAGCACACCGACCGTCATGATTCTCGATCCCGAACTCGTCAAGATCGTACTGCAAACGGGTTTCAAAGCGTTTCACGACAACGAACACACGGTCGATCCCAAATTGGATCCTCTGTTAGCCAGTAACGGGTTCTTCCTTCCGGGCCAACAGTGGAAAGATTCCCGTGCGGTTTTTTCCCCGGCCTTGTCCATCAAGAGGATCAAACTCATGAGCGAGGCGGTCGAACGAGCTTGCGAGAAAATGAGGATTTACCTGAGCTCACAAACAGCGAATAAGGAGGCAAAAGACGAGGCTGGCTCGTTGGAGCTCGAGGCGAAGTGTCTCTTCTCGAGGTACACGGCTGAGGTAGCGGCGGGTACGGTTTTCAGCATTGACGGACACTCCTTCGAGGTCGACACCCCGAATACTCTTTACGGCGCAACGAGTGTATGGTACGGTCCTTCCACCAATCACGCTATCACTTTCCTGTTATCGCTGTCTCCCTTCGCGAAATTCGTGCGGACCAGCTTCGTGCCGCCAGCAATGGACACGTACTTTCGGAAAATGGTCGACGACATCGAGGAGATGAGAAAACGCAACGAGATCGCTCCGAACGACGTACTGCAGATGATGCTGGATCTGGTGAAGGACAAAAAAATATCGCGCGACGAGGCAATCTCGCATGCTTTCACTTTCTTCATAGAGAGCTACGGGACCAGCAGCCTCACACTCAGTTTCGCGGCTTACTTGTTGGCCAAAAATCCTCAGATCCAAGAAAAAACGCGCCACGAGATTCAGACAGTTCTCACGAAGTACGACGGTCGTTTGACCTACGATGCTATCCAAGAGTTGAATTATACGGAACGTGTCATCAACGAGACACAGCGATTGTTCGCACCATTCGGATATCTCGCCAAGGTCGCCGTGGAGAGGTATCGTCTCGAGGGCCCGGACGGATTGAGCCTCATGGTCGAGCCCGGCACATCGATCTTGATCCCCATCATGGGACTTCACGAGGACCCCGAGATCTGGGAAAATCCAGATGTTTTCGATCCCGAAAGATTCACGAAGGAAAACGTCGAGCGCAGACACAAGTGCGCTTATTTGCCCTTCGGCGATGGGCCCAGAGCTTGTCCGGGTATTCGTCTCGCACTTACTCAGATCAAAGCCGCGATCGCCACTATTCTCCGCGATTATCGTATTGATCTGTCACCGAAAATGAGTGATCCGCTGCGCATCGAACCGGCCTACTTTCTCAATACAGCTCTCGGAGGATTTTTCATTAAATTGACGCCATTGAAGAACCACTAGTCAACCGGAATTCTCCCTGGTTGCGAATAAAATTCCGTATGAACAAACCTCGCCTCATTGTAATTCGCAACAGGTGCTCGGATGCACACATTTATTCGGTGTACAGTAGGGTGGCACAATTTTGAACTCTATTTCTTTTCCCCCTTTTTTCCTTTTTCTCACCATCCAATTATCTTCTTTAAAGAAAAAGAAAAATTGTCGCGGAAGCCGCGAGTGGTCAACAAATATTTACAGGTCACTCAAGCCTCGCAAACATTCAAATGTTCATCACAAAATCGTTTCTTTTTGTCCGCTTTTCACCCATGCATTTTACGCTTTATAATTTTTAAATCAATCTTGCAAAAGCTCTAGCCGGCCAATGAATATTTAGTGGTCGCACAAAGTTTTGGAAGCTCAGAATTTCCGCCAAAAAATAAATTTCGCATGCACTATAAATCCTTGCTGCTACAAGGAATTATAGTGCATGCAGATTTATTTTAATTTTAAGTGTAACAACTTATATATCAATATCTGTAATATAAAGTTATCAAAAAATTCATGAAAAGAGCCTTTTTTAGCGTCTAAAGTGAGAAGACGCCTTAAGGATACTTAACCCTTAGAGTGCACACCTCTGCCGTCGACCTATAAGTGCACACTGGGTCAATGTGACCCATGACGATTTTCGGGGCGTTATATCTCAGTAAATATGCATTTTTTTTTGTAGAGACCTTTTTTGTAGTTAAATATCTATATTTTATGGCTGCAATTGGTTTTTTTTGAAATAATAAAGATTTAATGCCAAAACATTGGCTTAAAGTGGAGCATGCATTGAAAAATAAGCACTCTCACAAAAAAAATTGTATTTTTTTTTTATTAAAAAAAAATCCCTTGGGGCTTTTCAAGAGGAAGGTATGTACATACGAAGAAAAAATATAGTGTCGACCAATCTTCCAAAAAGTATATTTATCTCGAAGTTTGAAAAGAGGCATTTTTTATGGAGTAAAAAGTGGGAAAAAACGATTTCTATGAAGAATTATTTATTCATAAGTGGAAAAAAAGAACAAATTTTTGTCTGAAAACATTACACATATGAGTTTGATTCATTTGCACTACAATCAGTGGATAAGTAAACGCGATGCATTCCACACATAGCCCTTTTGCATCTAGGGCACTGCCTACCGCGGCCTACCGCGAGAGCGGGCATTAAAGGCACGCTGTTGTTGGCAGCTCGTTTCCGCACCCAGGTTATCGATGTCGTCCTCACTATCAGTAGTTTCCTCTTCCATTTTCTGTATATAGTCGTCATCCTCATTGGACGTATTGCCCCCGAAGTCATCGTCATCTGACTCCGCGAGCAAAACGCGTTCCAACGAACTCTCAGACTCCTCGTTCGACATTCTACATTTGTGATTTATTATTATTAAAACGTAAAAAAAAATATCTAGTAGCATTTTTTATCACAATACACTCACCTGTTGAGATAACAAACACAATTTTACTCGAAAAAAAAATTCAATTTTCAACGCACTAGTGCACACACGGGGCAATATGACCCAAGGTCTATTTCCGATGGCTGTCCGATAAATACTAACGCGGACAGATAATTCCTACCTGGGCTTATCTAGTCAGGAAGAGTGGGGGAACATCACGCCGTCGAATATTCGGGAAAAAGACCGTTATATTTCGTGGTACAACCGGCGAAAGCAAAATGCATGGGTCAAAACGACCCAGTGTGCACTTTAAGGGTTAAAATGTCGACCCGGTGGGTTGGTCTAGTGGTTAGCGTGCGTGCGAGGTTGCAGTTTCGAATCCCAGTCGCGTCACTTTCGTCGTGAGATGTTTTTCTTCGATATTTCTCGGTGAAAGAAGACTAGTTCCGTGACTGGGAGGCGAACTTGGGACCGGCTGTATCGGCATAGGTTGTCCGCAGTTTCCCTATGCCCATGACAGATGTCATGGTGAATACGATACAGAAGGGGAAGTCGGCTGCTAACGCTCCAACCATCTTAGGAGCTTAAAGTTAACCGAAAATCTGTCTACGTAATCCCGTTTCGGCTATCCGGAAAATTAAGGCAACAGAGGCATGGCCGGTTTCTCCAACATGGGTTTCCAGAAGTGTTTCAGGACACCGAGCTCGCGTTCGATTTTAGTTTGGATTCTCTAATAGTGTATCACGCGTCCACCGATCTTGGTGGAGACCGGCGGTCTCGCACTGATTTTCCCGAATGCCTTCGATCAGCACCTATCCACTATCCTCTGCGATTATCGAATCAATCTGTCACGGAAGATCATTGATCCGTTGGGCATCGAGCCGGCCTGTTTTCTCTGTACGGTTCTTGGAGGATTTTTCAAGAATTGAAGAACGACTAGAGCAACGCAAGTTCACCTAGTTGTCACTTTAAGATGACCTCGAGATCGGAAGCGTTCAGCGTTGTGAAATTGAATGGAAAGATAAGGCAGGCTCGAATGAGAGACCAGCAACCGATTATATATCTCTCTACATTGACTAACATGTACTAAACAAACGATAAAACCAGGAAAAAACTAAAATCGAATGCTTGATATAAATAAACTCTATTCCACATATCGATACCTATCAATATGTTGTATTTCATTGTTTCCGGCTTCTGGAATGTTTTCCAACATTTCCATTTAGACGGAGTCAGGTTGTGAACTATGATCAAAATAATTCGCCGGTGGCTTGATCGACCCTCACATCGATTGAGCCTTAGACTTTGCTCGTTTTACCTTCATCCTTATCCTGTCGATGTTTCTAATATATTCGCCTCCTAGGCTGCCTGTATCGACACCAGTTTTTTTCAGTTAGCGTGTATTAGGATAAAGTGACTGAGGGCACACTCTGGACGAGCTCTAAGAGGGCAAAAAAGTGCAATGACAGATGTGCCGTAGAAGTCGTCGGAATGGAATGGTAAACGATCGAAAGAGCATAAGAAGGAACGTTGAGTAACAAAACGAATGATAATCATGTTTAACGCTCTTGTTCTCAATTTATATGACGCCAACATAGGCCTTATCGTTAGCAGACGGACGTTTTGATTCGCTCTATTACCCTCGATCTCTGGCAGTCATCCATGAGCACAGTGCAGAACCATGACGTAACTGGCGAGGTCATTTACATGAATACAACGAGGCGATAAGTGGAATTACGTGGAGAGTCGCGAGCAACAGGGAGAGCGACTCGTAGTCAGGAGATTGGTACGAGAACGTGAAGATTTCGGTCGCGCAGTCTCCTCGACGCGTAACGTGATCGGCGTGGATAAAAGTGAAGAAATGGAGGTAACGGTGACGACAACCCTGATAGCAGCTAGCTCGCTCGCGCTAGTTGTTTTCCTCTACAAGGTGTTATTTGGTGCGTCAAATTATTGGAAATCGAGAGGGATCCCGTGTCTACCGGGTACTCTGCCGTTCGTCGGCAACACTTTGCCGGTGTTGAGGCTGAAGGACAATATGGGCACATGGTCCCGTCGGGTCTATCTGGAGAATCGGGGCAGGGCGAGCATGATCGGCTTCTTCAACATGAGCACACCGACCGTCATGATTCTCGATCCCGAACTCGTCAAGATCGTACTGCAAACGGGTTTCAAAGCGTTTCACGACAACGAACACACGGTCGATCCCAAATTGGATCCTCTGTTAGCCGGTGACGCGTTCTTCCTTCGTGGCCAAGAGTGGAAAGATTCCCGTACGGTTTTCTCCCCCGCCTTCTCGGTCAAGAGGATCAAACTCATGAGCGAGGCGGTCGAACGAGCTTGCGAGAAAATGAGGAATTATCTGAGCTCGAGAACAGCGAATAAGCGGGCAAGAGACGAGGCCGGCTCGTTGGAGCTCGAGGCGAAGTGTCTCTTCTCGAGGTACACGACCGAGGTCGCGGCAGGTACGGTTTTCGGCATTGACGGACACTCCTTCGAGCTCGACACCCCGGATACTCTTTTCGACGCAATTAGGACATGGTTCGGCCCTTCCACCAACAACGCTATCACTTTTCTGTTATCGCTGTCTCCTTTCGCTAAATTCGTGCGGTCTAGCTTCGTGCCGAAAACAATGGACGTGTACTTCCGGAGATTGGTCAAGGACGTCGAGGAGCTGCAAAAACGCAACGAGACCGCTTCGCACGACGTACTTCGGATGATGCTGGATCTGGTGAAGGATAAAAAAATATCGCGCGACGAGGCACTCTCGCATGCTTTCACCTTCCTCATAGAGAGCTACGAGACTAGCAGCCTCACACTCAGTTTCGCCACTTACTTGTTGGCCAAAAATCCCCAGATCCAAGAAAAAACGCGCCTCGAAATTCAGACAGTTCTCACGAAGCACGACGGTCGGTTGACCTACGATGCTGTCCAAGAGTTGAATTATACGGAACGTGTCATCAACGAGACACAGCGATTGTTCGCGCCACTCGGTTATCTCGCCAAGGTCGCCGTGGAGAGGTATCGTCTCGAGGGCTCGGACGGACTGAGCCTCATGGTCGAGCCCGGCACATCGATCTTGATCCCCGTCATGGGACTTCACGAGGACCCCGAGATCTGGGAAAATCCAGATGTTTTCGATCCCGAAAGATTCACGAAGGAAAACGTCGAGCGCAGACACAAGTGCGCTTATTTGCCCTTCGGCGACGGGCCCAGAGCTTGTCCGGGTATTCGTCTGGCATTCACTCAGATCAAAGCCGCGATTGCCACTATTCTCCGTGATTATCGTATTGATCCGTCACCGAAAATGAGTGATCCGCTGCGCATCGAACCGGCCTACTTTCTCAATACAGCTCTCGGAGGATTTTTCATCAAATTGACGCCATTGAAGAACCACTAGATCACCGCAATTCTACCTGGTTGCGTGAGCTTACCTTGAAAGATTGCAGCGATACGAGATTTGATGAAAACATCAAGATTCGAGCTCGAGAGAATGAACTGCCAATTGCTATTGATCTTTGCCCTCGTATCATAAAAAATATTGTAAACAAGCGACGAAAAAAAAATTAAATAAAATTCCGTATGAACAAACCTAGCCCCATTGTAATCTGCAACAAGTGCTCGGATGCACAAGCTCTATATTTTCCCTTTTTCTCACCATTCAATAATTTTCTTTAGAATAAAAAAATATTCACCGAAGCTGCGAGTGGTCAAAAAATATTTACAGGTCACTCAAAACTCCTAAATTTTCAAATTTTCATCAGAAAATCGATTTTTTTGTCCGCTTCTCACCCATGTATTTTACGCTTTATAATTTTAAAATTAACCTTGCGGAAGCTCTAGCTGGACAATGAATAGTTAGTGGTCGCTCAAGATTTTCGAAATTCAGAATTTCCGCCAAAAAATAAATCTCGCAAGCACTGTAATTCCTTGTAGCATAAAAACAAAATAAACAGCGAAGTGTTACATTTTCTAAATAATTTATTAAAATAATTTGTAATAAACACCAATTAGACGATATGTGTTATTATGTATTATTGTATTACGGCGTCGCTCGTCACAGAGTACAGCTACGATTGGTCCGCTGTTTGAATAACAAGACCAACTGTGGGACGCATTACGATGCGCGGAAAACAGCTGCCATTTGAGTTTTACGAATAAAACGACCTATAATTTTGATTACGGATAAGATCTATAAGGGGATATACCAGTGTGATACTTTCAAAAAATCGATTTAGTTTGCCTTTTTTCGACAGTTCATACTTTCAAGAATATCCTGTAAACATTTCAAGGCCGTATCTCTAATAATGTTATCTTGCAAAAATCGATAGTTAAATCTTTAAACGCGTTTTTCTCGAAATGAAATTTTCCAAATTTGTTGACATTGTAACTCAAAGAGAAATTATCCGATTCACTTGAAATTTGAATTGAGCACTCTTGAATATATTTACTCTACAATGACGTGGGATATTTTTGATTGGATGAAAATTGACGGTTTGGCATTGAAAAAACGACCATTTTATAGGCAAGAAAACAGACTTTTCTTTCATAACTACGCCATTTTGTTAGATTTTGATATTTTTCGAAAATCCTACGTACATTGTACATTGTACAGGAAATACCTTCCAGTTTAACGACATTTTTTCCTTTTTCGGTATCAGCTACTCTATCGGCCGGAATCATGTCAGCAGTGGAGGAACTTTTTTTTGGCGCCTCCGAAGGCACCGCATAAGTCGCTTGGATCTCAATATTTTCCAATGAAAAAATTATGTAATATAGGTAAAATATAGCCAAATATGTTCTTTATTTTCCGAAACATTTAATTGAGTACTTTTCTTCCAAAAAATTCCCGAAAATCACCTAAATTTTCAGCGTTTACACTGGTATAGCCCCTTGAAGAATTATTTCATGAGAACAAAGATTAGAAGTGTGAGGTAAGTTTGAAAAATCTGTATCTAAAGAAAAAAGGGTTAATTATTTCGAAAATTTTACAAATTGTCAAATTAATGAGTGAGAAGAATAAACAAAAATTGACGAAAATTGGAAATTTCGGAGCTCTTGAGCGGACACTAAATATTTATTGACCATTTAGAGCTCTCGCGAGGTTAATTTAAAAATAATAAAGCGTAAAATTCAAGGTTGAAGAGTGGGCGAAAAAAAAAGGTTTTTGAAAATGATAATTAGAATTTTTGGGCGGCTTGAGCGATCACTAAATTTTTTTTTACCGCTAGCAGCTTCCGCGACAATTTTTTTAAAAGATAATTGGATGGTGACAAAAGAGAAAAAATATAGAGCTCAAAATTGTGCGATCCTAGTCTACAGGTATGGCTTGGCGGTTTTTCAAATGACAAAATAACACGTGCGTTTGAAACATAGTGAATCGTTCTTAACCGCGAAAAATATTGCCGACGCCTACAATAACCCAGTGCTCGGGACGGTAATCGATACCCAGCCGAAAGTACCCGACGATAAGTCCAATCTTCAGCCGGTCGTGTAGACTGATGAGTAGCTTACAGTCAAATTGAACATTGGCGTATCACTGACAGCCAATCTTGGGCCACCTTCGGTTTTAAACTGCACTCAACGCCTAGTAGCTTAGACCAAACCCGAATCTAGGCCGATTCTATCAACCAATACCTATCCTACGTTTACGCTCAATATTGGCATTTAAAAAATTACCCGCGCTGGTCCAGTATCGGGTTTGCATTGACGGTGAATAGGCGCCCGATTTTCGGCCAAACCCTGGCCCTATTTTCTTAATCACTGCTAACCCTAGGCTTATAAAACTTGTGTAGTGGGGGAGCACCCCGCAATGCGGAGGCTCCATCGTTTTTGTCGACAGAGATGATGTTTTTTACTCGGCGCATGTAGAACGTTATACGATAACGTTGCTCCACGTATAATTCGAATTGACGCGTATCTTAAAAGAAGGTAAATATTGGAAAGTACGCAAAAATGTGTTATTACGAAAGGTGCATTTAAAAAAATATAATCATGAATGATAAGGGGTGACACCATTTTAGGATTTTTTAAAAAATTGTTGTTTTTTGATCGCTTAAGGCCTTAGGCCACAGTAACGGGTATAAAATCATATGCGAATTTAACAAAAAAATTTCGTATGAAAAAGTGATTCACTCATAAAATTAATTACTCATCTATTTAGTATGAATATCAAGCTGTTAGAAAATATATATATTTTGTTTTGATGTACAAAATGGTCGACTACTCGAAACTTCTCGAAACAGCTTTTTTCCAATTGGCGTGACAAATAACTTCAACAATTTTCACTCGATTTACTTCAAATTTAAAAGTTCTGTTCCTAATTGCATTTCGCAGGGAAGTGCGTACGGAATTTCTGATTAATCGAAAACTTTTCATTTTATGAGCAGTCTAGGTATTCTAATGAAGATTGACGAAAATTTTTGTCTTTTGTTCGTGGTAAAAAATTGTGGATACTAAATGTCATGTCGCGGAGCGCCTAAAAAAATACAACATAAAAAATATTAGTAGTCGGCCATTTTGTACATCGAAAATACATATATATTTTTTCTAACAGCTTGATATTCATACTAAATAGATGTGTAATTAATTTTATGAGTGAATCACTTTTTCATACGAAAAAATTGTTAAATTCGCACATGATTTTATACCCGTTACTGTGGCCTAAGGCCTTAAACAATGCGTTTACATCATAAGAACGATATGTAATTGATTTTATGGTAAAAAAATGTTAAGGCACTGCCAACGATTTTTCGGCAGCGCCTCGGAGTGTCCGCCGAGCATGGTCAATCACTCACGCGGCCCGCTCTGATCCAGCTTTTGTACTGCTTATACCTTTCAGGATAATAAGTGGCCCTGTTACCTACCGTGCAGAAGTTGCTCAAGGCGTCTTCTCACTTTACAATTTTTAAACAATCGATTTTTTTATTACATTTTACGAAAGTATACACATTCAAAAGTATCATACTAAAATTTTATAAAGATCAGAGGAGTCTAACTGTATTTTTGTGTGACCTTTACTTTACTACCTGAGCATGTTCATCTGCTCGTTAAAAACTTCATACGCGTTTTTCTCGCAACAACGTTTTTCGACAGCTTGTTGATAAAATCTTCGAAACTACTGAACCGATCCTTATAAAATTTTAACCACATATTCTTTACAACTATAGCTGTAGCGCGTATCAAGGATTTTTTTAATTTTAATATTTACTATTTTTTTTTGTGTCAAAATCGGTGAAAAACATTTTTTTTGTTTTTTCGAAAAATGTCCGCCATGTTGTAATTTTTGCATGTATAAAAAATCGTATGATATGTGCTATAGCCATTAACATACTGAATCTAAAACCGTTTGATTTTTTGTTTCAGATGATCTATCTACGAGATTTCATCAACAGCGCGGACCTATCATTTTTTAGGACATTCTTTTAACTACCATTTTCATCTATAAATAGTGAGTTAAATAAGTAAATAAAATTGTTTTTTCATGTATTTCGCAAGTGTATTTATTAAGTGTAACAACTTTTATATCGATATCTATAATATAAACCTATCAAAAAAAAATTCATGAAAATAGCTTTTTTAGCGTTTAAAGTGAGAAGACGCCTTAAGGATACTTAAAATGTCACCAGGAAACGCTACTGCCATAATAAACTTGTATGTGTAAATCAGTAAACTACTGCTCGAAACTACTTTTTTCAATCTTAGCGAACACATTACTTCAACGCGGTTGCATGTATCAGTTTGATATTTTGACAGTAGCTCCACAATGCTTCGTAGAAGGTACGCAGGAGTTTTTTTTATTTAAAATGAACTTTTTATTTTATAAACAATTTACTGCTTATTTTTAGCAAAAAAACGATTTTTTTGTCAAAAGTGTACCATTTTTACAAAATGATTAAATAAAAAAAATCCCTACGTACTTGTATAACCAACAGTAGATCGATTTTTTTGTTTTTTATTCCGGATGTTGTATTTCACGAGGAATTTGTCCGCTACTGGAGGTGTTGTTTTAATAAGATAATTT
Source organism: Ophion slaviceki (assembly GCA_944452715.1). Lineage (NCBI taxonomy): Eukaryota > Metazoa > Arthropoda > Insecta > Hymenoptera > Ichneumonidae > Ophion > Ophion slaviceki. The sequence continues at coordinate 46,627,513 of OX101784.1, forward strand.
CGAAGATCGGCTCACTCTCCGCCATTTTGTACAAAAATAATAATTTAAAAAAATGTACCCCGAGCCGTCGTTTACAGTGTTGGATCTCTGGGTACTCTATACGTACAGGGCAGATGTGAGTCGACCTCCCTTCACACAGATGGCGCCCGGAGGAATCCGTTCTCACAAGCGAAAGAGCTGACTGGGTGTATTTAAGCTGCTCCGCGCCGTGCCAAAGCATACTTACCTGGCGCAGAGGTTACCGTGATCACTAAGGCGGTTCCTCCAGGGCGAGGCTCTTCCATTGCACTCCGGTCGAGCTGACCCTTGCGAATATCCCTAATGTGGATATCTCGGGCGTATAATTTTTGTTAGTCGGGACTGCGTTCGCGCTATCCCGGAATATACCAATTCAAACATAATTTTCAGATAATTTTTTATTTCGCTTGAATTTCATAACTTCGTTATGAATCTTCCTGCTATGTGTATATGGCCGTGTGGATAAAATATTCAATATGAATATTTCTACGGCGTACACATTCATTGCCATTCCATGCAAGTATGACGTTTCTCAAATATGAAAAACCTGCGCGTGTATCTCAGTACACGTCATAGGAGTGAAACGTTTGGCGGCCTTTGTATGTCTTAATTTCTAATAAACAGTAATGTTTTTGATTCTTGGGGAGAGTATTTTAGCAGGCATATAGTATTTAAAGGATGTATATTATAAAAATAAGAAGACTTTAACTACAATATTAATAATATTTCAATTATTTCATTGATTCCCATTTCGTCGAGTGTTGGTTCAATAGGTAAAGCAGACACTTTAGCCTTATGGTAACTAAAATATGAGACGTATGTTCTCGATTCTATATTTTCGAGATATAGCGAAAAAAATAGCATCTATCGTAGTTCCGGATTTCGTTGTTGCGACATTGGGATCGTTGTTCATGTGTAGATCAAATGTTTCGCGAAGGAAGTTGACTAGTGGTATCGAATCATTTGATGCGAAATTTAAGTTATAATCACCACCGAGAATTCGTGGTATTTTGTCTTCTCCCCTGCCAAGAGCAGCGGCACCTTTATGACTATATATTAGCAATGAGCGGTGTATAAATATATGGTATCATCGAGTTTTTTATTTACAGATATATAGATGGCTGCAATGACAATTATTTTTCCATTTAGCGCTTGACACTCAGCAATACAAACATCACCAACTGGTCCCACTGTCGATACAAGTGGGATTGCGCTGCAGTCATCTCTATATTTGGCGTGACAATGTTCACTGTATTATATTGATTATGATAGATTGCCACTCTTCCTGCTCGAACATTCGGTCACTTGTATTTGATGACACAATTCAAGCTGAGGTAAGATCCTCGAAATGAGCTCGAAGACTTTGGCAATTGAGAGTGTATACTGATAACCCATTCCTCTAACGTATGAAATCAAGCATTTGTTTGTCAATGGTTTCCAAACAATCAGTTGAGAGTCTCTAACAGTGTATTAGACAATTAGTAGAACAATTACACAGCACATAAAATATAACCACCAAAATTTAGCATACACTTTATATACGGAACGCAGGACGCTCAGCAGCTATTCCCTTTCTCTAACAAACCGCGCATGCGTGTAACCCATCCTCTCTCTTTCTCTCTCGCTCGTAAGGCCTGTCACACTGCCTGCGTTCTGCGTCCTGCGGTCCGGTCTCTTCGTATCAATTGTTCGCTTTGACCGGACCGTAGGAGGCAGAACGCATGTACAATGCCTTCGTTCTGCCGGCTTACGCGTTCAGAGGAGAGGGGAAGCGCACGAAGAACCGAACAAACCGGAGACGGATAATAGAGAACGCCTTGAAATTTTACCTTCACCGCGGCCAAAGAAGTTTCACTCCAAGAAAATTCTATCCTTAAATGCATGCTGAATAATCCCTCTGAAAAAATTCCCATTCCTTTCATTATACTCCCAAAAAAAATCGTCAAAGTTAGGATTTCTTTGTGGCCGCTAGAGTGGTGTTACCCCTTCAGGCCTGTGGCCTGTAACGGGTATAAAATCATGTGCGAATTTAACAATTTTTTCGTATGAAAAAGTGATTCACTTATAAAATTAATTACACATCTATTTAGTATGAATATCAAGCTGATAGAAAAAATATATATATTTTTTTCGATATACAAAATGGCCGACTACTCGAAACTTCTGGAAACAGCTTTTTTCCAATTGGCGTGACGAATAACTTCAACAACTTTCACTCGATTTACTTCAAATTTAAAAGTTATGAGCAGTTATCACGAAATTTATCACTGAAAGTTAATTTCTTAAGTGCAAATACCTACAACTTTTGAATAAAACAATATTTGTAAATTCCGTACGTACTTCTCTAAGTATTCTAATGTAGATTGAAGAGGATTTTTGTTTTTTGTTCTAGGTAAAAAATTGTGGATGCTAAATGTCACACCACGGAGCGCCTAAAAAAAGATAACAAAATAAAATATTAGTAGTCGGCCGTTTAGAACATCGAAAAAAAAAATCTAACAGCTTGATATTCATACTAAATAGATGTGGAATTAATTTTATGAGTGAATCACTTTTTCATACGAAAAAAATTGTTATATTCGCACATGATTTTATACCCGTTACTGTGGCCTTAAACATCAAAATAGTGAAGGAAATAGGAATAGTCGGCTGTAAAATTCAAACAACCACGAAAAAAATGAGTAGCCAATATGGCCAACAGACACAACGCTCGTGCGATGTTCGGCGACTCGACGTGGCAAAGCATTGGGCCCCGGTGCGTCGCGTACATGCGCCCGACGCTCTTCCTTACTGCGGTTTCGCACATGTAACAGTAGAGGGGAGTACGGCGTAAAGTGCCTGCGCGAGAGCTGCGTGGACCAACGTACTATCTAGTACGTGCCTAGTGTCAACCGCAACGGGTCAAGTTCGAGGGAACTTGTTTTTTATCTTTGCATAAGTGTGCCGTATCGCGAGTGTTTACGAAAACATTCCAGTAGAAACCGTTCGTATAGAAATAAGTATACATAGTCCATAAAACACGATGTCAGTTCTTGTATTGTTTGTAGGATGGAAAATTGTACCGCAGCGAATACAGAGTTCGTGGTTATAGAGTTCGCCAAGAAAAACGACAAAAATGTTCCCGTAATCGACAATGCCCCGCGATCGTGGATATTTTCACGCAACGGAAAAAAAAGCTGTCGCTACCCAAACAATGTGTCCGCGATCAGAGTGAATAAAATGCACACATATGATAAATCATTTTTTCCGAAGTATATTATGCCGCTGCATCGGGAAAATTATGAATACCGTCATGGGCAAGCCCGTGCAATTAAAATATACCGGTTGCGGAAGGAGAACAAAATAGTGCGAATCGAAACTCAATTTCAGTGCTACGTCGACATTTCAAAGCATAAAAGTTATCTTAAAAGTATTTAAGGAGGTACGGTGATGACCACGCTAGTAAACTTAGAGCCTATTTTGCGCCGTAATACCGCCACGTTTTAGACATATGTATATGGCCTATTTTTCGAGGAATATTTTTTAAGTATTGAATTTCGAGCTACCTTTTATTTTTATAATATGGAAACAAACGCAATAATCTACTACTCGACTTCAGTAGTACGCGATATCGTCGACATTGAGCATCGTCGCATTTTCGATGGCTGTCATCGGTCCCATGCGCCCGGCTTATTTTTTGTAGCCGGTAAACATAGAGAATGAAAATACTGTAGAAGTATATCAAGAGAGTAACGGGATTGTACCTGAAGTCCAGTTTAAAGACAAAGGTAGATACTGTCGGACAAAAATTAGAAAATGAAAAGATGATATTGTGATTGCAAATAAAGAACGTCGCGTTGAGGTTACCCGAGTCGAAATTTTCAGCCTATTTTGACCCTCCAGATCCTCACAGTGGTAGGAGATAAAGGCAGTAAAATAGCTTCGTATTCAATATAAAATGAGCTCCTACTTAACGCCTAGAACGGGAACAAATTTCGCTTTTCTCCACTTGCAGGCGCAAAGGAGGACGTCGATTGGCACACGAATACACGCACACGCGTACACTCTATTACGCATATAGAGATACATATGCCTGAATACGCGCATGCGCAGACACACGTATATACCCGCACACATACATGCCTAAGCATACACCAACACACGTATACTAGTACCTATACGTATGCATGCGTGTCTGCTATAGGGATCCGCGTATACATGCATACGTGAGGGCAATTCCTATCAAATATATTGTAACTGTTTGCCCAAGATCCATTTCTTCCACTTTGGAGAGTTGCTGGAGCTGCAGGGGCAAGTTTGAAGCGAATGCGAAAGGTTCGCTGGGTGGAGATAATGGAAAGGCCATTGGAAAAGTAGCCCTCTACGGCGAACGCGCGGTCCTTCCTAGTCCAACGCATGACGGTTACTGAAAACTATCAGACCCGCTGTTTCGAATGCGACCATCCCCACCCTCGTTTCGTTGAAACAGCCAAATACGCGATAGGTCCAAACGCAATCAAAAGAGGAGCTGCAACGACTTCAGCTAGGTTAGGTAGGAGTATAAGAGCCTATGCAGGAGGTAAGCAGCAAAGAACGAGCATGTGGCGGCCCATAGTTGGACTTCTAGCAGTAAACAGACTCAAGTGAGGCTGACATAGGATCAAAGGCCTTTAAAATAGGCTGAAAATTTTGACTCGGGTAACCTCAATATCCAATGTCCAATCTGTCCAAAGTCAAAACATATTTCATCGATTGTTATGTTATTTTTCCCTTTCCCAATTTTCACGATATTTGCAGACATAAAAAAGAACGTTCATTTTATATGACGATGCGTTGTGTACATGTAGCCAGAAAAATTGAGCTGCCTTGGCTATACATAAAAGAACTTTAAGTAAATATCGACGAAAGGCCCTTTATAATCCATTTAAAAAAGTACGACTTCGCACAATCATATTTTTAATTCTCGTTGAAAATATCCGATAGACAAATCAAATTTGCGCGGGTATCCGGCGTTGCCACACCTCGAGCAAGATGGCTGCTATTACGTCACGAGAAGTCTCGTTCTTCAAATACTTCAGTTTTTCGCGACTTTATAAATGTATTGCTTATTTCTGCGGTGAGCTTTCCAATTCAAGGTGGCTTATTGATCACAAAAATTCAACGAACGCAACCATCAGTTTTTTTACATGGGTCTTGGCTCCAAGTAGCACAAAAAAGTCGATATATGAGAGGACAGGCACATTTTGTCGTCTACGTATAACTAATCAACCAACTTTAACAATTAATAACTCGGAAACTGTACCGTAAATCTCGTGGAAACTTCGCATACGCATGGACGGAGGTCTCGACAATGATATAAAAATTGGGCTTTTATCTTGGACTCGCTCCAATCACCGAACCTCCTTAATGGAGAATATTTCCACTGAAATATTAAATAGCACAATAAAAACGGATAATTTTACGTTTCAGACTTCCTGGAAGAAAAATTTGCCGTTGGCACCGCACCTCTGCAAGTTTCGTCGATGACTATTGACTTGACCCCGCTAACCAACAACTGATTAGTCGTTTAATTACTTAATTATTTTTTTAATTTTACTTTTACTTACTTTTTTAATTTCTTACTTTCCAATATTTACATGGTAATAGCAATTTGAAATGAAACCAGAATAGGATCGACCGGTTGAAGCTACGAACTTCAGAGGCTTCGAAGGAACTGCTCGCAGTCAAGAACGAGATTCAGAAAATCGTCATTTCTAAATCGGCGAAGGCACACTTTACGAAACAGGAATGGCCGATTAATGTAACGTAACTGTAACATGTTATCATAACACTTGGATAGTTGAGGTTGTCTGAAATTGTACTCAAAACTTTAAACTCGTTTTTTTCGAAACTACTTTTTTCAACTTGGTTGACATGAAATCTCGAGTTCTATTCAACCAACTGACCTCAAATTTGGTATGGACCTTTAGCATATATCTCTCTATCGTCCTTACCTCACGCATTGCAGAATTATTATCGCTACTAGTTTTTTTTTTTTTTATTGGTTTTTTCCTTAGGTACAACGCTTGTCGCGTTTGTTACCTATTCTTTCCCATCATTATGACCGTTCCTTCCTCTACTGTTTACTCCTTCTTCTCCATCTTTCCCCTGTTCCCCCCTCTTGCGGCCGCAGCCGACTTCCCCCTCTGTATTATATTCATCATGACATTTCTGTCATGGGTATAGGGAAACTGCGGAAAACCTATACCAATACAGCCGGTCATCGACTTCGCCCCCCAGTCGTGGAACTAGTCTTATTTCGCCGCGAAATGCCGAAGAAAAACATTTCACGACGAAATGTACGCGACTGGGATTCGAACCCGCGACCTACCGGTCCGCTGGTTTAGTGGCGAGCACGCTAACCACTAGACCATCGCACCGGTTTTTATTATCGCTACTAGTTTTAAAAACGTTTAAACTTTGAAAAAAATATGGAGACATTTTTTTTACTTTCCCTTTGGCACCTACCATAATCATATTCTTATTGATCGAGAAAATTGGTTTCTGTTTGAAATGAATGGGAGCTTTGTAATCATGGCAACTGCCTCAACCCTTTTATCACGGCCATATTGAGAGGCCCATAAACTTTTCAATTTTTTTTTTTTGTTTCGTAAATTCTTGAAACATCAATAAAAATATTGTAAAAAATGGCTGGTAAATTTTTTTTATCAAGCCCATGAAAACGCTCGAAATTAAGGCCTTTAACAAGAAAACTGCCTTAATGCTGCTACCAATTGTTTTTTTTTCATTTGACACGCATCTTCGTCCAGTAATGCTTCCAATTGAACGTCTTCAAAATTCTTCAAAATCATACTTTCCAAATCCTTGAAACCATCTTCATAAGCATCCACAAGCGAACGATAGCTTGTTAACGGCTCTTCTCTTTAAATCAATATGATGTACAAACACATGCCGCAAATTGCATTTATTCGGTAGATAAGTAGACATCGTCAATACGATAAATATAATAATTGTTTACACTTCAGTCAAGTGACATCAACTATGTTTGATAGCTGCGGTTAGACCTTTCGTATCCGCGGATGTTTTACATATTAAATTGCACAACGTTACATGTTACAACCTCAATCGAACCAACCTCGCCATAATACCATCGTACGGGATACACGTCTATTGAACATCCGTAAAGTCTTACTTGTACACCCAACATATGTATGTCTATATACAGAGTATCTCATTCCCCATACATACATCCAATAACTCGAGTAAATGAAGTCGAATAAAACAACGTTTTCTGCAAAAAAAGAGCCTGTGGGCGACGCTCTGTGGGGTCGCCCTTCCATAATTCAAAGAGTGGAATGGCATTCCACAATTTCAACGAGTTGCTATCTTAAACGAACATTGGGTCCAAAAAATATAATAACAATAATAAAATATAATAACGCCTAGATGAAAATGTTATCTCCTAAAAAAATTAATAATAACACAATGGTATTCAAAATAGAATCATTTTTGTTCTCTTGATTTTTTATCTTCGAGGTTGCGGAGAGAGACCTCGTATGTTTCTGGAACAAACGTTTCTGGAGTCCAAATGATACGTAGCTCAATCAGCGACAATTCATAAGCACCACTTGTGGGTACATGTGCGTCAATGCAACGTTATATAGGCCATAGGGTGACGTGCTGCAAGCCGCTATAAGGAGAGAACCACGCCCTTACAAGAATGCTATTAGAATGCAAAATTTTCCCTTGCTTAGCATTTTCAACGCACGATCAGAGGCATGATCAGATAAAATCAAACAATGGAGGCAACAACAACGGTTTTGATTCGCTCAACCACTCGACACCGAGACGGAGCCCGTATGTACCGGGTGCTTTGCTGATTTGCGGCAGTGCCCTTGCGATCTTGAAGGTTGAGGTTCTGAAGTTTAAGTTCTACGTGGTCCCGTTGCTGCTGTTTTGAAAATCGAGGCAGCGGAAGCATGGTTGGTTTTTTCAAGATGAGCTTCCAGACTTTTCGGGACAACGAGCTCGCATTTGATCCTAGATTGGATTCTTCGATAGTGGATCACGTCCTCGAAGATCTCGGCTGAGCCGGCAGTCTCGCACTGAGTTTGTTTGGGTTTGTTTGGGTTGCCGGCTGCCTCAGTTCAAAACCGCCATCGCCAGGTTTCTAGATTATCGGCTCGATCTGTCACCGAAAATCAGTGATCCGTTGGGCGTCGATCCGGCTTATTGTCTCAATACGGCTCTTAGAGGATTGTCCATCAATTCAGCCACTGGAGCGATGAAATTTAATGAAAAGATAAGGCAGGCTCGGATGAGAGACCAGCAGCTGTACACCTCTCTCCCTACATCGACCAATATAGACCTGGCGAACGATGTAACAATACAACAATATAATCGAATGCTTTATGTAAATAATATTCTTTCCATATTCCATATATCTAGTGTTACCTATAAATAGTTTGTATACCATTTTTTCGGGCTCTCAAAATGTATTCCAACATTCCCATTTGGACGGAATGAGGTCGTGAGGTGTTATCAAAATAATTCGCCAGTGGCATGATCGACCGTCACATCGACCGAACCGTTTTCCTGTCGGTGTTTCGGACATATACTCTCCTCGTAGGTTGCCTGCATCAAAACGAGTTTCCTTCAGTTGCCATGTGTTGGAAAAAAAATTGACCGAGGGCACAGTCTGGGGTATCTTTTAGGGAATGGACGAAAATGAAATGGCAGGTGTGCCGTAGAAGTGGTCAGTATGGAATGGTAGAAGAACGAAAGAGCATGCGAAGGAATATTAGGGGGTCTTCTCACTTTAGAGCCTGTCCAGATGAGGCGTATTACGCGCGAGTCCACTCGCGCGTTTCAATTTCTATTGCGTCCAGATACCGCGTTTTACGCGCGTTTCTATGCTGGGAGGGATCCAGCCAGTTACCTCAAATACGTCCCACTCGCAACTGACTCGCGCGTAGTACTGGACGCGGCAATGGCACCCGAGTATCTCGACTCGCGCGTCGTTCGCGCGAGTCGAGAGTCTCGCTCATTGCACGCGTTTTACGCGCGAATGAGGAAACGCGCGTAGGCATCTGGACGGGATATATGTAGCTCTAGTATCTCGGCTACGCGCGAGTGTCAACGCGCGAGTGGACTCGCGCGTAAAACGCATAATCTGGACAGGCTCTTAGACGCTAAAAAAGGATATTTTCATGAATTTTTTTGATAGGTTTATATTATAGATGTTGATATAAAAGTTGTTACACTTAATAAATACACTTTCGAAATACATTTTAAAAAATTGATTTATGTAACCCAAACAAACTTTAAGAGGTGAGATGCCGTCAGAATTTTGAAAAAATCGATTTTTTTAAAACCATTTTTTTGAAGTATGGTGTTTCGAAAATATTCCCTGAAAATTTCAAGTCAATCCGATGAATAGTTTCCGGGATATTCCACAATTAGTGAAAGCGTATAGACGTGGCAAACACATAGATGTAGCTGACAAACGCGCAAAGGATAATACCCGGGAAGGCAGAATGCTTCGAAGACAACAACAAATTGATATTTTGGAAATTTCCATATTGGCAGAAGCCCTATTGTATGGGCCAGGAATTGATGATTCGATGTAAGTAATTTTTTAATTAGTATGTCTATACATAAATCAAGTGTAAAATTGGAAAACTCTTTCAGAAATTTTCAAAAATTTATTACTCAAAAACTATGAACTTTAGCAAAATTTTATGAAGAATACTTTCGTTTTAAAATTGCCCAAAATGCTTAAAGATTATAATTCATCCCGAAAAACTTTAATTTTTTGAAAAATTGTTTTAACAATTGGCTATAAACAATTGAATACTCGACTTTTCGGCAAAAAATTGTGATATTCGGATTCAGCGGATTAAAAGACATAAAAAAAGTTTTGCTTTATCCATCGGGCTCAAAATTTTACGAACATATAATACCGTATCCACATCGAAAAACTTTAAACGCGTTTTTCTCGAAACTATGTTTTTCAAGTCGGTGACCACTATAATTTAAAAACCGCTCGATGGATTCTGATGAAATCTGGTGTGCTTATTGATAGCATTAAAAACTAGTCCTTAATCGAAGGATTTTCATTTTTGTTGAAAATTTCTATTTTTTTACAACAATAAACGAGCGATTTTTTGGTCGAAAATCGAAGTTATCTGCCGGAAGCCGCCATTTTGTTAATTTTTGAAGAAAGCTTCGATTAAGGACTAGATTTATTAATAAACTAATGATATTTTTTGTTTTTATTTTTTTATTTCAGATGATCCAGTAAAATTTTATGATAGTCACCGCAAAGCACTACATGCCGAAGGGGGTCCGACAAAGATAGCGATATTTTTATAAATAATCAATATTTTTCTTTGAAAATTTGTACAAGTCAAGTTGAAATATAACATAAAAAGTCTGTGTAACCAGTTTTGTAAAACAAACTTAATTACTAAAAAAAAAATTATTGACAATGCTCGTTTTTTCACGCCTCTGACTGCATCTCACCCCTTAAACGCGATTTTCTCGAAACAACGTTTTTCGACGGCTTGTTGATCAAATCTTGGATCCTTATGAAATTTTAACCACATATTCTTTACAACTATAGCTGTAGGGCATATCAAGGATTTTCTTTAAATTTTGATATTTACTTTTTTGCCAAAAATGCTGAAAAACACGTTTTTTTGTTTTTCTCGATAAATGTCCACCATTTTGTTATTTTTGCATATATAACAAACCGTATGATATTGGATATAGCCATTAAACATACTGAATCTAAAACCGGTCGATTTTTTTGTTTCGGATGGTCCATCTCCGAGGTTTCATCAACAGCGCAGACCTACTATTTTTTTAGGACATTATTTTTTTAACTACCGCTTTCGTCTATAAATAGTGACTTAAATAAATAACGTTTTTTAAAAATGTGTTTCGAAAGTATTTTTATTAAGTGTAACAACTTTTATATCAATATCTATAATATAAAGCTATCAAAAAAATTCATGAAAATAGCCTTTTTTAGCGTCTAAAGTAAGAAGACGCCTAAAATATCGAGTTGTTTTGAATCATTGAAAATTGTTATCGTTTGTGAAATTCAGCACATGTATATATTACGTATTTTATTTTTATGGGAAAATATATTTAACAATTTTTACACGAATAATTCGTCGCTCCGATACAGATCAATTGAGACATAATCAAATCTCAAAGTGTTATCAAAACTATTCTTCGGTCGCTTGGTCGATCCCGATGAGCTTGAGCTTTGTCGACATGCTTGTTTTACCCTTCATCTTCATCCTCTCCACATTTTTTATGTACTCCCCTTTGATTCCCAGTTGTAGAACTCCCGAGTGCTCGGAGTAGCTGTTGAAACGATTTTTCCCCAAGTAAATCTTGCTTCGAGATGACACCTATAAATGACAAGATAAAATACAGAAAATTAGTTTATCGATTTTTTTCTTCCTTTAGCAATTTTTTGATCCAGTTGTAAATAGGGAAAATATTAAATTAATTAAGGAGTCTGCATAAGCTTGAAATGTCAAAAATGTGATTTTTACATTGCATAGTTTTATAGTCTACGCTCTTAACTTCAATGTTAAATAAAGATTTCGTAAAAATTCGAAAAAAAAATGACAGACGTATGATGATTTTATTTGAACGGTCAGATTGGCTACTGCGCTACGGCGAGGCTGTGATGTAGCCTTTTGTTTTGCTTTTTCTCTCGAAACTATGTTTTATCAAACGGTGTAAGGCACACAGACAATTTCTATCATATGACCTTCATACATTTTTTTAATGTTCATCCGTTTTTTAATAAGAAATGATTGGTGTTGTTTTTTTAAATCGAAAACCGACCATTTTATTCTACAGATTGGTATTTTCGTAATTTTCAAAATTCCAGTTAAGTATCCACTCTACAAAAGTTCTATTATTATATTAAGGGGTCTTCTCACTTTAGACGCTGAAAAAGGCTATTTCCATTAATTTTTTTGATAGCTTTATATTAAAGATATTGATATAAAAACTGTTACACTTAATAAATACACTTTCGAAATACATTTACAGCATTTCTTTAAATGTATTTATGTAACCCAAACAAACTATAGCGCATATCAAGGATTTTGTTAAATTTTGATATTTACTTTTTTGCCAAAAATGGTGAACAAAAAACATTTTTTTTGTTTTTTTTTTTCGAAAAATGTCCGTCATGTTGTTATTTTTGCATAAATCAAAAATCGTATGATATGCGCTATAACCATTATCATACTGAATCTAAAACCGTTTGGCTTTTCGTTTCGGATGATCCATCTCCGAGATTTCATCAACAGCGCAGAACTACAATTTTTTTAGGTAATTTTTTAACTACCATTTTCGTCTATAACTAGTGAATTAAATTAATAAATGAAAATTTTTAAATGTATTCCGAAAGTGTTTTTATGAAGTGTAACAACTTTTATATCAATATCTATAATATAAACCTATCAAAAAAATCATGAAAATAGCCTTTTTTAGCCCCTAAAGTGAGAAGACCCCTTAAAAGTAATTTTTTCATTCCAGATCACTCTAGTCGCCAGAACCACCTGCATCGACTGGCCATGCAGCAACGGCTCTTTCTTTTGAATACTAATACCACTTTTGAATAATATCACTCAAACAATCACTTTGTTTGAATAATAATAATACCGTGGCTTATCAATATTTTTCAATAAAAAATCAACTCTAACCTGGCAAGGCTATGAATTAATTGTGGGTAAAATCCGAACCCTGTAATTCCAATACACTCATGAGAAAAAAATATTGGAAATCAACCTGTTTTTTAGACCTAAAGCTTCTACAGACCCGTTAATGAAATTAGTTTTTTTCGACCCGTTCAATAAAAGGTCAAAGATAGTACCACTCGTTTAAGGTATTCCTTTCACGAGCCCGAGTATTTAAGAATTGACTGATTTTCGCCTATAATCAAGTAAAAATACATTCCAGTATGGTGGTAAAATTTCACGCCATATTATCGAACTTTTAACGAAAAGTGACACGCTGGCCACATTTCTATCTAATGATTACATTTATAGACTTTTCTGTCTGATGATTACATTTATACACTAAATAACTAGATTTAGATCTAGATCTCGCAACGACAATAAAAACAGAGGATCACCGAATGTTTGAAGAAAATATTAAGGGGCCAGTCCACTGAAAATTTCAAAAAATCGAAGGCGAGGAAGACTTGAAGAAATCGACGATGATGAGCAATCAGAAGGGATTTTGTACGGTGTAGCAATTGCCGATTGAGTTTAGGTAAGAGTTTTTCATAGTGTAAAGTTCAAACGCGTTTTTCAACCCAAACCCAAACAAGGTTTTCAAAATCTAGCTCCATCGTATCTCTAAAACTAATAAACCGATTCACTTGAAATTTGAACTACATATTGTAAACATGATTCGCAACAAGATGACTCTCGATGGTTTAAAAATTTTGATTTTTACTCTTTTTTGCGAAAAACTGCGAAAAAACGCGTTGTTTTACTTTTTTCGTTTTTAATTTGCCATTTTTTTATTTTTTGATAAAACTTTATATCCGAGGGTCATTTTGTAGCTGGTGTCATGCTGAAACTAATAAACTTTGATTTTTTTATTTACAACTAGCCGTTGCCGAGTTGTGATGGAGCTACCTAGCCCACCTATTTTTAAGGCGTTACGTTAAACTATAGTTTTTGTACTTAAAAATGAATAAAAATGAATAAATTTTTTTTTTATGTATTTTAAGACTTTATTTATCGAGCCGAACAACTTTTATATTCATATCTTTTATAAAATCCTCAAAAAAAGATCTCGAAAATAGCCTTTTTTCGTGGCTCCAAAGTGGACAGGCCCGTTAATGATAAAACTTAGAAAAATGTGATTAACAGAAGAATTTTTGCAACCGCGACTTTCCAGATAAAATGTAAAAATGTCTAAATTTACCTCTCTTTATCGTAGGGTATAATAATTTATCGTGACTTATTTTTATTAAGCACCAGTGTAATTTAAAAATAATTATGAAGATCCCTCCTTATGCCCGCACAAAATACGGCCCTCCGCGAAAGGAATACCTCAAATAGAAATAAACAAACAAAAAAAAACAATAATCGTCTGATGCACGGATACTTACGATATCGAGTTCCATTCTGAATCCTCGTTTCCGATCCAGATTGTCCGGCTCGTCGCTACCGAAGATATACGGTGTTTTTTTCGTGCATTTGTGCATTTTTCTATCCTTCTCGATTGCGAGAGTTTGTTCGTCCGATAGATTCGCAAGAATCGTATTCGTCATATTTATAACATCCAAATTTCCCTCAATCGACGTTTCCTCGTCTTGTCGCGGAATTCTCTTGAAATTGAAACTCGTCGGGCACTCGCCGTTTATCGATTTTTCGACGGAAACGTAATGTTCGGAATTTTTGTCGCTCAGATCGGCGCCAACGTTAAAACAGTCAATTATCGGGCGAATTATGTTCTCGCGAAAGAATCCGCAGGGCTTTGGGAACGTGACATTCTTCACGCCGTTTTTGTCGAATTCAACGTGAAAATCGATAGGGAATATTCCGTCGTAAACAGTGGCATTTTCCTCTCTGATTAAATCCGAATTATTCAGGTTTATCTCGTAATTGTCGAGCGTTGCATTTTGAACGCGACAATTGATGGTACTCTCCTCGATCGTTGGTCTGCAGGTGAGCAACATCCTGAAGTCCGTGTATATGACGGCATCCGTTTCCACTTGGATGTTCCCTAGCACACGAGCCGTGAATGTATGAACCGGTCCATTCTTCCAATTGGTAGTCTCACTCACGTTGTACGCAACTTTTGCATAAAAAAAACAACCAATCAACAAAAGACTTCGATACGTAAAGTAGTATACATATGCTAGTCTAAATGGATAAAAATGATGGCCCCATCAGTTAAAATCGAAAAGATGATGACCAGTGATGAACGAGGGAGGATCAGAATACGTCTTCAACGTTCTCGGCAGAGAATGCTGAATAAGTAAATACTCTGACGACCAAAAAAGTATTGAATATGTGGATTGTGAAATAAATTTGAAACCCCATCAATTTGCGGATTGGGACCACGTACAAGGCGAGACAACCGCTGTCACGGGTAAAAAAAAATATTTTTTGCATCTTTTCAATGTATACATATTCAAGAATATTCGAAAAAATGCTGAAGATAAAATATTGAAAATTGACCAAGTTACAGACGATTTAATAAAAGCAGGTAGCGCAACGATTTACGTATACCAAAACTTTCAATGACGTTTTTCTCGAAACAACTTTCCTCAACCTGGCCGGAATCATAACTCTAGCTATAATTTTCCGATTTTTAATTTTTAAAAAGCAACATTTCTGTAATTGCAGTAATTTAATATTTTTTAAGCCTCTGAATATAAGTAAAAATTCCCCCAGAATCATACTTTTTTTAACACCCATCATTTCGTGAATTTTTTTTCGAAAAAAGGCCAAGTACAACGAGAATTACATTTATATTAAATATAAAACATTTTTATTTTATCGGCCAACCATTGTCAAATTATCAATCCGGCTGTTGGACCACATTTTTTATACAGAGGCTCTATAACACCCGAAGAACGTTGTTAATTTTTACTTTTTTCCATAAAAATTTACACGAAATTTACGCTTTTCCAAATCCCAAATAAATAATGTAATAGATTTTTAAAAATCGGAAAAAACGCCCTCTTTTAAGTGGGAATTTAACAATTTTTTTCGTATGAAAAAGTGATTCACTCATAAAATGAATTACACATCTATTTAGTATGAATATCAAGCTGTTAGAAAATATATATATATTTTTTTTCGATGTACAAAATGGCCGACTACTCGAAACTTCTCGAAACAGCTTTTTTCCAATTGGCGTGACAAATAACTTCAACAATTTTCACTCGATTTACTTCAAATTCAAAAGTTATGTTCCTAATCGCATTTCGCAGAGAAGTACGTACGGAATTTCTGATTAATCGAAAACTTTTCATTTTATGAGTAGTTTATGAGCAGTTTTAACGAAATTGTTCACTGAAAAGTCATTTCTTAAGTTCAAATACCTGCAACTTTTGAATAAAACAATATTTTTTAAATTCCGTACGTACTTCTCTAGGTAATCGTATGTAGATTGACGAGAATTTTTGTTTTTTTTCTAGGTAAAAAATTGTGGATGTTAAATGTCACGCCGCGGAGCGCCTAAAAAAAGATAACAAAAGAAAATATTAGTAGTCGGCCATTTTGTACATCGAAAAAAATATATATATATTTTCTAACAGCTTGATACTCACACTAAATAGATGTGTAATTAATTTTATGATTGAATCACTTTCTCATACGAAAAAATGATTAAATTCGCACATGATTTTACACCCGTTACTGTGGCCTAACCCCTTAAGCGAATTAAAAAGAAATAAAAAGGACTCCAGTTATTCGAAAATCATCATCACTACCGCTCTGAGAGGGCACCGAGATTTTGGTCCGACGTCCGAACATTGTGCTCCGTAACTCCTTGTCGGATTATCTGAAACCAAAAAACTAAGTTTATTTTATCAAAAATACCTCCATATCTATGCATTGAGGAAGTATTTTTTGAATTTCCGGAAAATTCGTACAATAACAGAGTTTCAAAAAAAGAGAGTCGGTTTTCGCTAAAAACTTTTTTAACTCTATAATTATGCGTATTTTCCAAAAATTAAATGGCTCCGTTAATGTCCAGACATAAAAGTATATAATGAAAAAATATCTTTTTTTTGTTTCAAATAATCCAAAAAGAGTTCACGAGATGCACCGTTCGGGCTGGGGAAAAAAGCACAGGAAATACATTTTTTCCGACTTTATTGATACTTTAATGTTCCTTTAAAAGAATAATTACCGAGATACGGAATAAGCCAGTAGAACATTTCGGCCGTTGGATACTTTGCGACGTAGTGAGATTGATCCGGTGTTGAAGGCTGGTCTTATATACCCTACCCCTCTTGCCATATAATTTCGTCCGAGCTAGTCACTATTTCACTAACATAATAAGCTATTCAATCGTATCCATCTGAGAGTCTTACTGCCTGTTTCGTATTCAAGAAGTCTCATCAGTCAAATTATCAGGCACTCAAAACCTGCTGCACTCATGTGAGTCAAGCGTTACGTGAAAATATGAAATCCTTCGACACAACCGCCTATTTTCTCAGCAAGATTGGGGCTTATTTTTAAAAGCTCCCTCTTCTCGTAATTACCCTAACATATACAACTTGCGTAAATGACTTGATGAATGAATCATTTCGCATTCGCGTGACCAGTCCTGCACTGTCTCGCTTCATGTTCAATCATGGTTAATCCTCGAGTAGAGGTCGAACGTGACGACGATTTGCGAATGGAGTACGCGCTCCGTAATACCGTCACACGCGCGTTACAAATTGTTCTTCATCTGTTGGTATTACGTTTTAACAGAGCTAAACGCTACATGCGTACGCACGCGTTTGCAAATACGTATGGGATATTTCCTTTCGAGTTCATTTCGATCTCATCATTCTGAACATTTTATTATTGAAGCTCAATTCGAAACAAAAGAAAATATTGCTCGGAAACCCTGAATATCGAACATAATTTAAATCTTGATGCTAGTTTTTTTTTTCTCAACGGAACTCACCAATCTCAATGGACCTCTGACGCATGTTGAGATAAATTAGTTGAACTAAGCCTGTCACAAGTTTGCGAGTTTGCGTGGAGTATATAGATTCATAAATAAATATATATTGATGTAGATATGTATCGTGACAAAAGCAACTATATACAGTGGGCAAAAAAAGTATTTGCACTCGTCATCTTTTTCAAATTATCCTAAAAAAAATGCTTTTTTAAGTTTCAGTGTTCGATAGCTTGTCCTAAATATCCATGGTGTCTGTTTACAAAAATCTTGGGAAAACACGAACAAACAAATGAAGCCAAAATAACAACAGTTTCGTGCGAGATGTACAAATACTTTTTTTTAGCCACTGTGCAGTTGCAAAACGAACATAAAAAGAAACTCCTCAAAACTCACGGAATATTAATTGAAAATTAGTTTTCAATCAATTGGCTTTTATTTTTAAATCTCGGCGTACTTATGACGGACGTTTTGAAAAAGTCAGCTAATTTTCGAAATGTTGTGAGACATTCACGGTGCCATAAAATTTTCGAAAGTTTGAGCCTTTACACGTGGCTCGTGGCCCGGCCAAAAAAAGAAATTTGAAATTTTATTCCCCGAAAACGTGTTCAGGTTTTCAATTTTGATTTACACTGAAGAATGTAGTTTTGAGTATCTTTTAATTCACGGTGACCACTGCTCGCAAACGATTAATCTGAAATACAACAATCAAACACATTTAGTTTTTGCATGAAATTATCTAGTGCTTGGACGAAGAATGTAATGAAATATTTATTTGAAAGAAAATGACCGCAGTTCAAAGTACAATTATCAATTTTCGGTGAAAACAACGATCCATTTTTTTTTTAATAAAAAAAAACGATGCAACGAGAAAAAAAATTGCTTCGTTCAAGCACTGCTTGTTGATATGTAAAAGAAGCTTGAAAAATTTGTAGATTATCGGTGCAGGAAATTTTGAGTTATCGTGATCACCGATTTTAAAAACGTCACTTAAAGGGTTAGGCCACTGTGAAAATGGCGAACGCTCGTTCGTTGCTTGAAGCAACTCAAATTGAAGAGGAAGCTCCAACATATGGTGCAGGAATCACCAATCGGAGGTAAATTTATAAATACAACAATAGAACTGCTAGTAAAACTTTGAACGCGTTTTTCTCGAAACTATGTTTTCAAAACCGTGTTCGCGGATTTCTCGACATCTAATAAACGGATTGACTTGAAATTCGATACACTTATTCAGAGTAATAGTAGTTTAGTCTTAAACGACGTTTTTCTTCTTAACGCGGTCCTCTAGTTTCTCGGCTGTTTTTTTACGGTTTTTTCAATAATTTTTTACGGGCAAAGCATCAAAATAATCAATCTCATTGTTTTTGCATAATCTTTATTAACATTTAAATAAGCTTTACAAATTTTTTGAAGTCAAAATATATAATAGAATAAACGTTATAGTGGCCGACAGGAAGACATCAAGTAAAAGAGGTGCTTGACGGTGACCAAGATTGCGGCTGTTCTGCTTATCTGAAATAAAAAAACCAAACGGCATTTTAATCTTCATATTTAAGACTAGCGATTGAACTAGAGTGAATTCTAAATTACAAAAATTGACTTTTTTGTACTCTTTTGAAAATTACATTGTATTTTTTACTCATTTTTTCTTAAGTTTTTCGCTCGTACAAAAAAAAACTATCGAAGCAATCATGATAATCCTAGTTCAATCGCTGGCTTAAAACATATTAAAGATGCTGTATAAATTTGAACAAGATCGGTCCAGTAGTTTCTGAAATATCGTGGTCACCGTTTCGAAAAATGGTGTTTCGAGAAAAACGCGTTTGAAAGTATACCTGCTCCGTATACCTGCTCCGTTCCACGGCCGTAACTTGTGAACCACTTCGAATATCGAAAAATCCTTTGGCACACATTTTCTACACATGTTGTAGATGTGATTTATGAAAAAAAAATCGATTTTTTCGACCCGAGAAACTAGAGGACCACCTTAACAAGTTTTACATTAGTTATTATTTAACAATAATGATGTCATTGTACGTCGAGAAATCGAGTGTAAAGATCAATTTTTTTATTGATTGAAATACGGCAGCAAAAAAAAACTCGGCCAAGTCTTAGCCAATATTATCTATTTTAAGAAAGAGCTGTTTTTTTGTTTCGGTTCAACCGGGTGGCCAAAATCAATGGCCAGTAGTACACCGTTGAGTCCTTCACGTTCAAACGACCTTCACGAGATCCTTTATAACTTCATTAATTAATTAATATATTAATATTTTCAATGAAATCCGATACAGAACTGTGTCAATGTGCATATAAATAAATGTCCCAACGATTCCCCAATCATCTTACTTATTATTTTTAAATTAATATTTCAGAGAACATGCTTCAAATGTGATATTTTAAGAATCCGTCAAAAACCGAAAATCGATATTTTCAAGAATTTTAATTACGTGTAAGCACTTACTTGGAGTGCCGCTTATATGTAAATATAACAAAATATTTAAATAACCGCAATCCGAAATTGCATTTAGTTAAATATTCCCAGTTCTTTTTGCTACTAACTTTACTATCTATTTCCGAACAGAAAAACACAAGAAACCCCCCAAAAACCCTGAAAATATTAAACAAGATTTAATTTCCGATAAAAAAAAATTTCGGATGTTTCCGGTTTACTAACTGTCTAAGATCCGGTTTACTGACTGCCTAACATTCACGAGGCCTCACACACACACACACACACACCTACACGCGTGCGCACATATATATATATATATATATATATATATATATATATATATATTCTCGCAGTAATTGGTTCAATGAAAAACTACACTTGGTTGCGTTTGCAACGATATATATCCGTATGGCACATACAATTGCAGAAGCAACCAGGGGCAATTTTTCATTGAACGAATTACTGCGGGCCCGATAATTCGAAAATACGTCTGAAAGCTCGGTACGGTACACAGAAAATAGAGCGAGGGTGACGGGTACGCGTCTCTTCTGGTAAACGTTATATAAAAGCAGCGCAAGCCGGACAGTTCCTCGCCAGAGTTTTGATCGTTTCGCAACGCTCGACACGCGGCGTCATGAAGTTTTTCGTCATACCCTATCTCCTCGGTTGGTGTACCATCCGCATGTATACAGACGTGAAACGAACGAAAAAAAAGACCAAGCGAATAACGAGGAGTGGATAAAACAGAAACACGAACAATGTTTGTATCGTTGCAGCGGTTGATCTGCTCGTGCCGACAGGACGTTTCGACTACAAGCCCGCCTTTTTCTTCCACGTGATGATAAACTCTACCGCAGATTTCGGAGCCGCCAGAATCTTCAGGAAGAATTACGTGATCGAGGCGAAAATGGCCTGCACCCCCGATCCGATAAGCCTCTGGTGTTGTTTCAAGGACACGAGGATACGATGGGGATCGAGCTTGCTAGATCCAGCATCGAGCTTAAGAACGAACTTACCGATGGATCCACCGGATACGGATGACAACTATTACGACGAGGCGATAATAACGAACGAGGAATTTCTCCTGGAGTTCGACGAAACCGGTGTGAAGATATCCGGCTGCAAAGAGAAGTCCGAACGCTCCCGTAGAATGGTACAGACGATCGTTGATCTGTTGAACGTGGATGTGAACTTTGACAGCGACGAGAGACGTGGCTCGTCGAGGCTCGAGACCGTCACCCTTGTCGACGATTGTCCCGTCGAGACCAGGGCCAATCTTCGTCGCCCCACCGACAACGTCGACTCGTACATCACACGTGATCCGAGAAAACTCGGGGAGCGCTTCTTCACGCTCATGTCTCATCCCGACGACTTCGACGAGACTTCCGTCTGGAGCCTCGATGTTAATCGCACCAAAAACATCGCCAAGTGCAAAAACGTTAAGGATTTCTTCTTCGGCAGTCCCGGCCAAACGGAAGAAGAATTCTATGGCTACAAATTCGTCTCGAATGTGGTGAATATGCATGTGTTGGTACAATGTGTCTGGGAATGGGGAGTGGAGCTTTTTCTTGCACTCTGAGCAACTTGCGTTGCTCGTGAAATGAGAGTGCTTGCCCATTTTGCTTCCAGACGTCGTCTTCCGTCAGGATGAAGATTACCAATGAGAATTTCACCTCGACGGGCTACAAGGAGGGCATCATAACCTCGAAATACATGAAATTCATGGTCAAAGAATACGTCACCGTGTCGATCGGTATCAACGATATATTCGTGCCCGCGGCGTGGTACATTTGAAAAATGTGTGATACTCCTCGTAGCAGAATTCGTTTTTAATTGCTGTATCGGGAAAAAGCCGTGTCGAAGTAGGATGCGCTTGGGGTAGGCTCTCATGAGTGATACACTCAAGTAAGGCAGGAAACCAGTTTGGGAGTACGTTCTTTTTATAGTGATTTTCATGATTTTTATTACAAGGAATGAATTAATATAATTTATTCAAACTTTGGAAATATTTTATACATATTTTCAAACAAGTATTTTAATTTTTCCAAAGTATTTCCTCTGAAAATATGGAACATATAACCTGCTGCCCATCGAAGGTTGCTATCAAACTTTGCTGCTTGTGTACACTCTGGAGGCCACAGTTTTCATCGGAAATCAATACGGTTCGAATATTACTTCAAGAACATGTATTTCTTCTATACGAACCTAACTGTGACCAAAAATTAATAATTTTATTTTTTGGAGGTGTTTAAACAAAAGTGTGTAATTTTGCCATTATTTTAGAACCTTTTTTGTTATAAAAAATATACTTCCAACAATGATATTAAAACTTCCAACAATGATATAAAAAAACTATATAAAAAAGTATACTATATATAAAAAAAAATATATATAAAAAACGCGTTTGAAGACAAAATTACCGAAAACGAAAAATTCAAGGCAGTAATGAATTATTTATACTGCTTACCGGTTAATCAGCGATTACTTTTACTGAGAATTTTTGGAATTAAAAAAATCGATCTTTTTTAGTCATCTGAACTGGTTTCCCGCTTTAGAATGCGTACACAAATAACGGAACGCCAAATTCCCCAATTTTCGACCCCCCCCCCCCCCCCGCGGACCGTAGCAGCTGGCCGCATCCCCCCTCCTTCCGCGGTTCTATTCCGTTACGTAACGGGTGCTTAAATGGCGACGGTTTGAACGTTGTTTTTTCTATTTTCAAGGCCCTTTTTTATAACTTAACGGATTTTCAATGGATGGCGTGTCTCGTACTGGTGAGATTATCGTGAGGTTGATAAAACTTGCATTCGGAAGATCTGTAGGCAGCCGTCGGACGCAGTTGATACTATTTGATTGAAGCGTAAACAGTTATTGTATATATCGTATTGAAGATTTCTTCTTTTATACCGAATAAACTTCATTTGCGGCGAGTGTTACTGCATTACTTCGCTTTGAAGAGAAGTGCAGCTAAAAGCCATCGTTGGCTTGTAGATGCTTACAAACAGCATGCGTCATCGGTAAGCATGTGCAAAAAGTAATTTCAACGATTTCAATGGCATGATTTTTATTTGGATGATAAGCCGCATGGAATGCTGCCGAAAATATTTGAGTCCCACAACTGGAAGTATTACTGGACGAGGACGCGAGTCAAACTGAAGAAATAATTGGATGCAGCATTAAGGGATAAGGCCACTGTAGCGGGGAAAAAAGAAGTAGATTTTGGGAATTTTTTTTAGCCGGACAATGGAATAATTCAAAATTCTGAAAAAAGTTCTTTATCGTACACATCATAAGCTGTATAAAGTATTTTTTTCAAAGTAATATAAAACAAAATGGCGGCTGCAGAGCTTTTCTTCGACGAAGCCTTTTTTCCTTGGCGCGCGGCCGGACCAACAGCACCTGCAATTTTTAATTTACCAGTGAATGAATTTTTTTTTCGATTATACATGTTAATAGCTACAGAAGTACGTAGGATTTTTTTGATATATCGATTTTTGCAAAAACAGCGCGTTTTTTAAATAAAAGTTCAAAATTCTCAAAAAAACATCGTCCGAAAATGGTTTATAAAAAAAACTATGTAATATATCGAGAAAATTCTACGTACTTCTATGCAAAATGTAATTGTGAATATACAGTTACGATTTCAAGTCAATCGGTCAAGATTTGGTCGAGTTATCAGTCCGACCGACTTGAAAAATGTAGTTTCGAGAAAAACGCGTTTAAAGTTTTCGGTACCGATTTTTGGACTGAAAGGGGCTGCGCCAAAATTCAAAATAGAAGTATTTAGACATTTTTCCCACCTTAATCCTTTGAGTATGTTACTTTTAAGATATTAAGGCATCTTTTAAGACAAAGAAAAAAATCGATTTTTTTACATTTCTACAGTGGCCTTACCCCTTAAATGTTACTCAACAATGTATTTCCTTATACCCGAATGCCATGCGTATGGTCCAAAAGCAAAGAAATTGGGTACCGCACAAATTAGACGCATTTCACAGAATGATAATACCAGACCACATGTTCGTAGAACTGGCAAAAATAATCTAGAAGGAGAGAACCGGGAGATTCTACTTCACCCACAATATTCACTAGACATTTCCCTCAGATAACTATTTGTTCCGATCATCGGCCGTTTCTGAAGGGCCGGTCAGTTCTTATGGAGAGTTAAAAAATTGGGTTCATCGCTGGATCGCTTGGTAACCACCAGACTTCTACCAGCGTGGAATCCGTTTGTTGGCTGAAAGATGGACAAAGGTTGCAGTTCCTAATACATGATATTTTGAATAAACTAAGAATAACTTATTATGGTTCCAATACATGTGTTATCTTATTTTTAAAAACCGCAAAGTCATACTTCTACACCCAATATATTTGTGCATCCGAGCACCTGTTGTGAATTTCAAAAAGGCTGGGTTTGTTCATACGGAATTGTATTCAATTTTTTTTCCTCATCGCTTGTTTACAATATTTTTGACGATACGAGAGCAGAGATGACTTCAGGAACTGCAGTCAGCAGTTCCTTCTCCCAAGCTCGTATCTCAACTTTTTCATCTAATCTCGTAACGCCGAAATCTTTCAAGGTAAAATCACGCAACCAGGTATAATCTCGGTGGTCTAGTGTTTCGTCATAGACGTCAATTTGATTGAAAAAATTTCCCAAGGGCCGTGAGTTTGGTCCTCTTAATGGAGAAGGTCGGGGAAAAATCCGCACTGCGATCTCTTCGCTCTTGGCCACGAAGGAAGAATCCGTCACCAGCCAACAGAGGATCCAATTTGGGGTCGACCGTGTGTTCGTTGTCCTGAAACGCCTCCACTGTATATTACTGTATATTATATTATGCCTATATATTATATTATGCCTATATATTATATTATGACTGTATATTATATTATGCCTATTGTAGCAACATTAAAATGTTGCTACAATAAGTTGGCACTGCTGACGTCAAACAATGTATTAGCATAGATGACTATTTATCCCCCCCACCCTTCAAAAACGATTTAGCAACAACCTTAACCGACATCGGTGTACCGGTGATCCACCATAAACAATCCAATCCAGGATCGAACGCAAGCTCGTTGTCCTGAAACTTTTGGAAACTCTTATTGAAGAAACCAAGCACGCTGCTGCCTCGGTTTTCCGAATAGCCGAGACAGGACTACGTAGGCATACAGTCCGACCTCCGAATAAGAAACCAAAAGCCCCCAAGGGGAAGAGTTTGTCTTATATATCGCATACCCCCACCAGGCGCGCGCTCCGCGCTCACTACCTCTGTCTGTCTCTCTCACTCTTTTCCGCATGCGATCCTCTCAACAAGAAACTCGCTCGAACGAGTTGCAACTTAGCATTCACATCACCCATGCAAAAAACGTTTTCGGCTGCGCATGGACATTTATTTAGCGAATTTTTGTTTCACGTTAATATACATACTATTGAATATTATTGTGTACTACTGTATCTGAATTACAATTAACTGTCATAAAATGACCGAAACTGTAAAGAAGCGTAAGAGATCAGACTGTAGTATACAAGTCGAAGAAAATATTACAGAATCTGCGCCACAAGGTGATAATTTAGACAAAGAGCTTTATGTCCATATTGTTTTATCCCATTTATATACAAGAAGAAGTCAATATCTCTGAGGATTCATCTTCAATGGCAGAGTTCGACTCTCTCAAAAATATTCCACCGTCAGTTGAGTGCGTTGCGGATCAAAATAATACACAACAAGACGAAAACGCTTTTCTTTGCGTCTCGGAAACTTTTGCTGTTTTATATGAAAATCTTTAAACGCCCTTACCTTTGTTTTTATTTTATATGAAATCTTGTCAACACATATATGTATCTTTTTAATGAATACAAAAAATTTCTAATAATCTTGTAGATTTTTTTGTTACATTCACACATGCACACACACATACTCACGCACGCATACACACATCAATTTACACTACAACGTTCACTCTATTTTGCCCGAATAATCTCTCTGAGGCTGGTTTCTTAACCAGAGGTTCCGCGCACGAAATTCTCGAGCTCGGAGTTCGAGTCGGAGTGGGGGAAGCGCTCGAGTGAGAAACTGGGGAAAGTTTCTTATTGTCGGGTTTCTTATTCGGAGGTCGGACTGTATTTTCGTTCAACTTTAAGACCGCAACACAGTAGGAGAAAAGCCCAAAAACCTGGCCAAAACCCCAAAAAATAAATTTTCGAAATAGGGTCAGTTGAGTAGTCATTCAGGTAGAGGACTAGTAACTGCATTCTATTGTGGAAGGGAAAGCCCTTTAAGTGTATACCTGCGCCGCAGCGTCAGTTGGCAGTTAGTGTTCGTGAAGAGTGTACGTGTCACGCGCTGAACAGACGAAAATAACGCTGACTTCAAAAACCCATAACTTTAAAGTGACGGGTTTAATTTCAATTCTGCAACATGGATACGACTTCTGGAGGTATGTAGAACATGTTTTTACATCGGTTGAATCTAAAGTTTATGTATAAATGATTGAAATGTAGTATAGCCTTCGGCATAAATAAAATTGAATAATTTTGAAAACTTATATTTTCAACGGTCCGAAAAGTTATATATTTTGTCACATTTTGCAAAGCTCCTAGTCTCGGCCTTTAGTTTAATGTATAAGCTTTCGAAATTTACAAGAGTTACCTGCGGAAAACGTGCGTCTTGTCCGTTATGATTTTTTTCGCATCGTGCGGTAGCCGAGCGTGCACGCGGCACTATTGAGCAGCCTCTGCGCCTCTACCTGAGAATGGGTGAAGTAGCATCATAACGGACAAGACGGCTGTTATACGCTTGAAATAAATTATTTTAATATATATGTATGTGTATATATATATATATATAAATTTTCTGTGATTTAATTATGATATATACGTATGCATATATATATATACATATTAAAATCAACCACATAAAAATTTCTTAAATATGAATGAAATGTTATAACATTCAAATAAAATATTTGAATATATATATATTATATAGTAAGCAAAGCTTTCTTTTAACCAAATCCATGTCAATATTTTGTGTCTAATTTTCTTAAAATTATTTCAATTATTGCGGTTATTTATTTGGTAAAATAATGTACATTGTTCAAGTTTTTGTATTAATTGAAAATTTTATCTTTTCCTTTAACACCAATTTTCTACAATTTTATGTCTTTATTACAGGATCCGGTTACAAAGAATTGGTGCTGACAAGGAAAGAAGTATTTCTGATAATCAGCGAGCATTTATCCGATAAATTCGCTTTCTTGATCGAATTTATGGTAGAAAAAATTTCCAAGGACACCGGACGTACAGTTGTAGTGCCTGAGGACTCGAAACAGACTTTTTCGATACTCTTCAATCAAATGAGAACGAGGTGGCAACAAGCTCACAGAAAATCCTGTGTATTTTTCAAGAATAACGGTGAATGGCTTAGCAAGCAGGTATGTTTTGCCGCACCTACAGACACTGTAGTAACAAGCCCGGGTAATACGGGCGGCCGCCCGTCCCTTGAGTTTACAATGTCCAGTGAAAGATCTAAACGAAGGAAGACCCAAGATATTCGTACATTGTTCAACTCGGTCGAGTTAGCATACGCTACTCAGATGAGCCTTCGCTCTTCAGGACAATCCGACGCCGCAAAAGGGGTGGGAGTCGAAATATCGATGGATCAATATTCAGATGGGCTGAAATATCGAATTAAAAAATGTCGAATGTTTGAATATAGATAAATCAATGTTCGGAGGGTTTATATAGTCGTAAATAAAAATTCCGAATACGGATCTCTCGAAGTTGAAATATAGCGAAAAACAAAAACCGATTAAAAAAATATCGAGAGACATAATATCGATTTGCTTATATAAATAACACCAAATAATTTGAGAAGACGAATCTTCGAATCGTAAATATAGCGACGGTTCAAAAAACAGAAAGCATTAAATCGAACGGTCAAAAAGTCGAGTGGTTAAAATAGCGAAGGGTCAAAATGTCGAACGGCCCGGATGGCGAAAACTTGTGATCGGTATAAATTTTCTCATCCAACAAAATGTATTCTTCGGTTGAAATTTTCGGTGTAGTACAAATTTTCTCTTTAACACAACTTTCCTCTTTGGTACAAATTTTATACCAGACAAAATTTGGTAAGAAAGTAAATTCCCACCGAAGAGAAAATTTTTACCGAAACGAAAAATTGTATCGAAAAGACAACTGTATCGAAACGAAAAATTGTTTCGAAGAGACAACTATATCGAAACGAAAAATTATATCGAAGAGACAATTGCATCAAAGAGAACATTTGTACTAAAATGAAAAATTTTCGCAAACAGAAATTTTTTACAAAAGACAACATTTGATTTAAAAAACAAAATTCGTTTTGAAGAGAATAACTCTGATGTGGACATTTCTTCCGCGCGTTCATCCATCATAATCGCAAATGCTGACGAATTTGAGGTAGGATATTAATTATTTTATCCAAGCAAAACGGAGACAAAGTAGCGATGGGTTAAACAGGCAAGTGGTCCGTATGACGAAAATTTGAAATATCGAGCCAATGCTACTTGCGCATCACAATGAAGGTGGCAGATAGCGTTAGCGGTCGGCCGGGACGGCATCCATACTATGTTCGCTATTTTGGCATTCGCCATTTTGGCATTCGCCATTTTGACATTCGCCATTTCGGACCTTCGATATTTTGCGTCTCGATATATTGCTTTTCGCTATAGGCGGTATTACGAATATTAGATACTCGCTTTTTTCTGTTTCGGAGATATGGACGTTATAGATTGTTCGAATCTATATTTGTATGTCTCAAATTGCAAACGATCTGAATATACGTTTTCAGATAAATGAGCTTTCGAATAAATGATGCTTCGCTTTATAGTCCTTCGATTTTTTCTTCGGTCGAAACATTAAATTTCGAATAATTAAACCTTCGCTATTTTGAGAGTTCATAATTCTGTCGTTTCGAAATATTTGTCGATCTATATTTGGTCCTTCGATATTTTGATCCCCACCCCGCAAAAGTTATTAAGGACGTAACAATGACGAGTCCTTTAAGAGCTTCCAAGTATCGTAAAGCTTACTCAGCAACGGATGAAATTACTTTATCCGAAGAGGCTGCACTTTCCGCTATGATTGAATATAAATTCTCCAAGAGTACTTACCAGGGAATGAGAAGATTAGGGAAGGAAAATAACTGTAAGCTATATCCGTCTTACGAAAAAGTGATGAAAGCAAAAAAGCGTTGTTATCCACCACGTGATGCAATCAGGATTACAGAGAGTAGTGCAGAAGTCCAACTACAGGCACTATTAGATCATACAGTTGAACGTATTTTACTCGTCCAAAATGTACTCATTCAAAGATTGACTCCAGATAATGTTCGTAAAATGGACTTGATTTGCAAGTGGGGTTGCGATGGAAGTTCTGGGCAAAGTGAATATAAGCAGACGTTCAGTGATGACAGCAAATCTGATGCGCATGTATTCTTTACTTCAGTCGTGCCATTACAACTCGTGTGTTATGATCAACAATCGAAGGAAGAAATAGTTGTTTGGAAGAACCCCAGACCCTCGTCTCCACGATTTTGTAGACCGCTTAGACTACTGTTTCTACGCGAAGACACAGAGTCAACACTTAATGAAGTCCAAATTGTTGAAGAACAAATAAAGTCACTTCGTCCATTCGAAAGTGTAATAGATGGAAAAGAAATCTCCGTAATGTACAAGTTGTTGTTCACCATGATAGATGGTAAAGTTTGCAACGCTGTATCATTGACGAAATCTGCTCAACGGTGCTATTTGTGTGGAGCAACCAGCAAAGATTTTAATGCCATCGACACTGTATTGCAAAGGGAAATCAATGAAACAAATTTGAAGTTCGGATTGTCGACGCTGCATGCGTGGATACGGTGCTTCGAGTATTGCTTACACGTGTCTTACAAACTCGGCATTAAAAAATGGCAAGCTCGAAGTGCCGAAGAAAAAAAAATTACGGAGGAACGCAAGAGGGCCATTCAAGAAGGATTCAAGAAGCAATTGGGTCTAAATATCGATTGCCCAAAGCCTGGATACGGCAGCAGCAATGATGGCAACACAGCTCGGCGATTCTTTGAAAATTCGACGGTTTCCGCTGCGATAACGGGGGTCAACGAGGAAGTTATTAAACGCTTGTACGTAATCCTACAAGTTATATCGTGTGGCCACGAGATAAACTGTGAAAGATTTGAACAGTATGCTATTGAAACGGCAAGAAAGACCGTTGCATTATACCCTTGGTACTCCATGCCTACTTCGGTGCACAAACTATTAATTCATGGTCCAGTGATAATAACTCATGCTCTATTACCAATCGGCCAATTATCCGAAGATGCTCAGGAAGCTCGAAACAAAGACATCAAACGATATCGAGAAGATTTTGCGCGAAAAAGTTCCAGGGTTAAAACTATGGAAGATGTTTTTCATCGGCTCTTAGTTACTTCTGACCCGTACATTTCAAGCGTCAGAAGACTACCACAGAAGAAGCTGAAGAGTTTGTCGCCGGAAGCTGTAGCGATCTTGATCGCTCCTAAAGTGACTGCTGCAGCAGACGAATTTTGCGCCGAGATTGAAGCCGTGCCGGGAGTTGTAATAGATACAAACTCGAATAATGATTCTGACTCCGACTCCGACTCCGATTACGATTTTGATTAAGAATAAAATTTTCTATTTTTGAAACGTTCCGTATGTATTTTGGAAATAAAAATAATAATTGCGTAGAATACACTGTTCACGTTTATTTTATTATGATGATTTTTTTAAATATATTAATTTATCTATTTAGCAGGATACTCGGCCATTTTGTTTATAACAATTTGCTGTAAGCTCTTTGTTGCAAGTTATAAACAATAGATATCGGATTGGTAATCAGCGACCTTGAAAACCCGTATATACCAATTTTTGTCAACATCTGGTAACTTTTTAACGTTCATGTCGGCCATATTGGATCGGCCATTTTTTTTACGATAATTTGGCTTGCGGATTCGTAATCAGCGACCTTGAAAACCCGTAAATACCAATTTTTGTCGACATCTGGCAACTTTTTAACATTCATGTCAGTCATATTGGATCGGCCATTTTGTTTACGATAATTTGGCTTTCAGATTCGTAATCAGCGACCTTGAAAACCCCTGTAAGCCAATTTTCATTCCCGTCAAAGGTCATTTGAGGTTTTGGCCAGGTTTTTGGGCTTTTCTCCTACTGTGCGCAAGGGTACTGCCGCAAATCGGCAGACACTTGGTGCGTACGGGCTCTCTCTCGATGTCTAGTGGTTCAGCGAATCGAAATCGTCGTTGTTGCCGCCCGTTATTCATTTTTCTTTGGTCATGCCGATCAAGTTGATAATGCTACACGGAGAAAACAGGGGCCTCGAATTTTAGAATTAATACTATGTTTCTAAAAAAAATATCATTAAAAATCCAAAAGAATATTGAATGGAAGATAAAAATTGTAATTATGATATAGTAATAATGAAGAAATTTAAATTTTAACCTACGATATGGCACGTGAACTGATACAAATAATACATTTTATTCGGCATATTGTGATTTTTCGTAGTATTCAAAAAAAAAAATTGCCCACGTGATTGGAACAATTAGTTTCCAGTATTCTACGAAAAGTACGGGATAAAGAGTCACATTTTACTAATAACTTCATAATATTTTTCGCTATACACCGAAGATTTATGCTATACGTATAGTAAAATCCATATGAAAATATAGCATATAGGACTCATCGTCAGCATATAGGACTCGCGCCTATGCGAGAATAGTTTCAAATGTAATATGCACGCATTATTTTTACTATGCAGCATGTAGGACTCGCGCCTATGCGAGAATAGTTTCGAATGTAATCTACACGCATCATTTTTACTATACGGTGTGAGAATCATTTTTACACTTCCATAACAAGTCTTAGAATTCCGAACTGGCAGTAAAATGCTATACTTTTCTAGCACTGAATATTAGAATTCTGGCAACCAGTGTTAGAATTTGAGGCCGTATTTTTCTCCGTGTACGCAAGTGGTAAATTCGCATTCTCATCGCAATCTCGCCACTGATTAATTTTCGCTGGTCCTTATCGCGACTCGACGCACATGTTACTATGAGCTCTCTATAGCCGATATAACGTTGCGTTTATACATATGTCCCCACCAATGATTCTCGTGGATTGTCAGCGATTGAGCTATGTAACGTTTGCACTCCAGGATAAAATTCAGGATAAAAATGGGGCCGGGTTGAAATTCCGAACTTTGAATGATCAGAACGCTGAAAACTCCGAAAATATACTACCCGGAAAGATCAAAACTCCGATCGAATTTTACACGAAAAACCAAAACTCCGAAAATCTGAAAACCATAAAAATAATTCAACTATGGAAGTTTTAAAAATTACAAAATTTTCAATAAATCGACGAATTATTTCATGAATTTCTTTTTATTGAGAAGTAATTTTACGTCAATTTTGAAATTTGTCTAGACAAAGTTATAGGTTCCACATCATTTACAGCCAACTGTGTAGACTTTCGCTGGCATAATCTTGACGAACCTTGTAATTCCGGAACATTACAATTAGGAATTTTATACCGTCGGCGCATTCAAAGTTCGGAATTTCAACCCGGCCCTCACGTCAAGACCATGCCACCGAAAGACTGCACAGTTGACTGTAATTTTAAAAAATTCTTGAAATATTTCGTCGGTTTATTGAAAATGTTGAAACTTTGAAAACTTCCATAGCCGAGTTATTTTGACGGTGTTAAGATTCTCGGAGTTTTGATTTTTCGTGGTACTATTTTTTTCGTAGTTTTGAGCGTTCTGGCCATTCAAAGTTCGGAATTTCGACCCGGCCCCATAAAAATGTATGTGAACCAAGTTGAAAAAAGTAGTTTCGAGAAAAACGCGGTTAAAGTTTTGAGTACAATTTCAGACAACCGCAACTATCTAAGTAGTATAATAGCATGTTGTACTTACGTTCTAATAATCGGCCATCCCTGCCTCGCAAAGTGTACGATCCTCGACTTCGTAATGATGATTTTCTGAAGCTTGTTTTTACCTGCGAGCAGTTCTAGCTTTGTTGGAAGCTTCTGAAATTCGTAGCTCCGACCGGTCAATTCTATTCTCGTCTCGTTTCAAATCGCTATAACCATGTAAATATTGGGAATTCCGACATTTCTTTACGAAGACATATTCTCAAGAGTTCATACTTCAAGAAAGTGCCAAAAAATCGATTTTTTTAATTTCTAGACTAGAATACTGCCTTAAATGTTACCTAAGAATGCATTTCCTCACGCCTGAATGCCGTGAAGCCGTCCATAAATTACGTCATTTTAAAACGGGGGGGGGGGGGGGTCTGGTCGTTGGATGACGGTAACGATCATTGGATTATGACAATAGGAAGGGTGGGATGATTTCAGGGGGGGGGGGGGGCAATCAGAAAAAATGGATGACGTAAGATATGGACGGCCCCCATGGGAATGGTCCAGAAACGAGAAAATTAGGTGCCACATGAATTGAAAGAATTGTACAGGATGACAATACCAAACCTCATGTTCATGGATCCGTCAAGAATTATCTAGTAGAAGATAACTGGCAGATTCTACCTCGACCACTATAATCACTAAACATTGCCCCCGCAGATAACTATTCGTTCCGAACTTTAACGTCGGTTCTATCTGGGGGGCGGGTCAGTTCGTACGAAGACATAAAAAATTGGCTTCATAACTGGATCGCTTCAAAAGCACCAGACTTCTACCAGCGTGGAACCCGCTTATTGGCTGAAAGATGGGCAAATGGTTTAGCTTCCGATACAACAGATTTTGAGAAAGGTAAGAATGATTTATTAGGCTTCAAATCAATATTATTTTGTCAAAAAATTCGTAAGTCATATTCGTACACCCAATATGTTTGTGCATCCAAACACCTGTTGCGGATTACAACGAGGCTAGGTCTTTTCATACGCCATTATAATCAACTTTTTTATCATCGTTTGTTTACAATATTTTTGACGATACAAAGATGGAGATCAATGGCGGTCAGCACTTCTTCCTTTCGAGCTCGCGTCTGAACATATCATCCAATCTCGTAACGCTGAAATCTTCCCAAGTCCTCATGAGGCCGAGCAACCAGGTGGAATTGCGGTGTTCTAGTGGTTCTTCAATGGCGTCAATTTGATGAAAAATCCTCCGACAGCCGTATTGATAAAGTAGGTCGGATCGAGGCGTAGAGGATCAATCATTTTCGGTGACAGATCGATACGATAATCGAGAAGAATAGTGGCGATTGCGGCTTTGATCTGAGTTAACGCGAGACGAATACCCGGACAAGCTCTGGGTCCCTCGCTAAAGGGCAAATAAGCGAACTTGTGTCTCCGCTCGACGTTTTCCCTCGTGAATCTTTCGGGATCGAAAACATCCGGGTTTTCCCAGATCTCGGGATCCCAGTGGAGTCCCATGATGGGGATCATGATCGATGTACCGGGCTCGACCGTTAGGCTCAGTCCGTCCGAGCCCTCGAGACGATACTTCTCTACGGCGACCTTGGTCATATGACCACCTGGTGGAAACATCCGCAGTGTCTCGTTGACGACACGTTCCGTATAATTCAACTCTTCGATAGCTTCGTAGGTCAAACGACCCTCGTACTTGGTGACAACTGTCTGGATCTCGAGTCGTGTTTTTTCTTGGATCTCGGGATGTTTGGCCAACGAGTAGGCCACGAAGCTGAGTGTGAGGCTGCTGGTCTCGTAGCTCTCTATGAGAAAGGAGAAAGTATGCGAGAGCGCCTCGTCGCGCGATATCTTTTGATCCTTCACTAGGTCCAGCATCATCCGTAGTACGTCGTTCGAAGCGATCTCGTTGCGTTTTCTCAGCTCCTCGACGTCTTTGACCATTCTCCGGAAAAACACGTCCGTAGCTGATGGCACGAAGCTATGCGGCAAGAATTTCCCCAAGAGAGTCTGTGCCAGCAGGATGGCGATAGTTTCTTTCGTAGACGGTGCGAACCACGTCCTCATCGAGTCGAGAAGAGTATTCGTGGTGTCGCGTTCGAAAGAACGTCCGTCGATACTGAAAATCGTACTTGCCGCAACCTCGCTCGTGTACCTCGAGAAAAGAAGCTTCGCCTCGAGCTCGAACGAGCCCGCATCCTCCCCCGCCTGCTCATTAGCTATCACCGAGCTCAGGTAATTCCTCATTCTCTCGCAAGCTCGCTCGATCGACTCGCTCATGAGTTTAACCCTCTTGACGGAGAGGGTCGAGACGAAAATCGCACGGGAATCTCTCCACTGTTGGCCACGAAGGAAGAACACTTCACCAGCTATCAGAGGATCCGATTTGGGATCGACGGTGACCTCGTTGTCCTGAAACGCCTTGAAACTCGTTTGCAGTACGATCTTGACGAGATCGGGATCGAGAAGCATGAGAGTTGGTTTGCCCATGTTGAAGAAACCGATCATGCTCGTGCTGCCTCGATTCGCCAGATAGACGCGACGGGACCATATAGACATATTTTCCTTCAGCCTCATCACCGCAAAAGTGTTGCCGCAAATCGGCAGAGCACCCGGTACACACGGGATTCCTCTCGATTTCCAATAATTCAACGAACCGAACAACACTTTGTAGAGAAAAATCACTAGCGCGAGCGAACAAACTGTTGTCAGAATTAACGTCGTTGTTATCTCCATCGTTTGACTTTTTTCCACGCTAAGGAGGCCGCGCGTTGAAGAGCCTGCGCGAGCGATATCCAAACGTTCTCGTTGCTACCTCGTAACTGCGCACCGTTCTCGTTGTTCCTTTCGAATCTCTACATATACTTCTTCTTCTCGTCTAATATTGAGTTCGTACACATGACCCTACGCGAGTGATATCATGGTGTTCACATATTGGACGTGAATCAAGAGCGTACCCAGTATCTAGGCTAGAGTGGGGCAGCTCATATCAGTTTCATTGACTGGGGAGGGGGGGGGTCAACAGATGATAGACTTAATTTTATATTCTAGGGGGGCGGGGGCAGCAGCCTACGTCTCGCTGGCTATGCCCTTGACGTGAATGATTGCCGGAGATTCAGCTAATTTGTTTATAGGCAAAGGGACGAATCGTTAGGGCAGCGAAGCCTCTGCGTCTCTTTGAAAATCGTAAAGGATAAAACCGTTATTATTATTTCTCCAAAAGTATTATATTATTTTCTTATTCATTATTTGAGCATGGTCAGTATTGCGGGCCCCTTGATTATTTGTAAAAAAACGTTTTTCCAACTACATTTCCAATTATTTCAATTTCAGTTGTGTCACGAGTGGAGTCGAGTTTGTGGAGTCACCTCTCGCTTGGTAGTCGTCGTCTAAACCCGTATAGACCAGGCAATAAGCATAAAAGTAAGAACTTCTTAGGTTTAAATACGCAAAATTGATCGAAGGGTCATTGGATAATGCCAAATCGAATGGCGATAATAACTTTGCAATCGAAACGCGAGAAAATGATTTTAAAAAATGTTGAGCGTTTAAAAACCGTTTCAGGCGGGATATAGGATTGACAACGATCAACAATCGATTTCTTTTTTTTTTTCTTTAAACGATAAACTATATATGTAGAATATTTTCGTACTATATATGTAGAATATATATGTAGAATATACAGGGTGTCCCATTTTAATCTTACACCTGAATTTTCTCGAAAAATATTGCTCGGACGAAATATTGTGTGGAACAAAACTTCTAGGGATTGAAGGGGGACGTTTGAAAAAAATTTATTTGAGGAGCCAAAATTCAAAATGGCGGCGTTACAAACGCTGACATGTTTTTTT
Organism: Ophion slaviceki; assembly: GCA_944452715.1. Taxonomy (NCBI): domain Eukaryota; kingdom Metazoa; phylum Arthropoda; class Insecta; order Hymenoptera; family Ichneumonidae; genus Ophion; species Ophion slaviceki. Next base: position 46,664,466 of record OX101784.1, read on the forward strand.
CAAACAGAAACATAACTTTTTTTTATTGCCAAAAAATTTGTCAGCTGAAAACTAAAAACTTTTGTTGAAAAAATTTTTTGATAAAGTTCATAGTTTTCAAGTGAGAACATCATTTTCAATTATTTCAGATGTATCCAGGATTTTTGTGTGTGTGTGTGTGTGTGTGTGTGTGTGTGTGTGTGTTTTTCTACCCATCGTGATCAAAGTTCGTCAAGGATTTAAACAAACACGTTTTTGGGCCTGAAAATGGCACAAACGCTATTAAAATGGAAAAAAACTATTTTTCATCTATTTTCCTCCAAAATTTTCTCATGAAATATCGTCCAAATTTGAAAACAAAAAAAAACAAAAAAAAACAAAATTTTCAACAGTGTTCCACACGCACGCACATGCACACACACACACACACACACACACACACACACACACACACACACACACACACACACACACACACACACACACACACACACACACAAATCCTGGATACATCTGAAATAATTGAAAATGATGTTCTCACTTGAAAACTATGAACTTTATCAAAACATTCTTTCAACAAAAGTTTTTAGTTTTCAGCTGAAAAATTTTTTGGCAATAAAAAAAAGTTATGTTTCCGTTTGAAAAAAACTTGTCAGCCTTTGTAACGCCGCCATTTTGAATTTTGGCTCCTCAAATAAATTTTTTTCAAACGTCCCCCTTCAATCCCTAGAAGTTTTGTTCCACACAATAGTTCGTCCGAGCAATATTTTTCGAGAAAATTCAGGTATAAGATTAAAATGGGACACCCTGTATATGTAGAATATTCATATATCGAAATTGGCGTGCAGGATTACTCAAAAACTATTAAGCCGATTGAGTTGAAACTCGGTAGAAATATTGATAATATTGGTACCTTCTACTTGATGAGGAATGTTTTTGAAAAATGTGAAAAAAACTACTTTTTTAATCCACATTTTACAGAAATGTTGCGTGAAACGTGATTTCTTAAAAATTGCATGCCATTTTCCCGAATTGACATTTTTTTATTTTAATTACCGTCACATAGAAACTATACATGTTCTAACTGAAAAAATGTTTGAACTTTTTTGCAAATCAAAGTCTACGGGAAGCTAGACTGCACGCCGATTCGCAACTCCCGCGGCGACCTTGCTGTAACACTCTGCCACAGCTCCGCCATTTTTATGATGAATTAATTTAAAATAATTGTTTCATATACTTAAATATACTATTAAAGCATACCTAAATTTTTATAATTGTAGAATAATTATTTCTTAGTTTAAAAAATCCCTCAATATTGCTTATTCTCTTCCTGTCTAAATGTATATTCCGCCTTAATTGGGAACCTAATAATTGTATCGAAAAATCTAGACTTCGCTCCACTTCGCTCAAACAAATCTTCAATCAAACAAAATATATTCCATCAACTTCTGGTAGCCAAAAAATTCCAATCTCGCTTGTGGGATCTCGTCGAGCTTTCTCTTCTGAAACAGCAAGTTTTTTCGCACTTCTGTCGCACCGCAAACTAGAATGATCAGATATTTATTGGGCAAGGTTAACCCTTCGACTGCAAACTTCCGCCACGAACCTCCGACTGTATATGGGGTCAAACCGGCCCCAGACGTTTTACAGAACGTTGTATTTCGGTGCATATGCATTTTTCTTTTCTTCTTTGTAGAGACGTTTTTCATAGTCAATGATTCTTATTTTATGTCCCAAAACTTGTCTTTTAAGGGGCCACTTTGAAAATTTCAAAAAATCGAAAGCAAGTAACTTGAAGAAATTGACGATGATGAGCAATTAAAAGGCATTTTGTACGATGCAGGGATTGCCGATTGAGTTTGGGTAAGAGTTTTTCATAGTATAAACTTCAAAAGCGTTTTTCTCGAAACAACATTTTCAAAATCTGGCTACATCGTATCTCTAAGACTAATAAACCCATTCTCTTGAAATTTGAACCACATATTGTAAACATGATTCGCAACAAGACGACCCTCGATGGTTTTAAAATTTTGATTTTTACTCATTCTTTTACGAAAAACTGCGAAAAAAGCGTTTTTTTTACTTTTTTCGTTTTTAATCGGCCATTTTTTTATTTTTTGATAAAACTTCATATCCGAGGGTCATTTTGTAGCTGGTGTCATGCTGAATCTAATGGACTTTGATTTTTTTGTTTCAGACAAGCCGTTGCCGAGTTGTGATGGAGCCACCTAGCCCACCTATTTTTAAGGCGTTACGTTAAACTATAGTTTTTGTACTTAAAAATGACTGAAAATGAATAAAAATTTTTTTATGTTTTTCAAGACTTTATTTATCAAGCCCAACAACTTTTATATCCATATCTTTTATAAAACCCTCAAAAAAACCCTTTTTTCGTGGCTCCAAAGTGGACTGGCCCCTCAAAAAAAACGAAAATTAAGTGCCCAAACATTCGTTCGAAGTGGAAGATGCGTTGAAAAATACGCACTTGCACGAAAAAGATCATAATTTTTTTTCTCAAAATATTAACAAAGCCATTTGAGGTTTTTAAAGAGGAAGATTTGTGGATACGAAAAAAAGACAGTGTCGACCGTCTCGACAGGAAAAAAAACGTAAACTGCCACAGGCGAAATTAGCTGAAATCGTTTGTTTATTTAAATTACGAATTACATCTAAAAAAAAGAATCACTACGATCATGTACATCTTTCACTCTGTTATCGCAACATTATACGTATACGTTAATCGCTATTTACTAATGCGCGGTACATTTCAATCAGTTAATGATTTCATGATTTATTTTTCTTCGTATCTTCAACGAATAATGAAAATTGAAATACAAACCGATGACGATTATCTCTTGCAGTAATAATCATTTATAATTAATAATTAATAATACAATATAATATTATATATATATATATTTATATATGTATCTATCTAGACGCCGTTTTAACTACTCATCGAATGACTTTTACCCCACGTTACATTTCTGGACAGTCCAGTTTCACACTTTTCTCTCTCTCTCTCTCTCTCTCTCTCTCTCTCTCTCTCTCTCTCTCTCTCTCGTTTGACGAGAAATTTATCTCTATCTTGAATTGTAAAATTGCAAATGCCCCGGGCATATCGGTAGGAACCGTTGCTGTTTTTCGTTTCAATCGTTCTGGCTCGTTCAAAGACTGTGGCGATCGTTTTTTTTTATGATTTTAGTTCGGTACGAAAATTTACGCGTACGAAACACGATGTGTATACATTATCGTAAAAAATACAAGAGAATCGCTCGGAATCACGTATTCCTCATTGCATGTGTGTAGTACGTAACGTTAATATTGATACGTTTGAGAAACGATTAAATCATTGTTAGGGATCGTCCATTAATCACGTGGGATTTTTTGGCCACTTTGTGAGCCCCCCCCCATGGTGATGTGGGGTCGTCCATAATTTACGCGAGGCTCAAATAGGGGGGGGGGGGGGAGGACTTGGATAACAGAAACCTCACCACATATCACCCTGGGGGAGGGGGGGCCTCAAAAAATGGTTAAAAAACCCCATGTGATTAATGGACGATCCCTTACTGATAAAAAAAAAGCGAAAGAACAGTCTCACTTATTCGCTACATACTTCGTGTATCGCTCCATATCGTCCTTGTATGTAATCTAAGATTAGCGATAATTCGCGTGGAAAAATCATCCGAATGTACCTATGCCCGATGCTGAATGACGATCGATTGTACGTCATAAAAGGCGAATTTTGCTGAATGTGAAAATTCGTTAAAGATAATACAGCGGGGCCGGCACAGTGGCGTCCAAAAAAAAAACTCCAGACGCCTTGGATCTGTATCTATCCGAATCACCCACGTTTCGATCTTTCTTAGTTTTCGAGAAAAAAGGATTTTTCAATTTTTTTCGAGTTCTCCTTCAGCATAGGTTAATTTTTTTCTCTTTTGTGTGTGTACTTTTCTCTGAGACGTTTTTAAAAGCAATTGGGAATACTTTGGACGAGTATAAGTATTTTTTTCAGCATCTGAACTTTAGTGATTGATCCTCTCTGTCCTATTTTTTAAGGGGGTGGTCTAGTGTGTCAGATCAAAAGAAGAGGAAACGGCCTTGCATGACTTCTTCGAAGAAGAGAAAGGTGTACTCTATGGTCCAGGCATAGCAGATTGACGGTGAGACCATTTTTTTCATTATGAATTATATACAACAACTTTCAAACGCGTTTTTCTCAAAACACGATTTTTTATAACTGCTGCCATGATATCTCAAAAACTATTTGATTGATTCTGCTCAAATTTATACAGCATCTTTAGTACATATATAACTACAAGTTGAACTAAAACAATTGAGATTGCTTCGCTAGTTTTCTTTTTGTCAGCTGTATAGGCCCCAAAAAAATACGAAAAATTGATTTTTTTTCTAAAGCGTAAAAAAAAATTATTTCTTTTGGAATTCTAACTTTATTTTAGTTCCATGTAGAGCCTCAAGTCTCACGATGAAAATTGCGTTTGGTTTTTTTTATTTCAGATAAGCAGAACGGCCGGAATCATGGCAGCAGTGGAGCACCTCTTTTTATATATGTGTTCCTGTTGGGCGGTGTATCTCCGACTATATTCTATATACTGACTTCAAAAAATTCACAAAGTTTGTTTGAATGTTAATAAAAAAGATATACAATTTAGAAATTATTTTATTTTAATGGTTTGTCAAAAAAACAATTCCCCAAAAAAGCATTAAAAAACGGCCTTCACACTGGACGAGCCCGTTAAACTTTTGATCAAAATCCAAGATATTTACGTTAGTTCTCGGTAATTTATTTATTGCTCAACAGTACCCCTCGTTACGACAACACGAGTAAAAAAAATCACGAGGGACGTACTTACACGAAAGGAAAAATGAAAAAATCCATTTCTCTCGAAAAATAAAAAAGTTTTCGGCTATGTATCCACGAGGAATGTAGATTTTCCTTTTAAACGTCAGTTTTCGGGCCGCCCTGGATACGACGGGGTAACAGTCGCGATTCGTTCGAGAAAAAAAAAGAATATTGCCTTTCGTAATCAATAAGGAGTTATCACAACAGAAAATGCATGCTTATCGCGAAAAAAAAACAAAATGCTAATATTTTTACTTAAATACGCAAATATATTTTGAGAACGAAGAACATATTTTTCGTTCATTCGATTGTACCCTCTAGTGATCGTAAAAAAAGCAGCGACTCGCAAAGCGACTGTGAGAAAAATTACTTAAGTTCGCGCCCACGAAGTCTCCGTGCTTTGTATTTTTTTAAATTTTCTTTCCTCTTCGTTTTCATTTTCCATCTACGTATCGAAGTATTTCACATGGCACACGATTAATAATACCTACACTGTGCGCGTTGATCCGGGACAAATTATGCTTCGGCGATTAACCGCGATTAATCAACGAGCGCACGAAAAAAAAAAGAAACGCGACAGCAACGGAATAAAACGAGGTGAAAAGATACATAATTGTTTTCGAGGCGCGATTAATGAAAAGGCCACCCGAGAGAATCGAGTTTGAAAATTGCAAATGGCAGAACAATACTCGCGGCCCGTGTGTATCTATATGTTCACATATATTTATATATAAATATATAAACTTCGTACAAAACTCGACGATTCAATGAAGTCGTGAAAAAAAAGTGGAATGTTGCTTCTGTCTTTTTGTTCAAGTTCTTTTTGTTCTCGGTGGAAAATGTGGGACGAACATGCGAGACGCAGTGAGAAAAGGGAGAATTAGTTGAGAATTAACGAGGCTCGAGAATTTCACCGGTAAATGTTACGAGATAATAATTTTTTTAGAGGCAAATTGGTCCAATTAAAGTTCAATTTTAGAGATTTGATAAGTTTCGATATATTCTTTTTTTTACGAATAATTGTGAATTTAGCCGTTGTCGATATCCGATAACGTATTGACGGCACTTGTTGACGATAAAATTCGCGATTTTCCAAAAAATCCGTCTAAAATTGCATTTAACGTTTGGTGCATTTTAGTATTTGATACTTTTTAATATTTGATGCATTTTAGTATTTAATACATTTTAATATTCGATGCATTTCGATATTTGTTGCATTTTAATACTTGACGCATTTCAATATCTGATGAATTTTTATATTTGATGCATTTTACGGCCTTAGGCCACTCTAGAGGCCGAAAAATGGGCTTTTTGGGGATTTTTTTTTCAGAAAAACTACAAAATAAATCGAGATTACAAACAGGATGTTTATAATCTCCCACTTTCCATGGGAAATTATAAACACCCTGTTATAATCGAGTTTTAATATTCGTCGTTATTTTATTTATTATTTTTATATTATTTTTATTATATATATTATATTATATTTTATATTTTATTATTTAAAATATAATAAAATATATTTTATATAAATATAATATATTTTAAATATAATTAAATATAAATATAAATAATTATATTTTAATATATTATATTATATATAATAATATAATATATATTATAAATATATATTATATTATTTTTACGCGACGTTATTCCAATGGAAGAACGTCACGTAATTAATATTCCTCAATTTTGGAATTTTTAAAACTGTTTAAATATTCCAATATGTTTATCATACATATCAGTGACTGCATACAATAATTTTTTTGAAGCGATTAATTTCAAATTGGCGGCTGTGCAGCGTTTATCTCAAAACTGCATTTTTTAAGTTGGCCGCAAACATAACTCAGACAATTTTTAGCCGATTCACTTGAAATGTTGAATATATCTTGAAAAATACATTGTCTATGAAAGTGCCTAGGGTATTTTTTTTATATTGCATAGTTCATTTGTTACTGACAATTATCTGACGATTTTTTAAGCAAATTTTTGGAAAGTGAAAAATTTCGTCAGATAATTGTCAATAACAAATGAACTATGCAATACAAAAAAAATCCTACGTACTTCCATGGACAATGTATTTTCGAAATATATTCAACATTTCAAGTGAATCGGTTGAAAATTGTCTGACAAGGAACATCCCTCAGGTGACACTCTTCGATTTTGTTGAAATTTTGATATGGTATAAAGCGCCGAAAAGTAAGCGATACGTATTTTTTTTATCGGCGGAAAAACGGTTTTAAGGGGTGAAACGAACCCTCGAAAATAGGGGTGTTTTTTCGTTTTTCGTCGATAACGTTATCGTTCTCATCTCGAATGTATAGTGCACAAAAAAATAAACATTGTTGCAATTTGAAATTTTTTTATATCTCGTACCGTTAAAACGTTATCGACGAAAAACGAAAAACATCCCCATTTTTTAGGGTGCGTTGGAGCCCTTAAAACCGTTTTTCAGCCGATAAAAAAAATACGTATCGCTTACTTTTCGGTGCTTTATAACATATTCAAATGTCAACAAAATCGAAGGGTTCCTGAGGGATGTTCCTTGTGCGTTACGTTTCCGGCCAACTTAAAAATGCAGTTTTGAGATAAACGCTGCACAGCCGCCATTTTGAAATTAATTGCTTTAAAAAAATGTTTGTATACAGTCACTGATATGTATGGCAAACACCCTTTTTTGTAATCTCGATTTATTTGGCAGTTTTTCTGAAAAAAACATCCCCAAAAAGCCTATTTTTCGGCCTCTAGAGTGGCCTAACCCCTTAATAGCTGATGCACTTTGATCTTTTTTTTCGAAACCGATCTCATGTAATTTACCGGAAGGTCGAAGTTGAACTTAAACCGGACGAATCAACGTCCAAAGGAAGATCATTATTCTTGAGTACCGGTGAAAAACACTCGAGCCTCCTCAAAGAAAGAATAATCACGCGTAATGCCATTGAAGCTCGTAAAGCCAAATGCACGCGTTGATTTTGGAACAAGCTAGTTTATAGAGATCTAGAGTTACGTATTTACAATTATCAAGCCACGTCAACGTGACAACGCCGAGCCATCGCCTAACACCGAGCGCCCGTATGGAACGACTTTGAAAATATCATTGTTCGAATCATAAAATCGCAATAGACCTCCGAATGATTCTTCGTTCTCAGAATTTTTCCAGTCCGTGACGGATCTCGTGACGCGCAAAAAACAAATTCGAGCAGAAGAATGATCGGGAAGCATACGTCGTTGGAAAAATGGAGATAGTGATTTTCGAAAATGAAAGCAGCGATCTCGGTGCGCGGACAAGTAGAAGGTTCTCGAGATGTTCTCGCGCAGCCGACAGGTCATTATTGTCCGTTGTTGACGTTGTTGACGATGTTGACGTTGTTAACGTTGTTGACGTTGTTGACGTTGTTGACGTTGTTCTGCTTGACCGAGTCCATATTCGGTATGTAATCCATCGCCATTAGGCACGCGAACACGGTCATCACCATTTTGTGCTTGACTTCGGTAATGTCCTCGGGCAAAGCGTACACCCTCGCTCCGCATTTTCTCGCCAGAGATATCGCGTATTTGGCGTTGTCCAATTTCTCCTGGAGGAACAATGAAGAAATCGCACATGAGTATAAACTGGGCTGAAAAACTCGACGGTTTCGCCGAGTTTTTTATGCAGGCAACGCAGCTGAAGCTCGATAAAAGAGCTGTTAGGGGGCTATACCAGTGTGACACTTTCAAAAAATCGATTTTTTTGTTGCTTTTGTCGACAGTTTATACTTTCAAGAATATCATTACCATTTATATCATTTATATCAATATCATTTTATCTTGCAAAAATCGATAGTTAAATCGTTAAACGCGTTTTTCTCGAAATGAGATTTTTCAAATTTGCTGACGTTGTAACTCAAAGAGCAATTATCCGATTGACTTGAAATTTGAACTGAGTACTCTTGAATATATTTGCCCTACAATGACGTAGGATATTTTTGATTGGAAGAAAATTGACGATTTGGCATGGAAAAAAACGACCGTTTCATAGGCAAGAAAACAGACTTTTTTCATAACTACGCCATTTTGTCAGATTTTGATATTTTTCGAAAATCCTACGTCATTGTACAGGAAATACCTTCCAGTTTAACGACATTTTTTCTTTTTTCGGTTTCAGCTACTCAATCGGCCGGAATCATGTCAGCAGTGGAGGAACTTTTTTTTGGCGCCTCCGAAGGCAGCGCATACGTCGCTTGGATCTCAATATTTTTCTATGACAAAATTGTGTAATATAGGTCAAATATAGCCAAATATATTCTTAATTTTCCGAAACATTTAATTGAGTACTTTTCTTCCAAAAAATTCCCGAAAATCACCCAAATTTTCAGCGTTCACACTGGTAAAGCCCCTTAGTGCCAGGTAATGGGCCAGAAGAGGGACAGTGAGGGAAATATGAATTTTAGACATTTTAGACCCTCGCGTACATTCTTCCGAATCTGTAGCCCATCTGCTCCCGATTGGCGACACACTTGGAGCTGTTCGTTCAACAAAGCGGAATCAGGAAAACGATGAGGAAAGTCATTGGCTAAATGACTTTATTTACATTGGCTAAAAATCGGCGAAAATGATCTCCGCGCGTGATCAAAGCAGCGATGATGGGAACCAAGGACGATGCGGATGAAAAAATAACCTCAACTTAGCGTAAAATACAAACCGTGCAGAAGATGGGCAGGATAATAACTCTATTCCTTATTTCTCTATTTTCAGACATCTCTTTCTTCAAATATCTCTATTCTGAAGCAGGTTTAATCAGAAACATCTCTATTCCAAAATATCTCATGTCTAAAACATTTCTCTGCCAAAACATCTCTATTCGTAAAGATCACAATGCCACAATAATTCAGTTCTAAAATGTTACTGCTCTTAAATATCTCCATTCCACAATCTTTCGTATGCGAAACTTTTCTATTCTTAAATATCTGTATTCTTCAAAATCTCATGTGACATGCATCTGTATTCCGACAATTTCATCTCACAATATCTCTCTTCCGAAACATCTCTATTTCACTCGTAACATTGCATTCACTATATTTGCCATGAATAAAACAAGTGCAACGCAGAGGCTCTTGGAATAGAGATGATTCGGAAGAGAGATATTGTGAGATGAAATTGTCGGAATACAGATGTTTTGATTGCACATGAGATTTTGAAGAATAACAGATATTTAAGGGTAAAAAAGTTTCGGATACGAAAGATTGTCGAATGGAAATATTTAAGAGCAGTAATATTTCAGAACTGAATTATTGTGGCATTGTGATCTTTACGAATAGAGATGTTTCGGCAGAGAAATGTTTTAGACATGCGATACTTTGGAACAGCGATGTTTCTTATTAAACCTGCTCCAGAATAGAGATATTTGAGGAAAGAGATGTCTGAGAATAGAGAAATAAATAATAGAGTTGTTATCCTGCCCAGGACATGTCGTAGGGATCGAATTGGATTCTCATATTTGTTCCCACTTCCTGACAGGGATCCAATGGGTCATCGCATTGGATCACTATGCGAAAACGCCACGCTCGCACATTGGATTCTAATCAGGATATCCCATTGGAATCCAATTTCAATCCTGAAAAATTCCCACATTATCGAACGGAATCCGCTACAATTCTTGATGGATCCCATCGCATTCTGTACGTTGAATTTTCCAAACAAAATATATAGCTATACAAAGTGAATGGATCTCAAAAAAGTGAAAATCTTATCTCAAAAAGTAGAAATCGCTCAAAAATTGATTTGAATCACATTACTGTAAACGCAATGTAATTATCGTTTGTCATTTATTTTACTGCACTTTGGCATAATATCGCGACACACGTACACGCTCGCAAAGCGTGCAGGTTATATTTCAACACGGCGAGTTTCTTTCTCGCTACTTTTCATATGAGGAGCTGGCGAACTAAACCGGACTCGACCACACTACGTCAAATTTTTTCAATTTCTATTTTTCGTGTTTTTAAGCACACTTTAATTAGCTCCCGAAACATTGTGAATCAAATCCGGCCCTAAACACCCCAAAATTTGTTAAAAACTGCTTTTTCAAGCGAAAAGGCGGTTTTTAAGCCCAACGAAAATAAAATAATAAAATTTAACGTAACGAATGGACAAGTCCGGTTTTGTTCGCCAGGTGATCATATATTTTCGATTCGGACATGGTAAGAATTCTCAAACGACGTTCTTCGGGAAACTGTTCAGAATCGCATTGGACCCCAGTGAAGACTACGTGCGATGTCCCTAGCAAATTCTTACAGAGATGTGGATGCATCTTGGGACTCCTCAACGAATTTGTGCAAGTGATCACGAAAGGATACGTTTTTTTGAAGATCCAAAAAACATTCGATCGAGAATTTCAAATAAAAAATTCGCAAACGACGTCGATCGGGAAATAACGGGATCCACTAGGATTCCAATGTGGACTTCCTACGTGCATCGTCCCTATCAAGTATCTCTCGTAATCTTGGGATTGGCTAACAAATTTCTGCACGGCAATGAGATCCTTGTGCAATCCATTTATGAAAATTGAACAAGTGCTCGACCCTCCTCAACTCTGGATGCTATTAAATTCACTGAAAATGACGCGATCTCTACGGCCATCAAAAGCTTGAATAAGAGTCCATAAGTTTATAATTACCGCTTCGGTGCCTCCGTCTTTGACAAGATCGTAGTTGACAGTGCCCGGTTTGATGGCGTCTATGAGATCGATCAGAGGCTTTCCATTGGCAATAGCGTAATCCTGAAAGCCCTTGATGCTGGTAGTTTTGCCAGCAGCCTGAAGCTTTGAGTTGACCCATCGAACGATTTCCTTGTCGACTTCTCGACTCGCGGGGGTGGCCGACAACGAGGTGAGCAACGAGAGCGTGTAGGATCTCATCAATTGCCAGATAAGGGCGAGGGTCAAGGTCGTATTGCCGTCGTTGATGTCTTGGCCGGCGATACCGACGAGCGAAAAGTTCATTTGCTTGCCAAGCTCCACCGCGTAATTGCAGTTCTCCAGTTTTTCCATGAACTTTCGTAACTTCGTGAACTTTTTGTGGACCCTCGGCCACTTTACGGAGCCGGGCTTGATGATGTCGCAGAGCTGAAAGATTACGAGGCCATCGTCCAAGTCGGAGTACAGCCAGTTGACGTGGGGCGAAACACCCATTGAGTTCATCCAGTTCCTGTATGTCTTCTCCTCCCTCGTTTCCTCGATGACAGCGAGGCCGTCGATGCTCGTCTCGGGCTTGTCCAGGCCTGGATAATTGTTGAACATGTTCGCGACGAAGGCGAGATTCAGCTTGTAAATGCCGTTGACAACGTCGCTCGGTGTCACGAAACTTCGGCAGCCCAATTTGGCGGCCTGCTGCAACATTATCTCGGCCCTGGTAGTGTGATTGGGCTCCATGAGAGCCTCGAGGGTGACGCCACTCGCGCCAGGCGCTATCTGCTTTATGAGATACGAATAGATCTCCGAATCGGTTATGTCCGATTGGAAGTTGGTGCATCTGCGAGCTATGCCCGCCAGCTCGAGGTGATAGTTGACCCAACGAAGGAGTATCGCCTCGGGCGACAACTTCAGAAGGTCCTCGATTCGTTCGCCGTCTTGCAACAGTGTCGCCAGTCCGGGGCAATTCTCCAGGGTTATCTGATTGAAAAGACCGATCCTTATGATCTGCCAGAGCAAACCCAACACCAGATGAGGACTACCCTTTGTGAGATCGTGGGCGTCGATGTTAACGATGTTGCATCCTATCGCCTGGGCCGAGGACAGCGCCAACGTCAAATTCTCGTGCTTCTTGTACAACGTCAGATTCTTCTTGTTGATCGCTCTCTCGTCTATCGTGTCGGGACACGAGTGATTGATGATTTTGCTGCAATTTCCAGGAAAAAAACAGGTTTACCATCTCGGGAATTCATAGTCGTGTACGAAGCGTGGTAAATTCCGGAAATTGATGCTACACTGACTGAGAAAAAACCAATTGAATGAAAAAATACATCGGTTGATCCAAATAAATGTGCTGCTGCGGAGTGCCACCGATATATGAGATTGTTACAATAGTATAAAATACTGGAAAATGTGATTGATTTAAATAACATATTATTTTATTTGAAAAAGCTCTTCTGTTCTCTGAATATCTACATTATCTTTCAAATAAAATTATATTCTACTGAAATCATTCTATATACAATCCGTAGATGTATGGATGAAATAATTAAGCGGTTGCTACACATTTTTTATTTCGTATAAAAGTATAATCAATAGAATTAATTATTTCTTTACTGCATCGAAACGAATATGCCATGGGACGTAAGTTTTTCAATTTGTTTTAAATCGTAAATAAAAAGTGAGCAGTAGAATGATCATCCGCGATAATAGTGGAGAGAATATCAGATATCCAATGGAATATCCATGGAGAGCATATAAGATATTCAACTGATAAGAACAGATACTACACTTAGATCTTAGCCACAGGCCAAGAAGCGATACTCTTTAGAGTCTCTCCGGCGTTCAAGTAGATTTTCGGTTCGCGCTACGCTTACGAGAAACGAGCGCGCGTGCGGCGTCTAGCGGTTACTCCGAGAACTACGAGTTTCCTCACTTCTATAATTTCGGTGGCGCTCGGTTGAATTTGATTGAATTTCTTCAACCAAATGCGCACGAAACAAATTTTATTTTCGTATAATTTCTTAACCAATTCAGACATTCGCTGAATATTTTTCAATCAAAATAAAATATTATTATTTTTACGAATAATGTACTTGGAAATCAATATCGGATATGGTGAAAAAAATAACATATTTACTCAATAGAGATTTTATCTGAATCAAACGAGCGAAATTCAATTTTTCTTGTGTACTCGAATCAACAATATTCTCGTTATGAATTGAAACGCTTTTTTTTGTTCGTTGCAGAAAATGCATTCAAAACTATATAATTTGTTCACGATAATGTTTAGATAGTTTCAATAATATATTGTTCTCGGCTAACAATATATCTTTTGAATGAAAAACACACTTTTAACTTTAGCATGTTATTAAAGTCAATAGCGTTTTGTTTGGACTAATAAATCCGATTATTTACACCAACAATTTTACAATTGAATCATCGAAATTTCATTCAACAACACCAATAATATTGGATCAATCATTTTTTTTCTCAGTGCATCTCGGGAATTCACAGTCATGTACGTAGCGTGGTAAATTCCAGAAATGGATGCTACCGCAGCCGATTTTGGAAGCAAATGTTGCTTTTACCTTAGAGACATGGTACAACCCAAACAAACCCAAAGCAGAGCGAAGCAGAGCTAGGAAAAAACAGCCAATAGAATTGCCGCGCTTAGCTTCGACAGACACGAATTCAGCGGTTGAGTGGTTGATTTTTCCTAGCTCCGCTTTGGTGGATAACGGCCCTTAGACATCGCGAGATAGTCATGGAAAAAGTGACTGCTAGCGCAACGTTATTGGAAAGTCAATGATGAATTGATTTTTATGGCAAATACGTCCCATTGGAGCTCCATTTCAAAATCGGTTGGAATCCGTGAGGACTCCAACCTCTCTCTGAAAGTGATTTTGTAAGGAAAATCGTGCACTGGCAACCGGGGGGTGAAAACCGAAAGGGCTGGGATCGTAAAATCCCGCAAGGGCATGCGGAGGATTATTGCAGATGATGAGTATCGCATCGTTGTTCCTCCACTCTCTGAATTACTTTGAAAAAATGTACCTTGCGCCCAGGCAAATTTGGAAAGAGCGATTTTCGTAAAAATCTTATAAAGGCGTAAGTCGCAAACTCACCACAACAAGATTCCATCCTTGACCTTGTCATAGAGCGTTTTTCCCTCGGGATCAATGGGCAACAGATGTTTGAGATCAGGATCATATCCCAGGTTCGTGTTGATCCAATCGCTGAAGGCCAATTGTTCCTCAAGGCGAACGGAGTGTGTGGTGCCCGCGCTTGATGCCTCGGAAATTCCGCCAAGTGTCTCAAGGTTCTCCTTCTTCGAGACGACCGCCTTGAACGTGGAACCGAGCTCGTTCGCTTTCAGCTCCTTGCAAAGTTTTTCAAATTCTTCGAACGACAAACGTCCCTTGTGTTGGAGCCTCTGCTTGTCGTCGTATTCCTCGATCATCTGGCGTACCTTGTAGCCGGGCATTTTGAAGCCGCACATGTCCAGCGCGTTTCGCAACTCCGCCAGATCGATGAAACCATCGCCGTTCCCGTCGATCTGCAAATTGAACAAACCCGAATTAGCGAATGGCAATCATAAATTGTGGTGCGCCAAACGAAGGGGCTTGGATGAAACGACGAAAACTATCTCCGCACATGATCAACAGAGCGATGATGGGAATTAAGGGCGAACTTGGTAAAAAAAAAGTAACCTCAGCGTAGCGTAGAATGCAGGGAAATAAATATAATTGGAAGAAAAAAATTCTTAGTCAATGAAGCAAAAAAAATATTTTCTCGAGCTGCAGAACTGATTTACTGAAATGTATTTAAGGCCACTTTAGAGGCCTTAAAACTCTAGAGAGGAGAACTGATTTACTGAATAGTATCTTAGGCCACTCTAGAGGCCGAAAAAATAGACTTTTTGGGGATTTTTTTTTCAGAAAAACTACAAAATAAATCGAGACTACAAAAAAGGGTGTTTATCATACATTTCAGTGACTGTATACAATAATTTTTTTGAAGCGATTACTTTCAATATGGCGGCTGTGCAGCGTTTATCTCAAAACTGCATTTTTTAACGGGTTACCCCCACTTGCGATTTTGAAAAAATCGATTTTTTTTATTGCATTTTTTTGAAGTATAAGTATCCGGGAATAGATGACTCTATATAAGTTGACAAAAAAAATATTTTCTTCGTGTAAACGTTTTTCTCAAAATAGCATTTCTGAAGTCGGTGACCAAGATTACTCGAACACTAATGAACCGATCTTCTCGAAATTTTGCAGGCTCATTTAATACATAAAAATGTAGTCTTTAATCGTTCGATTTTTTTTTCGAAAAAAATGGCCGTTTTATAGCCAAAAAACGGCTGTTTTTTTTCGTTAAAATCGAACCATTAACTTTGACTGTCCGCCATTTTGTGAAAAATGAATATTTTTTAAAACCCTTCGATTAAAGACTAGTTTATACTTATATTTGACTAAATCCATCCGCATTTTTTTTTCAGATGATTTACTTCGCCGCAATGTTGGTCACCGCAAACCGTGTATATAAAAACATTATTTGATTGACGGCCATTTGCCACTAAACAATGTAATATTTTTCAATAAAAAAATTACTGAAAGTTCTTCAAGATGTGTTCTTTAAGATGGTATATTGATCGATTAAAAAAGTTTTGTAGTTTTCTTTAAAAAAATTCATGAAAAAGGCCTTTTTTGCGCTACAAGTGGGGGTAACGCCTTAAATTGGCCGGAAACATAACTCAGACAATTTTCAACCGATTCACTTGAAATGTTGAATATAACATCTTGAAAAATACATTGCCTATGGAAGTAGGTAGATTTTTTTTTGTTATACTGCATAGTTCATTTGTTATTAACGATTTTTAGGCAAATTTTTGGAAAGTGAAAAATTTGCCTAAAAAATCATCAGATAATTGTTAATAACAAATGAAATATGCAATATAAAGACGAATCCTACGTACTTCCATAGACAATGTATTTTTCAAGATATGTTCAACATATCAAGTGAATCGGTTGAAAATTGTCTGAGTTATGTTTCCGGGCAACTTAAAAAATTCAATTTTGAGATAAACGCTATACAGCCGCCATTTTGAAATGAATCGCTTCAAAAAAATTATTGTATACAGTCACTGATATGTATGATGAGCACCCTTTTTTGTAATCTCGAATTATTTAGTAGTTTTTCTGAAAAAAAATCTCCAAAAAGCCTATTTTCTCGGCCTCTAAAGTGGCCTAACCCTTTAAGTGTCGAAAAAAAAAGATTCACGGATATCGTGAGAGGTCCTCGTTCACCCAACAATACGACCTTTGTGCAATACATTCATGATAACTAAGGAGGACACCCTTCTGCTGCCCTATAAGCAGCCAAAAATAAGCGGATTTGCAAGATTTTCGAGACCATTCATTCAACATAATTAAAATTTGATGTACATATTATTAGATTTTTAAATTTTCTAATTTTCTTCTCCATATTTCCAAATGGCGACTATACAACACTTGCTTCGGAAACGATTGCCGCCTGGTTTGTTCCACGGCGTACAACCTGGCGTCTGGTGCCATTGACCTGAAATGTCAGAGCCAAGAAATTTATATTTCTAAGACCCACACGCTCTATGTGAACCTAATGTATCTCGAAAATTATTTTACAAAACTACTTTTTCATTAAAAAATCCTATGGTTAAAATTTCATGAACAGTAGAACCTCTTTTCAAACACATATTTCGAGTTCGAGATTTTTCGAGTTTTCACTTTTTTTTGGATTTTGTATGTTCACGTTAAAAATACTTTTGTTTAATAAGTACAATGTTCAAAATACTTCTGCTTTTTCGGATATTAAAAGATGTAATAATATGCTAATAAAATTTCAATTATGCAGAATAAATAGTATCGACACAAAAAAAACTTCAAATTTCGTTTATTTTCGGCTGTCTGAAGGAATCGCCTCCCTTAAATAAGTGCTTGACTCTCAGGGTATGCTCAACTATGGGTGTAGTTACGTCGTAAACCTACGAAACGATTCTTACGTTCCCTGCCAGTAAATAAATACAATCATCAACAAAAAAGTAAGAAGACAACTAATACTTGGATGAGTGACGTTTAGCCAGCCCTAGAGCACCGACTACCGAGAGGGATGCAATTTCACCTTCCAATGGGAACACGACCTAAACACAGTCAAACATGAGGAACCGAAAATCGTGAGGTGACAAATGATGGGTAGATGCAAGAGCATACGAAAACGTCAGAAATATTGATGGAGGAACTTATTTCATCTTTTCTTCAAAGTAAAAATATGACATATTAAACATTTTTGGTAAATATATGGAAGTGGGGCCCTGCTAGAATCATGTTAATTTTTTTCTTTTTTTTGTTTGGGTTATACATATTAAACAATTCAAACAAAAATTAGCCTGATTCTATTAGGAACCCCGCTTCCAAATATTTAGGACTTTTGTCAATGTCGTATTTTGTGCCTTGGTCTTACGACAAAGTAAATATGAAGGGGGGTGCCTTCAGGCGCGGAAAAGAATTGCTGTATTTTATGATTTTTTTTCAAGGAAAGATTTCTCCACCAGTTTCGAGACTTAGGGTATGTTTTATTACTACTGTTGGCTGGTACGTAATATTTTTTTAAATTAATCTTTAAAAGCGGAGGAGGTGTCGGACGGTCTTCCAGACTGCATTTTCAAAACTGGCGTGACGTATAGCTAAAAAACTAATCTGCCGATTCTGATGAAATTTGGTATAAAGCTTTCTAGCATTATTGTCTAGACATGACCCTAAATGTTTTTGAATATTTAAAAACAAATGAAGTTTTTTATTGCAAAATGTAGTCATTTTTTCGGAAAATTCAATCTTTTTGTTTCAAAGCGTACCATTTCATCGATTTTCAACATTTCTCACTTTTCCTTGGTTCATATTCGGCGTATGAGTGTTAATAAAAAAAAAAATTCGTTGGTTCTTTTTCCGATTAATCGCGCCGATTCTACGTGTCACGGCGTCTGACAACATCCGCCGCAACCCGTTTAGAACACCGTGCCATACACCGAGAAAAAAGAATCGTTGAATGTGCAAAATGCATTTTGTTGTCTCGAAATTTTGTTGTTTTAACAGTTTGCTCAGACATGCTAAATAAGCTACAGTTCACACCACTATACTATTTTACCACCAACTATACTGTTTTGTTATGCCAATCAAAAATCAAGTTGAACGTATTTAAAGATACATTTTGTTAAACCAACTGAATTTTGGATGGATGAACGATTTTTTTTCAGTGTAATAAAAAAAATACCCTGTACCAGCCACAAGTAGTAATAAAACATACCCTGACTCTCAAAGAAGGTGAAGAAATCTTTCCTTTAAAAAATCACACATGAAAATCAACATTTTTTTCCTCGCCTAGAGGTAACTCCCCCCTTGAGCTTACATTCCTGCTGATAAGGTACGGATATTAACGGGGTCCTCTAGTTTCTCAGGTCGAAAAAATCGATTTTTTTTTTCATAAATCACATCTACAACATGTGTAGAAAATGTGTGCCAAAGGATTTTTCGATATTCGAAGTGGTTCACAAGTATAAATCACATGCGCGAACTTTCAAACGCGTTTTTCTCGAAACACCATTTTTCGAAACGGTGACCACGATATTTCAGAAACTACTGCACCGATCTTGTTCAAATTTATACAGCATCTTTAATATGTTATAAGCCAGCGATTGAACTAGGATTATCATGATTGCTTCGATAGTTTTTTTTTGTACGAGCGAAAACTTAAGAAAAAATGAGTAAAAAATAGAATGTAATTTTCAAAAGTGTATAAAAAAGTCAATTTTTGTAATTTAGAATTCACTCTAGTTCAATCGCTAGTCTTAAATATGAAGATTAAAATGCCGTTTGGTTTTTTTATTTCAGATAAGCAGAACAGCCGCAATCTTGATCACCGTCAAGCACCTCTTTTACTTGATATCTTCCTGTCGGCCACTATAACGTTTATTCTATTATATATTTTGATTTCAAAAAATGTGTAAAGCTTATTTAAATGTTAACAAAGATTATGCAAAAACAATGAGATTGATTATTTCGATGCTTTGCCCGTAAAAAAATATTGAAAAAGCCGTAAAAAAACAGCCGAGAAACTAGAGGACCCCGTTAATCGATCTTAAACGGGCCACGTATATGTATCTCGTGCGTAAACTAGAAACGATAATCAGTGGACAATGACCACTAAACTTGGTCTCTGTGATCGTGCAACTTCGAGTCATCGCGTGCCCCAATTTAGCCCACGCGCGCAATGGACTATCGCCGATAATACTGGCGAATCGTGGAAACCTGTCGATAAGTTAAATTCTCGTTATCACACAACACAATTCCAGATTTGGTGTTATCATCGCCGATTCTGAAACGGAAGGGAACGACGGTCCTGCGTGTGGTGATTTCGCGATTAATGAAAAATCTCTTCGAGTCCCGTCACGAAAATACGTCCGATGAGACTTTTGGTGTGGATTATTATCTATCGAGAATGGAAAGGGCGTTGCTCGCCATGTCGAAACGGCGATTTTACGTCGATGGTTTAACGTTTACTCACTAAGTCACAGAAGTGGGAAAAATCTTTGAGATACTCCTCGATTACGTCCCACTTTGGCATATTTTGCATCTCCATTCTTTGGATAGGTATGCGGGTATGACTTTTTTTAAAAGTTTCGTGAAAGCACCGAAAAACGAGTGAGAAATCCGCGCAATGTCCGCCTCAGTACTGATCGCGAGTCCAGTCATAACGCGATCGCTTATCAGAGGCATCCTTATCGATACGTTCAATAACCAACGAGAAAAAGAATTGCGAGCTTTTAAGTGATCCCTCTCTCTCTCTCTCTCTTTCACTCTCTCTCTCTTTTTCCTCTCGCTATCTCCTCGTACATGTTTTAATCATTACGTTAACGGTAATTGTACGCACGGACTAGAGAATCAACGCGTTTGGAGTCACAAACCAGGAATTTTAAATAACCTGACTATTGTGCTGCCCAATGAGTGCACCGCTTTTTATTTAAATCCCAATTAAATCATAATTGGAATATTTAAATATATTCATGATAATTAATTTAAAAACATAATTGAGATATTAAAATATGTGCGTGATAATTCAACAAAAACCATAATTGAGTTGTTTAAATATATGCGTGATAATTCCTTAAGGGGGTGTCCCTCTCTGGAAACTTCAAAACATCGTTTTGTTTGTATATTTTTATAGTGTGAACTTTCAAGAATAATTTAAGACCAACCGAACCCTGAAATTCGATAAATTGACGAAGTTACACCTATTTGAGTGGAACAGTGTACGTCGGGTTTACCGCGATCCGTCGAGTTTGAACGCGATTGTCTCGAAACTACATATCTTGACACGGCGGGATTAATATCTTGAGTGACTTTCACACTATTGACTTGAGTTTGCACAGTTAGCGTTCAAACAGTAGTCATTTTCGGTTCACGATCGCATTTTTCAATTGGATGAACCATTTGTTAATAACAATGACTTCAGCATGCTGTTTTTCTAGAGAAAAATAAAGTTTTCTTTGGAAAAGCCGTCATTTTTTTGTATTTTTGCAAATTTCGAAAAGTGGATCGTGAACCCATAGCCAGTTGGATATATTTGAAGAAAACATTTTTTGTTTTCATCTCAGATTGCATTTGAGCCTGGTAGGAATCCTGGTAGGAACCTGGAGGACTGCAATGCCAACTGCAGCACAGCGAACACTTTGAAATGTTTATTTCCGAAAAAATTACATTGTAACCACAAACATGTGTACAACATGCTGGGAAAAAATAATTTATTCCAATCAATGTGTTACTCGAAAAAAAATCATCATTCTGGCCCTTCAAATTGGGCTTTCAGAGAGGGATACCGCGGTGAAAAACTTAATTGCGATATTTAAATATTTGCGTGATAATTCCTTAAAAAACATAATTGAGTTATTTTAATACACGAATGATAGTTAATTAAAAAACATAATTGCGATGTTGAAATATCAGCGTAATAATTCGTGAAAAAAAATTAATTGCGATATTTAAATATCTGCGTGATAATTCATGAACAAAAAACAATTGATATATTCTAATGTATATTAATATATGTAATATATATTTTCATGAAAAAAAACATAATTGATATATGTTAAAATATGCCTAATAATTCAGTGAAGAACGTAATTGAAACATTTACACATATGCGTGATATTCACGAAAATACATAATTTCTAAATTTCAATATATGCGTGATAATTAATTTAAAAAAATTAATTGATATTTATTAAAAACGTAATTGAATTATTAAAATATATACACGTGATAACGCAATTCCAAAACTAATTGACGTATTTCAATACATGCGTGACGAAAAATGTCATGTACAGCTTCCTCTCATACTCGAAGGAACATCCATTTCCATTTGTTGCGCACTGTCAAGTACAATAAAGAATAGCAATTGGCCGGGCGAGGAGAAAAATCCCAAAGCATCCGTTCCCTCAGCCAAAAAATGTCACTTTTCCCGGCGACCCACATAACGAAAAAAATTCTTTCACACGATCAGGAGAAATTAAATTCTAGCCTCCAGCTCGTCAATCCCAAGTTCTTCGCTCCATTCGTTTCGTCGAAACGCCACGAGTCTCGACCTCACCGGAGCGAGCCTTTCCAGCGTGAACTTCCGTGTGTGTACCCGCGTGCATTCGTCTGCGTGTTTCTCTTCTTATGGCTACCTGTTTGAGAAAACTCCGCACCTCCGCGGTCTTCAACAAACGTGGGAGTAAAATTCAACCGAGGACGCGAGAAAAACAACGCACCAAACGCACGTCTCTCGCGCATACCTCGCGGCCTTGAATTTCTCGTGCCGCATAAATGTGCTGAAGGATCGCCCGTATATGAGTGAGAAGACAAAAAAAAAATTATAAAAAATCCATCGAGTGAAAAAAAAACAATGTTCTCTTCGCTTGTAACAAATCTGTGTCGCGTGGACATATTTGTTTCTGCGTCTCACGCGTTTCCACGATAAGCCTCTTCGCGCATGCCACTTTTCATACACCCACGCCTGACGAAATTCTCATGCAAATTTTTTACACAGTCGCTGGCATTCCCTTCACGTACAATCATTATTCCATTTGTTATAATATATTTTTATCGAACTCCGTCTGTTCTGATAAATTTTATATATTACACGGATCAACAAAAAAAAATTGAGTCTATATTTCAATAAATACATTTTGATTCTGTATATCGAATAATATCCAAAAGCTTTACTTGTTACTTGTGAAGGATGATTTTGTCTTTTTTACGTTGATAAATAAGTCTTGAAGCTTTGTTATTGTGGTGCAAGCAGCAGATAGCAGCACGTTTGAATAACAAAGAGAAACTTTATCTGGTAAAACTATTTTTTCTTTTATTAGTTACCGTAAAATTCCTTTTACGTTACTTTGAACATGTTTTGGAAGGTTTTTGTAGGTAGCTGTTTTTTAACATCCTAAATTTCAACTTTTTTTGCTCCTATAGAACAATGTGTCCTTTGGCTATGAAATATATAAAAAAGTCACGACCCACCAAACCCCCGCGATGTTTTATTTTTTTTTTGCTTTCAATGTGTCAAATTAACCTCGAATGTGGAGTTTTTTTGACAAGGCATTGAAATACAACTTATGTCAAAGATTGAGAGTCACTTTGACATCATTTTGATTTAAAAAATGTAATATTTTATGCATTATACATGGAATTAAATGAAAAACTATTATTCTTTACAATCAAATTGTCATCTTTATTAAGGAAACATTTTACATAAAAATATCAACTACCTAGGGTACTTATTACAGGCACTTAATCAGTCTCATAATTATCATTGTGATCAAAATCAATTTGAACAACATTACAACCAACTTTAGCAACGTTATAATAAACTTGAACAACAAATATGAGCAACAATAGAAAAAAAGTTAAAAAAGAATTAGTCCGTGACACATTTAAACCGTATTTTGGAGCTCTGTTAAAGTACCAAAAACTGTTAGAGTTACGCTTAATATCAATTTAATCCCGTTTTATGGTACATGGAAGAAATCAAAATTTGACATCTAGAACCCAGACTCAAAATTTGTGTTGACCGGTGTTATTCCTGTATGGTATCGAACTTTGCACCATTGGAATGCAATAAAAATATATACTTTTTTTGACTTCCCGTATTTTTTGGCACATTTAAGTTACGAAAGTCTGAAATATTTTTGAGAATCCTTCTCGTACAGAATTTATAACCAAAAGCTATCAAATTTATACAGGAATTATACAAATTATTTTTCTGATTTTTTTATGGGAACACGTTTCAAAATATAGCCGCTTGTGTCAACGCGGGTTTTTTCGCAGTTGCCCTGTGCCCTCGTGGATCGCGATACAGTGGACTGACAATCTTATTATAAACGATAATATTATAGTAAAAGTGATTGTATATTAAATTTACACAGTATTTATTAACAGAAGCTGCAAAAAAAGAGTTTAGATAATAATAAAAATGAAGAAATCAAAAAATCAAAAAGAATTTTCGTTGCATTCCAACGATGCAAACTTCATCACCATATTTTTATGTGTATCATTATTGACCTAATTATGCACACGTGTATTATATTAATTATTATAATAAAAATATTATATTATGACAATTTGTCATCTAATAGTAGCAAATAATACAATAATATATAGTTGTCTTGCAGCAATAATCTTTTACTATTATTATTACTATTATGATATTTTTGCAGTCGATATTCGTTTGCCAAGCTTGCTCGCTCATTAGTCATGCATTCCTCGTGCTTTCTCAGGTGAAAGGATTTGATGCTCTGTTGTTCGACGAGAAATACTCTCGTGTCTCATATATAACTCGCGTACGTATTCTTTCCGGATTCCGATACAACACGTCGGAATATTCGTAACGACCGGAATAACGTAAATCGCGCGAAGACGATGGTTTTTTCTTTTTCATCACTCGTAATTCTTACATGCACGTGGCGCACGCATTTTCATTCTGTGTGAAAATTTCTGGCGTATTGCGTCCCGTACAAAAATCGGGTGACGGTGAATCGTCGTGCAAATGGCAAATTATCGCATCAGGAGCGTTAAGGATTAGGCTACTGTGAAAATAACGAGCACTCGTTCGTCGCCAGAGGCAACTCAAATTGAAGAGGAAGGTCCAACATTTGGTGCAAGAATGATAAGTTTAAGATGAACTCATGATTACCACGATAGAACTGCTAGTAAAACTTTGAACGCGTTTTTCTCGAAACTATGTTCTTCAAAACGGTGTACACGAATTCTCGACATCTAATGAGCCGTTCAACTTGTAATTTGGTACACTTATTCAGTGTAATAATAGTTTAGTCTTGACCGATCTTTTTCTCCTCAACATTTTTTTTTTCATTACTTATTAACAATAATGATGACATTTTTCCTAAAAAATGAAGAAAAAACCTGAAATTTTTTATTCATTTTGAAACACAATAATGAAAAAAGGCTCGGTCAAGTCTTAGTCAATATAATCTATTTGAAGAATCAAATCGTCTTTTTGTGTTTCAGATCAACCGAGTAGCCAAAATCAAGTACACCGTTGAGCCCCTGACGTTCAAAATTCCTTCACAAGATTGTTTTTAACTTTTGAATTATTAATACTTTATAATGAAATTTGGCACACAACTTTGTAAATGTCCAAACGATTTTTCAATAATCTTACTAATTCTTTCAAAATTGCTTTTTCGAAATAACCCTGATTTTTTATCGTCACAGTAGCCTAACCCTGGAAAGAAAAATGCACAGGCTATGTAACGTGTTAAACGATGATAAAATGTCCTATAGATTTAGCGTATCGACGCCTTCATCTTGATTTTAATTCAATTTTAATCAGATTTATCGGTTTGGGGGATCCGATTTTAATCCGATTCGAATAATGCATTTCTGTTTATTCGTTTGAAATAATCGGTTCAAGTTTGCATTGGAGAAAATGATTTTTTCTTTTCGTCAAAAATGTATGACAGTGGTATGTGGTGTGTGCGTAGTTAGTTGTGTGACTGCCTGCTCGAGGGCAATTAAAACGACCTTAAGAAAATGACGACATGGGCTCAAGTCGACCATGCAAAAATCAGGCCAACGCGATTACATGAGTAAGACGAGGCTTTGCCGTGTTTCGCATAAATCACGGCAATTTATATATCCACTGTGTGGAGACAGCATCGTACATACACGTCCTCCGAGAGGATGTATCGATGCTTCATCGGGAACAAGTTCAAGGTACTACGTGCAACTGGTATAGATTTTTTCTCGTAATAAAACGCGTGAGAAATAATAATGTTATTCTCGATATATATATACACACACACACACACACAGGGTGTCCTGTTACGAATGAATAATCCTGCAACTGTCAATAGGTCGGATCATGTCCCGCTATATGCTGGAATTTCAGTTTAGTAAAAGTCCCACGGTTTTCGAGATAAAAATCATCTGCTTTTGGCTCTTCGCATGCCATTTCTACAAATGATAACTTTTTTGACCCGATTAAAAAAAAACTCTTGGTTATTTGTGTTATCTAGAAACGTCTTCTTTTTAACCTTAAATGTTAAGGAAACTTTATGGAAAAAAGGTCTTATGCAGAATTTTTATACAAACCAATTCGAACATCTGACTTTAATAGACTGCAGTGTAAAAGAAATGTACTACGCATATTGTGCCAATTACTTTAAAAAGTTGCTTTGTCGATTCATATCATTTGTAGAAATGGCATGCGAAAAACCAAAAAGACGATGGTTAAAAAAAGTAACATAAAGCAAGAAATCTCGAAGACCGTGGGATTTTTCTAAACTGAAATTCCAGCATATAGTAGGACACTAGATATATATATATATATGACATATTTTACACGATTATACGAGTTCAATATATTTCTTGAGTTCCAACATACACCCTTAAGGATTTTCACGTGTTACCTTTCCCAATAGAAGCCTTTCCTATCATTCCCTACCCGTACTTTGCTAATCTAACGTAACTTCCGTTGCGATCACAGCCGTCTTAAGCGACACTATACCACATTTGCCGAGGGTACAGGGAAACTGCGGAAAATCCGTACCGGCGTAAACAGCCGGATATTCTTCTGATTCCCTGATGCACAGACGTTTCACTCAAGATCTACAACAAGGTCTCAGAAGTATTGGCCTTCCGCTCACTGGTTGATGCGTCAGCCAGTCATCCAGCAGTGTCGGTTTAGACGAGTTGAATATATCTTAATTACGCATAATTCATAATTTATTCAAATTATTTCAGCATATGTTTCCTCCGGAGGACCAGAATGGGGGAGGATAGATTGAGAATAGACCTATTGTACTCATATCAGAACAATTAATTCAGTCATGTAGACCCACACATAAAGATATTAATTTCTCCGTAACGAAAAAGTATGCAGATTTTTTACATACAAGGAATGTCACTTAACCGGGGAGATACCTTTGGACGAGGACATTTTTGACTGATTTTCATGATTTTTTTAAAGGAAAGATTTGTTTACCATTTCTCTGACTTAGGGTATATTTAATACTACTTTTGGCTGTGTCATGTTATTTTTTAAATTTATTATTTAAAAAAAATGGTGCATGTATGGCACGGTCTTCTAAATTGCGTTTTCAAAACTGGCGTGATGTATAGCTTGAAAACTAATCGACCGATTACGATGAAATTTGATACAAATCTTTCTAACCTTATTGTCTAAAATATGAACCTAAATGTTTTCGAAAATTAAAAAACAAGTATTTTTTACTGCGAAATGTAGCAATTGTTTTCGGAATATTCAATCTCTTTGTTTCAAAGTGTACGATTCAAAACTGGCGTGACGTATAGCTTAAAAACTAATCGACCGAATCTGATGAAATTTGGTACAAATCTTTCTAACCTTATTGTCTAAAACATGAACCTCAATTTTTTCGAAAATTAAAAAACAAGTCTTTTTACTGCGAAATGTAGCAATTTTTTTCGGAATATTCAATCTCTTTGTTTCAAAGTGTACGATTCAAAACTGGCGTGACGTATAGCTTAAAAACAAATCGACCGATTACGATGAAATTTGGTACAAATTTTTCTAACCTTATTGTCTAAAACATGAACCTAAATGTTTTTGAAAATTAAAAAACAAGTATTTTCAACTGCGAAATGTAGGCATTTTTTCGGAAAATTTAATCTCTCAGTTTCAAAGTGTACCATTTCATCGATTTTCAAGATTTCTCACTTTTCCTTGGTTCATATTCTGCGTACGACTGTTAATGAAAGAAAAACCTTCGCTGTTTTTTTTCGGATTAATCCCGCCAACGCTATGTGTCACGCCGTCCGACGACATCCGCTGCAACTCGTTTAGAAGACCGTGCTATGCCGCCATTTTTTAAGATCAATCAAAAATACTATGTAACAGCTACAAGTAGTAATAAAACATCTGAAGCAGTAGTCTCAAAACTGGTGAAGAAAACTTTGCCCTTAAAAAAAAAAATAATGAAAATCAGCAAAAAAGAAAAAGGCTGGAAATGTTTAAAATCTAGTCAACAATTTCGAGTCACGTGAATGCCGGTTGTATTTGCAAACGCTACAATTGTACAAGGGGAGCGACAACGCAAGAGACCGCATGTGAAGAGAAAAAAGAACGAGGACAGGATGCGTTACTGGCTTCGATTGTTCTTAATTGATTCAATTGCAGTTTCATCCACGGAGATTCGCCGATTCTCGCGTATACACGCGCATGCGTACGAAGAACATTTCACATTGCAAGATTCATTTGAGCTCCGAGCGAGGGGAAAAAAAACACTATACCCGACAAAAAGAGTGTGCGTTCGCGTAAAACGTCGAGACTCCGAAGTGTTGGATTTAAAATCGAGTACACGGTTGCTATTGGTTCAACGATTGATTAATTCGCGTACAACGAACGCCTGTTTCATCACCGTCCGTAATCGTATAGTATTTTCACGATGGAAACGAAAAGGAAATTCATTCTACGCTCGAGTCAACCCCATCAATGAATGGTTTCATCAAAGTATGTGCTGCGCTTAATGAACGCGCTGCCGGTGCTGGTTGCGACGATCTTCCTCGGAAACAGTCTTGGTCAATACTTGGATGGGTGACCGCCTGGCCGCGTGTCAATTTGTGCCCCGAAAGGCAGTTTTTTTACTGAATTTTTGTAGGGAAACTCGGGCAAAAATATAGCCGCCTATATGGACGCGGGTTTTTCGCAGTTGCCCTGTGCCCTCGTGGTAAACGCGTTACAGTGGACTGGATAGCGCGGGATATAAGTGAAAGTGTTGGGTTGGTGAGAGCTCGCAAGGCTTTACGAAATTAACATTAAAAATAATAAGAAATAATAACATTTTAAACCTATCTGATAGAAAACTCTACGCGGTTTCTTTAATCCACTTTTATTACGCTGAGAAACTTTAATCATCCACGGTGTCAGATAAAATGTGTTTTTTCTTTCATTCGTTTTACCTCGTCCCTCCTGATAATAAATACGTCTCTCGGTTTTTATTTGCAAAAACTTCTGGCTCCCTGGAGGAGGAGAAGGAAGAGAATTATTATTGCAAAAAGAATTTATTATGAGAAAATAGTTTATTTGACAAAAATAATATAAAATATAAAAAAATTTATATAAAATTGCAATTATAATTGATATAACATTTTTTTAATGAAAACTTTTAAAACTGGCGAATATGTTTTACGGAATTGTATCAACGACGAATGTTTTCGTAAAAATATTCCACTGCTTGCTTAATATGGTTGACATTGTCTGGTAGCGCCAGGAAAACGTGTTTTACGGAAACACGTGTCGTGGATTAGTCACATAATGTTGAGGGGCCGATGAGAACGGCTTCGTCTTGTTAGAAAAAGAGGGAGAGCGCGAGAGGAGGGGGGAGGAGTGGGAATTCAAGCGTAAGGCAGCTGCTGTAAATCGGTTGGCAAAAAGGTCGCTTACGGTATCATTGTTGTCGTTATACACCGTTATTGTCTGATACCTCGTTCGTCACTCTACTATATTATTTATTCCCGTATCATTTCAGTGTACTAATTATGGTCTTATGATCAATGGACTTTTTAATATTATTATTTTTTCAATATCTATAAAATACAATTTTTTATTGCAGATTGAGATTGATAATAACCATGTATTAATGTTATTTATACGCATACATAACCTTATTTCCACTTGGAGTCTTCCACCGGTCATTTTTGGAGTAATCCACTTCATTTTTGTTCCGCCATATTTTTTTAATAGTCTTTACATTTCGTAACGTTTCAATACATCGGAAAATTCTTCTTCATTTTTTGCTTTTTCTCGTTTTTTTCCATTCTCAATACAATGCAAATTTTAATTTGGAAGTGTTCGACCAGTAATTTTTAATCGCCACATTTTTTCGATAGTGTTCAAATTTCGTATCGTTTCAATGCAACAATTTCTTAAAAATATTTCTTCCCTTCGTTTCTTTTTTTTGCATTTTTAATACAATCCAAATTTTCATTTGGAGTGTTCCAGCGGTAATTTTTATTTTGCCACATTGTTTTAATAGTTGCACAATTAATTTAAGTTTCGCATCATTTCAATGCAACGAATTCTTTTTTATTTTTTCGCTTCCATCGTTTTTTTTAAATTCTTAATACAATTCAAAATCTTTTTCTGCTAATTCTGCTAAGTGGATCTCTGATATTCGTGATATTTTAGATCTGCCACGCAAATTTCTGGCAATTAAAAGAAATGATTTTTCGCTGCGCGCCAACGAGGCAAACTTCGCCGTTATTTTTTTTATATTTTATAAAAGCAGATAAGGCAGAGCAACAAGCGTGACAGTGTGATTCACTTGGAGAGCGCCACCCACTCGAGTGCAAATAATCAAGAGGAGCAAGAACTCTCTCGACGTCTGCAACAGAATTCCGATAAATCACTCATTTTAATTATCATTATTGTCTCATCTCTCTTTTTTTCAGCGTCCAACTTTCTCTCAGAGTGTCGTGTCCGCGAAATTTCAACAGTTATTCTCGTCGCTGTATCTGTCGCAGCTTCCGTGTATCGTCATCCCAGTTGAACCCGATAAGGGCTGAGTATTTTCTTTTTACTTCTCGAACTATACGAAAAATCATTACGACTGATTTATGATTTTGTTTTTCGTTTTTGTATAAGGCGTTATTTTTGTTTTGCAATCTCCCCCCCCCCCCCCCCATATAAATACCCAGGGAATTTCCCTTTAAGAGGGAAATTCCCTCGCGTGTAGTTCAGAACGCGATCATCCACGAGGAAACGGGAAGTCGTGAGAAAATAATTAATAAATCAAGCGGTAGATCCGAGAAAATTCCCACGGAAGTAACTTGCTCGTGACACAAGTGCGCGGAAAGACGAAATACCGTAAAAGGGGGTTAAACTGACATTAAGGTAGACGCGCGCGCTCTTGATTTCTATGATTTTGTTCAAATTTTAACCGGACATTTGATTGAATGAACATGATTGAACGATGGATTTTGAAAAAATTGAAATTTGAATTTTTCGCAGAGTTGTATGCAAAACAGTTAAATTTTTGGTACAATTTACACTACGCACTATATACTGCCTTGTAAAATCATTTGCAATCGAAAAAAACCTTTGTTCAATCAGTGGTCAATGCTACTTTGAAGAAGTGTGCAAAAATTTCAATCAGATCGGTGCATTAGTTTTTGAGAAATCGTGTCCACTGGTTTGTTTAGGGGTCTCCGGAAACCAGGGCCCACCGGCTGAATTTCCCAAATTTTTGGATGAAATTTTTTTTTTATATTGTTAAAATGTTACTCTTTTATGTGCTCAACATTTTGGTTAAAAAAATTCATGTATAATTTTTTTTAAATAGAGATAACATGCTTTTTTGGCTTCGAAACCCACGTAGCCCGTTAATAAGGATGACAATTTGATTGTGAAAAACAACGTAGAATATTTAAAACAGCATAAAATATTTTTTTTAATGACGAAAATGCTGTCAAAGTAACCCTTAATCTTTGACATAAGTTGCATTTTAATACTTTCTCAAAGAAACCCCATACTCGAGGTTACTTTGACACTTAAAAAAATATATATAAAATTGTGGGGTCGTGTCATTTGATAGCCAAATGACACATTGTTCTATTGGAGCAAAAAAGGTGGAATTTAGGATGTTAAAAAAAAGTTACCTACAAAAAATTTGCAAAACCTGTTCAAAGTAACGCCATTTTACGGCAGTGCATCGAACAGTCCGAAAAACTGTAGCGCTCGGTTTTCGAGTGCCACTGCAAGAACGTACGTGACATCGGAGACGAAACTTGCTCTATTTGCATACACCGCAAGAAAAATATCGTCTTGTTGCGATTATAGTGGGCTCTTAGACTGTTGCAGTTTGTTGCGGAATACGAGACGATTTATCAAGACTGTTATAGACGTGTATACGCGGTGATTCATGCTCGAGTTACCGGTGGCCGGAACTCGATCGCTTCGTTTATAATTAACGTGGCAATAAATCGGCGAGTTAGCGAGTCAACGTTTGCAAATGTACCTCGGTATCTACAAGACCCCGGGCGGTCTTGTCAAAAAACATTCTTCCATTCCGCTTTCACCATTCACTTTCGAATGGAAAATATATGTGGCGGTGGAACGCGGAAAATGATGATTGTGCATGGCCGATACTCGGAGCGGTGACCGCTTAGCCGTGCACCGGCTGGCAGATCAACCAGCGAGCGATAGGCCAATACTTCCGAGACCTTGGTGTTGTCTTGAGTCAAAGAGCCATAGAATTAGAAGAATGATGGGCCATCTATACCGGTACGGGTTTTCCACAGTTTCCCCGTACCATCGGAAAAGGCGGTATAGTGTAGCTTCAGGGGGGACACCACTTCGACCACTGTCGTCGAATCCATAAGTGAATATCTATAAGTCGAATATCCATAAGTACGAATATCCATAAGTCGAATATCCATAAGTACGAATATCCATAAGTCGAATATCCATAAATCGAATATCCATAAGTGAGTATGGAATAGAAATGAGTGCCAGAAATGGCGGGAGGTAGAGATAAGTGAGTTTGTTTGGGTTTGTTCGAGTTTCTTTGGGTTCCTCTAAACTCACTTTTCCTCTACCTCCCTCCATTTCTGGCACTCATTCCTACTCTATACTCACTTATGGATATTTGTACTTATGGATATTTGTGCTTATGGATATTTGTATTTATGGATATCTGTACTTATGGATATTTGTACTTATGGATATTTGTACTTATGGATATTTGTGCTTATGGATATTTGTGCTTATGGATGTTTGTATTTATGGATATCTGTACTTATGGATATTTGTACTTATGGATATTTGTACTTATAGATATTTGTGCTTATGGATATTTGTACTCATGGATATTTGTGCTTATGGATATTTGTATCTATGGATATTTGTACTTATGGATATTTCTACTTATGCATATTTGCACTTATGGATATTTATACTTATGGCTATTCTACTCCAATCACTTTGACAGGTCAAAAAACCTTTTTTTTTGTGCGTTTTCTCAAAGGTCGTATTGAAGAATATGAGAACAAATTTTCAAGTTAAAATATTGAAAATTGACCAACTCACAGACGATTTATAATCATTATTCATAATTCTAGCTATAAGTGTCCGATTTTCAATTTGAAAAAAAAACGAAAATTTCTGTAATTGCAGTAGCTATCGTTGTACTGCCGTTTTTTGAGCCCCCGAATATAAGTAAAAATTTCGCCAAAATTACATTTTTTCAACACCTTGTGAAATTTTGTGAATTTTTTTCGGGAAACGGCTGCGTACAACGAGAACTACATTTATATAAAGATTGCAAGATTTTTTATTTTTATTTTTCAGACAAACCGTCAAGTTATCTCTCAAGATAACTCTCTATTATACCTCAAGAACGTTGTTAATTGTTAATTTTTTTAATTTAAAATGTACACGAAACATAGTCCGCAATTATACCAAAATGTTTTTGAAAATTTCGTCAAAAGAGTGAACGTTTGCAAACAGGGACGAGGCGGCCATTTATCGGATATTGTGTTCCACTTCATTGTTCCTTGTATTGAAAATTAAAAAATCGTTCTTATCAAATAAATAATACGTTTTATTAATAAATTAAAATGTCAGAGTAAGTTACTCAAATCAGTTGTTATCCACCGTAAGTTCAGTCGTATCAGTGCTAAATGTATGGCACACTTTGAACGCGTTTTTCTCGAAACCTTATTTTTCAAGTCGGGCGCACGTTTTTCTCAAAAACTATTGGGCCGGTTGACTTCGGGTTTTGCACACATTTCGAGGGAACCTTCACCTATAGTCTGAACTAGAATGATACCGATAGCTTGAATATTCTAGCCCCGCTCTCATGTTTTAGTTAACAATTTTCCGGGAAAATTAAACCTTAATTTTCAAATGGCTGCGATTCCGATAAAAAAATTCGTACTTACTTAGTTCTAGTTCAGACGATAACTACATTCTTACAGATTTGAAAAAAAAATTGGCCTTCTGTTTCAGACGACTAGGATCGCCGCAACCCGTGCGCCCGATTGGACGAGCGTCTCACGCCACGATCTGCATAACAGCGCATAATCTGTATAGATTTCAATGAAGTATTTCATAAAAATTTGTGTTGCTAGTTGAAACATGTGTTAATATGCGTAAAAACCCCCAGCACTGTGGGTTTGATAGTTTTCGCGAAATTAATTCCTAAATATTACTTTAAAAACAAGCTTCAAGACGGTGATATCGCCTTAATTGGAAAAGATCATACGTAAGAAGCCACAAAGGGTATACGTTGGAACTCAGGAAATAAAAAATATATATACAGAAATATGTGGCGGCGTAACCTCATTCTTCAGTCGGGGAAAATCCAGCAAAAACGTGATTTTTTCATTCCTCTTCTAGTATACGTGAACATGAGTCATTTGTTTCCTCTGATGCTATACTATTAGATAGTTAGTTGTAGGTCTTCCTGAAAGAGAATCCTCTCGCGGTCTTTTCACTGCGCAGATTTGACCCTTGCCGTGAAACTCGAAGCTTGTCACCCGACTGATTGGCTGTTTACCTTGACTAGACACGAGAACTTGTGCGGCTCTCATCGAATCCCCCCGTACGGACACGCGAGAAACGAGATACGTCTGTCTACGACATCGTGAATCATCCGGACGTCATATTCCCTTTTAATTGCTCTAATTGCTCCCAACCATCTGGATTTGCCATCCACTTTCATTAACGATAAAAAGACAATGGCACTGTAATGGCGTCGAACGTAGATTGGTACTCGAAGAATTTGATATAATTATTTTAATCAGTATAATTATCATCAATTGTATCCGAGAAATAATCGACAAGTGTAAACCAAAGCAGTAAAACCAAAAAGGATGGTTCGGAAAACCCTCAAAGGCGTACGAAAAAATGGAAATAGAACATATACACACAAGGGTGGTTAAAAAAAACGATGTTTTTTTCTGAACGGAAAATTGAAGTATGTTAAGAAAAGTAAAGTTTTGCAAAATTTGAGGGTTCTAAACAATTTTTTAGTTAGTGCTCAAACGCCTTTTTCATGTTCTTTTTTTCATGATTATCGGAGTGTTAATTTTCTTTTTTTATTTCGATGCAGAAAATGTTAGTGCGTGATCCAATGTAAGTCTTGATTTAATTTTTTCTGTAACAATACACAATTTTTATTTAAATATTTTTTTTTACCATAAACAATTTGTATTTGCAGATTGAGAATCAATATATGTAATTCGGTTGTGAAAATTATATCAACCACTTGATGAACAACAGTGTTTACATCACTGAACGTCCAACAAGTATGCGTGTTTTTTTGGAGTAATATGTTGTTTTGGAGTAAGAAACCAAAGTCATACGGATTCGAGAGTTACAAACCGCGGCGCTGTGACGCTATTGCACTTTTGTTTCTCTGACTGTCCGTGAGTTCTTTTCGCGATTCATTTGACTGTTTCCAGTAGTTGCTGTATTGAGGTACGTCACAGTACACGTAAAAATAAAAATGTAAAAACGTTTATTCGAACGATTTGAGCTCCCGTGCAGTTTTTTGGACTTGAATCCTTCACTTTGGGACTTTAATCAGGATTATAATACGTGCTTGATTACTTTTAAAAACATGCAAGTTGTGAACGACGTGGCTGAGCGAGCCGTTTCTTTGATGAAAGATTTCAACGGTTTGATTACGAAAAACGAAGACCAAAAACAATATCTGTTGCAAGTTGTGAGCGAGCACAGAAAAAGCCATCCTTTTTGCGAGAAGGGAAATTATTATTCGGCTCGATCTTCGGAGTAATTACGTAAGTTTTTCAATAATCGCGTACTGTGATCCAGAATACATATTTTTTTAAACATCGTTTGGAATGATTATTTGTATTAAAACTACTTGAAATAAAAACGATCTGTTTATGTTAACTTAGAAAATGCTACAGAGCATAAAAAGTTTTGAAAAAATTATATTATTATGATGTCTATTGGCGGGGGAAAAAAATTGACGAAAAATCGAAAAAGAAATTAAAGGTTGTTTGAGCACTACCTAAAAAAATGTTTAGACCTCTCAAATTTTGTATGAATTGATTTTTCACAACGTAGTAACATTTTCCGTTGAGTACCGCGAATTTTTTTTTTTAACCACGTCAATACACACATACCGTATTGAAATAATGCTATGCTCCGAAATTCGACGAGAAAAAAAATGATTTTTTATCATTCATTAGCATTGCACAAGTAATGTTCAATTTTTCAAAATTCAGTGGCTCATTGCAAATGCAACGGATTAGAAAAATAATGATAACTCCGAAAAAAAGAGGGATTTTCATTAAAATATTCCACGAAGGGAATGTCGAGCTTGAGGATTTTTCGAGTACACGGTAATTCCGCGAAATTGCGAGGAGGAAGGGTTTAATTATAAAGTACTCATCGGGAAGAGAGGTGTAATGAGAAACCGAGCGTGGGACACACATGGGTAATAGACAAAGGGTATATTTCACTATGTACCGTACACGTGAGAAGGAATTTCCGAGTGCTTATTCACGTACGTGTACAAGTGGATTAGTATGGGAGAATAAAAACATCGAGCGGTGTTTCTTCGTTTATCTATTAAAAAAA
Organism: Ophion slaviceki; assembly: GCA_944452715.1. NCBI lineage: Eukaryota > Metazoa > Arthropoda > Insecta > Hymenoptera > Ichneumonidae > Ophion > Ophion slaviceki. Next base: position 46,701,167 of record OX101784.1, read on the forward strand.
AAGAGAACACACGTTTCCATGGCTAACTTCAACATAATAATTAATACGATGCACACAAGGTGATTCAGCGATTCCCAAGTTTTTCTTCGTCTTTCTTTGACATGCAATTCGTCATAATTGCGACTGCTGTTTGCTATTTTCTCGCGTTGGTTTTTCTTGTACGACAGACGCCGAGGAAAGCAAACATACTTGATTCGCCTAATTTAGTAATTGGCGATATTCAATTCATCAAATTAAAACCAAACATCGCTTAGTTGGCAAAAAAATTACATGGAGAGTGTAAAGCGAATAAAATTGTGCAATTAATGAAACCAGATTGACATAATGCATGACGTTGAATTTTTTTGTTCTATTTTGATCGTTTTTCATTCTACTGTTTCTTTTGGAGCCTTTTTATCAGCATGACAGCAATTTCGGCAGAGTTTTTGAAGTTTCCCGAAGGTTTATACATCCTTCAAGTTTGCTTAGTGGGAATATATATATATATATAGCTTTGATTTATACAGGGTCCTTCCCTTTATGACATACCCCACCATATTCCACTTCTAATTTTAGTTGGAATATAATGAATATTTTTTTTATTGCCCAATTTTTGAACATGTTTAGATATGTGAAAAAAATTGGGTTATAAAAAGAAGATTTTTGTTATATTCCAGCTATGCGAACTTTGAGCCTGCATGAATCCTTCAAGGAACCCAAACAAACCCAAACTCAAATTGCTGTCATGGTGATAAAAAGGCTCCGAAAAAAGAGGATAGTAAAATGAAAAAGGATAAAAATAAAATGGCATTCAACGTCATCTAATATGTCAATGTGGTTTCATACTCGATATCTCAGAATCTATCGAACGAATTCCTTTGAAATTTGAATGACTTATCCAGTACTCGTGTAGACACTTTGCAAACTATGATAATTCTGATTCATCAAGCCGTTTTTTTCCATGTTGAAGAAGTCGTGTAAAAACACCCAAGTTCACGAAAAAATGTTCAACAAGATGCCAACAATTTACCTTTCAATATTTTTCGATAATCCTAGTTCAAAAACTAGTTCATACTTCGAAGATCAAAATGCCGTTTGATTTTTTTGTTTCAGATAAACGAAACACCCGCAGTCGTGGTCACTGCAAAAAACTTTTTTGAAGATGAGTAGCTAAGTTGCCGTGTTCTTCAGCAATGAGCGACGATTTCGGGCTGAAAAAATTATAAAGTGTGCTCAAAATATAAATAAATATGTGGTGAAGATTTGGCAGTTTTACGTTTATTTAGTTCGCCGAAAAAAAAAAATTTTAAAGCGAAAAAAAGAGCCTTCACACGGGACAACTGCCTTAAGGGGTTATATACAGTTAACATTTTCGAAAAATCAATTTTTGTATTATTTTCTTTTTCCCCGTAATGTACATATATTTAAGTACACACACAGAAAATTTCTTGTGAATCCGGCGAATATTCTCGAAGTTACATGCACATTTGTAATGACGTGTCAGAGTGTTCAAAGGTACTTTTGAAATTTTTAACGCGTTTTTCTCAAAACTGCGTTTTTTAAGTCGGTGAGCAAGATTTCTCGGAAACGGCTGAACCGATTAGTCTCAAATTTTAACACAATCTTTTCAAGTATATTTTTCAGTAATTAATCGAAGGTTTTTTTCACCGATAATTATTTTCCATTTTATAAACAATTTAAGGCCTAAATTTTTGTCAAAAATCGATTGTTTTCGTGAGAAGCCGCCATTTTGTGAAAAATTATTATTTTGCTTAGTCCTTCGATCAATTACAAGATAATTCATTATATTAACGAAATATTTTTGTTTTTTTTTTTTTAATTTTAGATAATCCAGTCCAGAGATATCGTGCTCACCGCAAAGCGCCTTTTTAGAGGTGCTCCCGGAGATCAGCAATAATTATGTTTACAAATGAAAAATCTTAAAATACAGTTAAAAGTTACCATCATATGTGTACAAATTTTTACGTTAATAGATTAAAGGCCTTCTCAAGAAAAATTCTTTAAAAATCGATCTTTTTGGGCCTTCTGACTGTATATAACCCCTTAAGGAGTCTACAAAAGTGTTTACCATGCCGATAAAAATGTACTGCATTATTACTTCGTTTGTTCTAAGCCTGTATGAAAAAATTGGGATCCTCTAATTAATCGGTTAAAAAATTATGTCATATTTTTTATTTGCATTGTACATGCCTTTTTATAGGACGTTGCTTCCCTCCCAAATATACTGAGGAAAAAATCTTAAATGAAAAAATGGCACAGACTGTCTTTTCCAGCAGATGTAATATTTTTCCGCGCAACAAGTATGCGTAATACTTGACCATCAAATTTCCTCGTCAAAGATAAAACCGCAGGTCTTATCGTGCGCCACAAATCGTTAGACACGGAGCACTGCCGTTTAGAAATTCTCCCATTATTTTCGCGTTCTCTCTGTGCTCTCGAAAAATGTTCGTGAATATTCACTTTTTTTTAATGAATCTGAAATTGGGTAAAAATGGTGGTGTGTTTTCACTTGAACGATTCAAGAGTAATGGCTTGAAAAAGTGCAGGAAGACCACCCCGATCGTTTTAAAAATAGAGAGAGCGAGAGGGGGGGGGGGTGAAAAAAGTGTTTCGTGAGGAAGGGACAGACGCGTGCCACCGCAACGTTCGCTCCATGGGGTCTGAGTGCACGTGGCCGTAATTTTCCTCTGACGTTATATGGATACTCCCCTGCAAAATGGCTTGTTTATTTATGCGAGCTTGCCTCCCTCAAGCTGACCAAAAAGCAAAGATCAGACATTCTTTATCTCCATCCTCTTTCCTATGCAGTAGCGTGATTTCTGATTCAGCCGTTTCATTATCATCGCGTATGTGCACAAAGGAAAATCGTTTCCCGGACGTGTGATCGTCTGATTCATCTTATTTATGGCGACGATCCCACAGCATTGCTGATTAATAATCATCAATTTTCTGATTCACGAAACTCGCGTATGATCGTATCGGGCTTGGTGTGCCACCGATATATCTAAACGCGTTACGACGTTCTCGCGCACGCGACACGAGAATTGCTCGATCAGTTATTACAATTATACTCACTTTCCTCATCGTTGTAAATGGTGTCTCAAAAATAACAAAATTCGTACTTTTCAAATAAATAATACGTTTTATTAAGGCCTTAGGCCACTCTAGAGGCCGAAAAAATAGATTTTTGGGGATTTTTTTTTCAGAAAAACTACAAGGTAATTCGAGATTACAAAAAAGGGTGTTTACCATACATATCGGCGACTGTATATAATAATTTTTTTAAAGCGATCAATTCCAGAATGGCGGCTGTGCAGCGTTTATCTCAAAACTGCATTTTTTAAGTTGGCCGGAAACATAACTCAGACAATTTTCAACCAATTCACTTGAAATGTTGTATATATCTTGAAAAATATATTGTCTATGAAAGTACGTAGGATTTTTCTTTTATATTGCATAGTTCATTTGTTATTAACAATTATCCGACGACTTTTAGGCAAACTTTTCACTTTCCACTTTAGAAGTGCGCCATTTGGTCAAAAATCAATATATCGAAAAAATCCTACGTACTTCTATAGCAGTTATTATATATAATCGAAAAAAATTCATTGGTTCATGATAATTCAAAAATCACAGGAGCTGTTTGTCCGGCTGTGGACCTTGGAAAAACGGAGATGTCATCGCAAAAACGCTGCACAGCGGCCATTTTTAAATTAATCGCTTCAAAAAAATTATTGTATACAGTCACTGATATGTATGATAAACACCCTTTTTTGTAATCTCGATTTATTTTGTAGTTTTTCTGAAAAAAAATCCCCAAAAAGCCTATTTTTTCGGCCTCTAGAGTGGCCTAACCCCATAATAAATCGACGTGTCAGGTCATTTCGAGACACTCTATATTTGAATACACTAATTATTTCACAGGTTTTTTTCAAAAAAATTGTCTTCCGAATTTTCCTCGCATCTATCTCAAAAGATTTATTTCTTTTTCCGGTCCTAGGAACATTCGTAGAGTAATTTAAAAATTCCTCTATAAAAAATCATATTTACGTTCGATGATACGAGTTCCATGACGGGAAGAGTAATTAACCTACGAAAGAGACTTCAATCAATAAAAATCGCCGATCCGTGACGGATAATTCTTACATCGGTGAAGCTAGGGGCAAAATGCTGCATTCGCGCGACGGTGAGATCGTTGCTAGATTGGACCGGGACGATTTCACAGCTACGAGCGTGAAATTAATGCAGAAACTCGAAGACGTGCGCGCTTGGGAATTTCTTGGCTTCGGCTCTTTTTCTTATTTTTTTCATGCGGATGTTTCGAAGGCAAACGCGGCAAACATGAAACGGAGTGGTCTTGTAGAGTGAGCCAGTGTTTTGTGAATAATTTCACGCGCGTCGAAAAACGAACGGAATTTCTTAGACTCGGATGAAAATAATTCTCAATCGAACGGTATTCCTCGTAGTATACTCAATTTTTAAACGAAAGATTATTTTGGCTTTTATCCATTGAATAATCATGATAGTACCGAAATTTTTATCATTTTTCACGTATTTTATTATATACAGGGTGTTTGGCACATGGACACCATTTTTTGGGGGATTGGGGGCGTCATTTGCTACTTTTTTTACCCTCAGACCCTATGTCCTAAGTGTCACGATAATTAAGATATGTTTTTTTCTCATTTTTTTTTTAATTACCCGAAATTTCCCCTCTAAATCGTCATAATTTTTTTGTTTGTGGTTATGTACAATATATTTTTATTGCCAATAAATCATTATTTGAGAAAATCGGTTTCAAGAAAATGACTCATGAGCTTCTAAAGTCTTAAAATGCGCAAATGTATGAAAAATGTCAACTTCTAAATTCATTTAAAAAAAACGAAAAGTTATTTTGAACTTAGCTTTATTTTGAAAAGACCTCTAGTTTACACCCTTTCCAACGGTATGCTACATGTCATAGAAATCACTCATTATGTGGTTAAAATAAAGAGAATAAGTTTTTGTTATAATGAATTTTGGAGATGAAATTTTTCATACATTTACACATTTTTAAGACTGGAAGCTCAAGAGTCCCTTTCTTGAAACTAATTCTATCAAATAATGATTTATTTATAATAAACATACATTGCAGAATACAAAAAATGTTATTTCGTACTATTACAACCACAAATAAAAATTGTGAAGATTTAAAGGCGAAATTTCGGATAATTAAAAAAAAATCATATCTCAAATACCGTGACACATAGGTCATGGGGTCTAAAGGCAAACAAATTAGCAAATGCCCCCCCCCCCCTCCGCACTATCAAGCAACAAATAGATGACCAACTGAACCCTAGCGTAGATGCTTTAGAGGTTGATCAAAAGTTCGAAATACAGGTCTGAGAGGATCAGTCAATAAAGTTCAGACAATGTAAAAAATACTTATACTAGTCTAAATGACTTGTAATTGCATTTGAAAACTTTTAAGAGGAAAGTACATACACAAATGAGGAAAAAAAGTAAAACAGGAAAAATCGTATAAAAAAGGTTAAAATGACTTTTTTCGGAAAAAAAAAGATCGTTAGACATATCCACGGGGGCAATTTGGACAGGTATTGATACGAGGCATCTAGATTTCGCTTTTGGACGGCACTTCTCGGGCCTTCCTGTATACATACATACAGGGTGTTAGAAAGGTCGATGAAAAGCCTTAAAGGGGTGATAGATTACCTCGTTAGGAACATATCTAACCTAGGTTACCTTCGTCCAAAGTCTAAGGATTTCGAGTTAACATGGTAAGTATTATATGATTTTTGGAAAATTTCCCAAAATTCGTTACTTACTCGTTTACCACTTACGTTAAAGCTATTTAACAAAAATAGCATTAACATGAGAGGTATTTTTATTTTTTGACAAGTTTTTAATTATTCAACACGTCCCATTTAGTTAGTTGGGTGGATACAGATCATTGTATTGGTGTTTGTCGATTGAATACACACTAAGCTGAGACGAAAATAAATTTTTCGTTACCAATTATTGTCTGTTTAAACATTATTAACGAGTTAGTATCTAATTTTGGGAAAATTTTCAATAATCATACTTACCATAATTACTCGAAGTCCTTAGACTTTGGACTAAGATAACCTAGGGTAGATGTGTTCCCAACGAGGTGATATATCACCTCCTTAAGGCTTCGCATCAACCTTCCTATAAGTTGTATATCCTTATGATATATGTTTATCATTTGTTTTTGTTTATTTGTTCACCATTTCGATTTTTTACCATTTACCTTTGGAAAATCCATTTTTTTTTGTTTATTTGCTTACCACTGTATATCATTTATGTTATTTATTATTCATCATATGTTATTTATTATTCCTCTAAAGTGCGAATAAAGAGGATTAGGCAAAAGAGCAAGAGTGACGACGGTGTATACGCGAGTTCTCGATGAAACCGCCACTTCAACGCTACACCACTTGAGCGGCGAATCCTCCATTTATCATTAAATATCACAAGGGAGGCTTGTAGACGATGCAAGAAGACTCGTAATGGATGAGACTGAAAAGCACGCTATGCCTCGTGCCGGCGAACGATTTCCCACTTTATTCCACTTTAAAGGACCGCTCTAGTCGAGCTTCATACACCGGCCGACATTCGCAGCTTCCTATCTTTCCTCCGAGCGAAAAATATCGTCTTTTTTTTCTAGTGGACTTAAAAAGTTTATACTCATTCACACTTTGATTCTACGAAGTCGAGAAATTTCTCGTTTAACCCTGAATTTTGCAAACTTTTATTGTAGTTCGCAGTTGTAGCGACGCAGGCTGAGGAAAAGAATCGAAGAGAGGACACGTATTTGAAAAACAATTAAATGTGATAAATATGATGAATTGAGCAGAAGCAAATGTTTGGAGTAAATTTTGGCATTCAAAGAATCCTGGCATGCTGTTTCGGAGTAAATTTTGACATTGCAGGAATAGCGAGTGAAAGGGTCTGCGTAAGCATGGAATTAAAAAAAAAAGAGATTTTATTAATCAGCAGTTTTTTAGGCTAGGGTGTTAACTTCAATGTGTAACAAATATTTTGTGAAAATTCCAAAACTTGACCGAGTTATGACGATTTTTGTAGAGGGTCAGATTGCCCACTGCGCTACGTATCTCGTATCTATCGTATGGCCGGACGATTTTCCGATACGTTTATCCCATTGTCGATAACGAATGATTGAAGTTGGTTTTTTTTTGTTGAAAATCGAACTTTTTCCTACAACTTGCCATTTTCGTAATTCTCCAATTTCCGCAAAACTATCCCGTATAACGAAAGCTTCATTGTTATACTATCAAAGTACATTTTTTATCGTTGATTTAAAATCATCCCAGTTGCCAGTACCGCCTACACCGATTGGGCATGCAGCAACGACGGCACTTTGCTTAAACAATAATAACTCCATTGCTTATCAATATTTTTCAATTAAAAAAAAAACTGAAACCAGGCAAGACTCTGTATCAATTGTGTGTAAAATCCCGACCTCGTTATCCCAAACCTCTCACCATAAAAAACCATTGAAAATCGATCTGTTTTTCGACAAAACTTATCCAGAAACGTAAACGTTGATGAAAAGAGCCGAGAATTCCACCCGATAATATTACAAAATTGAGAGTACAGAGGGAGACAAGAACTGGTCAAAATTAAAACTCGCTATTAACCCTTCCTTGACACACTTATATTTAGCCACGGCTTTGACACACTGGGTCAATTTGACCCAGAGAGTACTTCATCCGCCTGCCCTGAAGGGGTGTTCACGATTTTTTAGGCAAATGTTTGGAAAGTGAAAAATTTGCCTAAAATATCGTCAGATAATTGTTAATAACAAATGAATTATGCAATATTTAAAAAAAATCCTACGTACTTCCACAGACAATGTATTTTTCAAGATATATTCAACATTTCAAGTGAATCGGTTGAGAATTGTCTGAGTTTTGTTTCCGGCCAACTCAAAAAATGCACTTTTGAGATAAACGCTGCACACCCGCCATTTTGAAATTAATCGCTTCAAAAAAATTATTGTATATAGTCACTGATATGTATGATAAACACCCTTTTTTGTAATCTCGATTTATTTTGTAGTTTTTTTCTGAAAAAAAAATCCCCAAAAAGCCTATTTATTCGGCCTCTAGAGTGGCCTAACCCCTTAAATAAATTAATTTTTTTTAAATGTATTTCGAAAATGTATTTATTAAGTGTAACTTTTATATAAATATCTATAATATTAACCTGTCAAAAAATGCATGAAAATAGTTTTTTTAACGTCTAAAATGAGAAGACCCCTTAACTACCCTGCGGTCGGTTTTTATTGAAAAAAATCTGGGATACACTCTAAACATTTCTTAATATTTCTGCACAATAAAAATTCAGAAAGTATAAAATTGAATTGTTGAAAACTTATTGAAAACTTTAATTATTTGACTTTTTTTGAAAACTAATTCAAAACGTATTGAAAACGAAATTATTTAATTTAATAATTATTAAACTTTTATCACTACTTATTGAAAGCTTTCAATTTTAGGAAAGTGAGCATTTTATTTCAAATTCGTCCGGGTCGAAATGAGGAGAGAGAACTGAATCAGACGTGTCTCGCCACTTTTTATCGACGGTTTTACGGAGCGGCCTCGCACGATCGAGGAAAACCCGAAGCGAGATCTTGGAGCCATCGAGAGAACGGCGATTCGCCGCGAACAGCACGAAAAAGTGCAGAGAGGGGGGAAAAATAAAAAGCGAGCTGTTATTTCGAAGGGCCGTGTTTTGCATGCGGCTCACGCGTACAATACACTCGCTCCAATTATTTCGCAACTATAGTGCACACTTCGTCGCTGCTCGCGGTTGTGCAATTCAGCAGTGACGAGAGTTGAGCGAGTGCAAAAATGGCACGAAGTGTGCGACAACGGAGACCCGAAGGGGCAAGGGTAGAGGAAATAGCTTCTCGCCCCTCGCCCCTTTCCTTAGGCGTATAAATAAGAAAGGAGGGAAAAAAAAGAAATAAGAGCTATTTCTTGCGTAACCGTGGCATATCTCACCTCGAGTGCTCGACAAGTCGCGGGAGTAGTACGTAAATTGCAAATGTTTCGCGATAGGCTAACGAGACTTTGGAATTATGAAATTTTATCTCGGTTCTGTAAATGCCCGCTATCGCATACGCAGACATTACAGACCACGTGACTAATTTATTGCAAAGCTCCTCGTCCGATCGCCGCAGTGCATTTGATCATTTATTTTCAGCACCCCCATTTGGGGTTGAATTTTTCACCGTTGGGGCGCAATGAAGATTATTTTCTATTTATTATTTCCATTTTTATGCAAAATGATATTTTGCAAGCAAGTGGATCGCTAAATAACAGTTCTCAAAATTGTTTGCGTGATTTTCGAGGCTCAAGTATGCTCAAGGAAATTTGGGGAATTGAGGGACTATATCCCGCCAGGCCTGAAAAAAATGGCTAAATTCCGAATTTTGTTTCTGGGAAACGATTGGTGAAAATGGAAAACCATTTTTTTAACATCAAGGTTATTGGGAGCGTAAAAAATCACCAAAAAATACAGAAAAACAACAAAAACATGGCCGCCGGCAGATGAAGAAACTTTTTTCACGACGTTTGGCCGTGGACACTCTGTCGCTTAAACGGTTCATCCAAAATCTAAAAACCAGTAGGATTGCTCGAGTTAACGGTAAATACGAGTCGTTGACGATCGTCGATTTTCTAAATAATTTCTTTTAACAACGTGGCGGTGAATTGAAACTCGAGCATACAAAATCTATGAGAATAGTCGTCATTTTTACGTAACTTAAAAAAATTGAACATCGATTTTGAAAAAGGGAGATCGTCAACGACCTTTACATGTTTCTCATCGTAGCTCCTGTAAATTTGGAAAAAATGGATCAAGGGGTTCTCGAGATATCGTGTCCACCGACTTTGAGAACAGTGTTTCGAGATAAACGCTTTTAAGGGATCACAACAGTGTAAAAATTTCAAAAAATCTATTTTTTGAAATAGATTTCAAAAAATAGTAATATAAAAATACTATTAAATTCCACACTCAAACTTTAAACGCGTTTTTCTCGAAATGTCGTTTTTTCGAAATGGTGTACTCTGTCAAAGGAAGAGTTTTCAAGCTATCCGTCTCAAATTTTGACACAACAAAATCTTCATATTTTTTTAACGAAAAACTGTCGAACGAATAGGCTAAATTCGATACTTTTTTTTCTATCTTTTTAGAAATTTTGTTTCAGGTAATATTCACGGCCACAAACGTGTACACCGTGAGGACTCTTTTTTTCGAAGACATTTTCAACCGTTAAAAAAAATGTTTAAAAAATAAAAATAAACGTTCAAAAATTGATTTTCTGTTCTTCACGAGTGCATTGATTTGACATAAAAATATCAGAATGATTGGCGTACTTTAAGCATCGAAAAAAAAAAATCGCGATAATCAGCTATTTTTCGACCCGTTACACTGTGATGTTCCTTCAAAGTTTGAAGTATGATGCCGCTACCGCTCCCCCGGCCGGCTGTTAGAAGCTGTAGCTCATTTTATTTCAGGAATATTTCAATGAAATTTTCAGCGAATATAGCTGAAAGGTGATACTATCGAATGAAAATATTTTTGGAAAAAGCCATTTGTTTGACCCACCTAGATAGATGTAGCCCTTTAAAAGAAAGTAATTTTCCTTTCATTCCAACAATGCAAACTTCATCGTCGTACCCCTATAGATCATTGATAAATTATTCTTCGTTAAAAATTCCTTTGCATGCCCTCGTGTAATCTGTAAATTTGCATTCGCATTTTCTGCCAACAATTATTAAGAAAGAACGATTTTTTAAATTTCTTTCTCTCAATTTGTAACTCCGGAATAATTCGCACTCAGCTACGAGACCCGAAGATCTCTTTCGAGTCGCTCGGTTGAGTAAATCGCAAATTCAGCGATTTCCAGTCAAGAATAAAGCGACGCAATTTTTTTTTTCTTTCCGTGCAAACATGACCTTGTCTCTCGATCGAACACGATGCTCCATTAATGGCGTGATCGAAGCGGAAGTGCGTTTGCAATATTTCGGGCAGTGAAAAACAAAGCAACGAATACGAGAAAAAAAGAGAAAAGTACAATAAAAATGCCAACTCGTGCGAGAATAAAATAGAATGCACGTGGCGAGCTTGGTCTGATATTAAGGCGGAATATACATTTAGACAGGAAAAAATAAGCAATATTGAGGGATTTTTTAAACTAAGGAATAATTTTTCTACAATTGTCAAACTGTAGGTATACTGTAATAGTATATTTAAGAATACAAAATAATTTTTTTTAATTAATTCATCATCAAAATGACGGAGCTGTGGCAGAGTGTTACAGCAAGGTCGCCGCGGGAGTTGGGGATCGGCGTGCAGTCTAGCTTCCCGTAGACTTTAATTTGCAAAAAAGTTCAAACATTTTTTCAGTTAGAACATGTATAGTTTCTACGTGACGGTAATTAAAATGAAGAAAATGCACATTTAAGAAAATGGCACGCATTTACAACAAAAAATCAACATTTCCCGCAACATTTCTGTAAAATGTGGATTAAAAAAGTTTTTTTTTCTTCAATTTTTCAACAACAGTTCTCGTGAAGTAGAAGGTACCAATATTATCAATATTTCTACCAACTTTCAACTCAATCGGCTTAATAGTTTTTCAGTAATCCTGCACGCCAATTTCGATAATGCAGTTTTGAGAAAAACGCGTTTGAAGTTCACGCCCGCTCCGAATCCAAGCGGTGAGGCACAGGATTGACGGGCTGTAACGTTTGAAGTTTTTCGAATTTCGCTTTGAAACTTTGAGAAAATATTTTACATATATAATTCTGTCGTTTAAAGAAAAAAAAAGAAATCGAAATTTTGATCGTTGTAAATGTTTTCCCCGCCTTAATTCGCGAATTCGATGTCTTCGATAGCTTCGAAAGGTTCGAGGGAGTACGAAGAACTTTGCTCGAACAAAATGACGAAGACTCCCCTTGAGCCTCGCTGCTCGTAGAATCGTTCATCCCCTTATGCACCCCATCGAGGCTCTTGTCGTGATAAATAAAAAAACCCCACGATCCCCATGCGCGACGGGGCGATAGGATCGTACCGACGTTGCCAGATCTCCAACCCCCATATATCCTGTTAGCGTCTACGCGCCCTTGTGGCACTCGAATTTATTTCGCTACTCAAAATTGGCAAATTCGAAAAAATCGGCGAGAAAAGGAAAGCCGTGATAAAAAAATGGACAATTAATTTTCCGCTGCGGCGGAAAGTTTGCGGTGGAAATAAAATCGGGAGACCGTGCGCGGGGTTGATTCGCGTTACCGTGGATACGTATGGAGACCCGGGGAGTCGACAGCCTCGATCTTCACCCTCCTCGTGAAATATAGCGCCTCTGTAATGCACGTTTATAAGTGATTCAACGTGAACAGGGGTGGTTTTTGGAGTATCGATTATTCCGGGGCATTCTCCAGGCGACGTATTCGAGAGGAAATTTCCCCGATAAAACTCTTACGTCTAGTTCCCAAGAAAACACGATTGACTGACCAGGAACATCACTTGAGTGTCCGTATCCGATTTTGTTGAAACTCATATATGTGATAAAACATTGAAAATTATTAGACACGTACTTTTTTAATCTCCGAAAAAACGTTTTATGGGGGGAAACAACCCCTCAAAGAAAGGCGTGCCACCCCTTAATTTTATTTTTTTCAATTATTCTATTCTGAATTTTGTATCGCTTAGAAGAATTTTGGTTTTTGTTTCATTCAGATCGGTGGACTGCTTGTGGGTGAAACCGCAAAACTACCCCTCGACACGCCCTTCTTTGAGGGGTGGTTTCCCCCCTTAAAACCGTTTTTCCGCAGAAAAAAAAATACGTCTAATAGTTTTCAATGTTTATCACATATATGCGTTTCAACAAAATCGAAGGCGGACACTTAAGGCCATGTGCCACATGCCACCGACCGCATCGAAATTTTGAAATGGGAATTCTCCCGAACGGATCAACCAATTGGAATGAAATTTGTTGTGTGCATGCAGAGCGCTTGCTCCAAGAGCATGATTCGCGAAATTTTCCAAAATTTCGAAAAAAATTTTGCAGTTTGTGGTTACCATGCGAAAAACTGTGATTTATTGACCATTGCATCGCATTGTCGTCAATTTAGCGCGAATCATGCTCTCGACAGTGAAAAAGCACACATTTTGAGCTTTGTTTCACCTGTTTTAATGAACAAATGGCGGAGAAAAAGCATTTTGAAATTTTTACATAAATGTAGCAAATATGTACCAACAAAGCTCAAAATATCAGGTATCGGAGCGAGCGTTCAGTTCATCCGTTTTCTCACTGGCGGCGCGCAGCTCACTTAGACTGTTTTGACCGACCGCGCTCGCCTCCTACCGGAACAATTTATTTTTTGACAGGTCGAAAGCCGGAGCTATAACCTCGCACATTCGTTCGAATTATATTTCATACGATGTGTGTAATAGAGTGTGATGTAGAATGTGAATAGTGGAAATAGTGTTAGAGTGCAGTTTATTTTCGTCGTGCTTTGGTGAGTTTTTTTTGCTGTGAACAACGCCTCAGGACGCCGGCACACCACCGACAAGAAATCCCGACAACGAAATAATCAACGAGAAAACCGCCGCGGCCGATTCACGAAGAAGATCGAGGAACATCGATCGAGGAAAACACCAGAAGTCAAGGTACGTACGTGCTATAACCTCATAAACTCAATTTACGTACTTTGTAATTTGCCACGATCTTCCCTCGCATTGCTTTCCCGCTCGCCGATGTGTCAAATAGCCAACGGCTTCGATGCAAGAAACCCAAGTTCATTTGCTCTTCGCAGAAATACCTCGGTATTTATTTGTGAAAAATCGCAGATCGCATATTTTTCATTTCCTGAGCAGTGTGCGACCAAAATGAGGCACGAAATTCAACTCCCTTTGCTTAAGAACGCTAAACTATCACGTCTCAAACACGGATGATTTGTGGACCTGTGACGATTGCTCGATAGCTTCACCCTGAGCACCATACTAATACTGGTACCGATACTGTACGCACACACGTGGTAGGTACGGTACCTGGGCTATCATGTAGGAACCAGAACTAATCTAGCGTCGAATTTACCATCTAGATGGACCATTCGATTTATCCACGGCAGCAAGTACGTACTGCCGAGTCACAATATACAGTCCCGGTGTCGCCAGGATATCACCGCTGTCTCCAATCTCTCCGAGAGTACCAGCAAGGCTGACCGCAAGGAACAATATTTTGCCATGGATCGCACCACCAATCTGTGCAAGGCCTTTCACTTACGTATGTACGTTTCAAAACGAAGGGCGAGGACGCTAGAGCCTTGCATCTTCTTCAACAGAATTGAATGGTCAACGGTTGAACATGTTGAGGTAGAACAAGCATGCGCTCTTGATTTTTATAGATTTTGTTCAAATTTTAACCAGACATTGTTTGTATGATTATGCATGTTTCAGTGAAATTTCAGAACATTCGACTATTTAGATTCAGAGATAATGGGTTTTAAAATTGCAACTTTTAACACTGCAGGGTCTGCATTGAAATTTAGACAGAGTAATTTTCCGTAACAAATATTTGTCCTCTATAAAAAGACACAAGGCAATAACATAAGCAATATGAAATATTAATGTTTATAACGCAAATATTTCTTTTTACGTTAAAAGTTTCTAACTTTAGGAACACGATAATTATCTTTTTTCTCGACATATTGACCAATACTGTTCTACGGTGTTGCATAATGTCTTCTTATTATAGGGGACAAATATTTTTTACCGAGAGTTATTCTGATGTTACTGAACGTCTTTAGCAAAACTGAATAGTAAAGACAATCCAAACTTTTTTCACTCGTTCCCTAACTAGTTTGCTATTTAATCATAATTTTTCCTCAAAATGAATAACCCAAAAGAATGGTACGCCGAATTATGTGACCTGATTTTCGGCCAATGCAGACCCTGCAGTGTTAAAAGTTGCTATTGAAAAATCCATTATCTCCCAATCTAAATAGTCAACTGTTCTGAATTTTCACTCAAACTTGCATGATGATATGAACAATGTCTGGTTAAAATTTGAACAAAATCGATAGAAATCAAGAGTGCACGCTCTTTTTATCATAAGGGCTTACACCACTGTAAACGTCAAAACTTGAGTGATATTTTGCCATTTTTTTTGTAGGACAAATAAGAGACTATTAATATTCAAGGATGTTATTATTCATATCTTCGAGTGATCAAAATGAAATGTATATTAAAAAATTATGCCAAAAGGTGAGGCTGGAGCTATTCTGGAGAGGCATGTTGCATTTGAGACGCTCTGCGGCACGCAGTATAGCTGACTCAAATTCGATTTTACAAGGGGACAGTACGGCAGTCGGATTTTTGTAATTTTTCGTACTCATGGTACGTGAAGTTCAGAGCTCGAATATTAATATCCCAAAGCAGTTCGACGCCATATTCAGAAATTTTCGAGAAAATTGACTTTGAAGTTTTCGAGCGCACTCTTATCCCACAAAGATGCAACGATATTCGAACCGGGCTCGTGGCGTACCCGGTAGCGCTCGAGTCTAGTAATCGCGGGGTCGCTGGTTCGAGTCTCACTTCGATTTTTTTTTCATTTTTTTTTAATTCGCATACCTCCGTCATTTAAATATCCCGATAAATTTTTGTTGTATATAATCACATATTATTATATATAATTAATATAATATATCTATATATGTTTATATATGGACAAAATCCATATATAGTTATTTATGTACAAAATTCATTATAGTTATACATAATTATATATTTTCTCATATATGATCATATATTATTTATATATAACAATAGGTCATTATTTATAAAAAAATAAATAAATAATCCCGGGATAAAAATCATAAAATCTATGCTAATTCACATATATGTAATTATAATTGTCAATGATAAATGCAAGTCTTATTTTTGATTATCTCTTGCTTGAAATTGCGAATAGGCGACGTAAAAATATCCAGTAATAATATTTACATAAACTCCCTTGGAGATTAATAGGAATATAAATAGAAGAATAAATGTTGAAATATGTGAGTTATATTCACATATTTCAACATTTCAACATGAGTTATATTCACATATTTCAACATTTATTCTTCTATTTATATTCCTATTAATCTACAAGGGAGTTTATGTAAATATTATTACTGGATATTTTTACGTCGCCTATTCGCAATTTCAAGCAAGAGATAATCAAAAATAAGACTTGCATTTATCATTGACAATTATAATTACATATATGTGAATTAGCATAGATTTTATGATTTTTATCCCGGGATTATTTATTTATTTTTTTATAAATAATCACCTATTGTTATATATAAATAGTATATGATCATATATGAGAAAATATATAATTATGTATAACTATAATGAATTTTGTACATAAATAACTATATATGGATTTTGTCCATATATAAACATATATAGATATATTATATTAATTATATATAATAATATGTGATTATATACAACAAAAATTTATCGGGATATTTAAATGACGGAGGTATGCGAATTAAAAAAAAATAAAAAAAAAAAAAATTTCGAAGTGAGCCTCGAACCAGCGACCCCGCGATTACTAGACTCGAGCGCTACCAGGTACACCACGAGCCCGGTTCGAATATTGTTGCATCTTTGTGGGATAAGAGTGCGCTCGAAAACTTCAAAGTCAATTTACTCGAAAATTTCTGAATATGGCGTCGAACTGCTTTGGGATATTAGAGCTCTGAACTTCACGTACCATGAGTACGAAAAATCACAAAAATCCGACTGCCGTACTGTCCCCTTGTTAGAATAAAATAAATAAATTTCTATTAATTTACACGAGTATAGCTAGAGAAATACGTAGAGGATGGTGAAAATATTAATTTTTGTGTAATTGGGGAGCATTAAACCAAAAACTTAATTTTCGACAGAAAAAAAAGGACAATAATTTGGTAATAACTAATGTTATAACTAACTCATAGAAAATCCCGTACGTATTTCTCTTTGGAATGTTATTTTAAACATGTACTCAAAATTGGGAGTCAAAATAATGAAAATTTTTTAAGTTACGCTGCGTGCCATTTTGAAAAATTGTGTTTTGAGAAAAACCAGCGTAACGCAGAGTTTCTTCTCCATTCCCTGGTGGACTATGGACAAAATATTTTCGATGAAACGTTTCGAGGAGAATAAGCCACTGTCCGGGCTGAATCTCCGTCGTCTGATGACATCAGCACCGTACCCATACCTTCGTGAGGCGAGCGGTGGACAAAGTGTATATGAATCGTGGTCGAGGTATTTGTTTAAATTTATTAAAACGGACGGTAAGATGTCACCACCTTTCCACAGGGCAAGTCTTTAGCAACTCGGAAAGCCTGAAGTTGAATTGTTGTAAAAAATTATTGAAAACTTGCAATTTTGGGTAAGTCAGCATTTTATTTCAAATTCGTTCAGGTCAAAATGACGCAGTGTGTCAAGGAAGGAGAACACCACCGTCACTGCCCATTTTCGACCGTTTTTTGAAGATTTTTTTTAAAGAAACCAATAAAATACATGGTCAAAAGAACTTTTAGGCTTTACCAGGTATATATTGAAGTATGTAAAAAGAGTTTATTTGTCAAAAGAATAGAAAATCGCGGTGCACGAGTTGCTATAGCACTACTGGTTTTCAGTCAACCCTCTCCATACTGTTGAAGTTTGCATCGTTGGAACGCAACGAAAGCTCTTGCTTACATTTTATTTTTTATATTTTTATTGTTATGGAAAAACTTTTTTTTAAAGATTTATATTGTAGATCGCTAAATAAACATCTTAAAAAATGGTTAGAAGATTTTTGTGAGCAAAGTTTGCCAAAATAAATTAAAGGAATTCACGAATATTAATTTTCGTTGCGTTCCAACGACACAAACTTCAACCTCATACTCTCTCTACGGAACGCAGTACAACTATCGTTAATTTAATCCTGGAACTAAGAGCGAAATATTTTCGTTAATTATGTTAGTTTTAGAAGTCAAATACGGGGAAAAATTTCAAAATAATTTTTTTTAAATCGTAACGAGGCAAAAAAGTTCGTGTTTTCGACCATAATTTTGATATACTACTCCAAAAAATTAAAGGTACAGAAAATTTCTTCTTTTTTTTGAGTGTTTTTTGAAGCGCTGTATCTATGTGAAAAATGGTCGCATCGAGATAAAAAAAAGCCTTCGAAGCTTCAAGTTTTTAGTTTCACGATTTTTTGGCAACTTTTTTGCGAGCTGCGGTTTTCGCGCTATCATAAGAATAGCGGAGGAAAATAATTGCCAAATTTATTATTATTTTTTTTCAAGGGCTCACGGGCTAGTTAATTTTTTTTCCACGTAACTCAATGTATAGGTCAGTTGGCTTGTTGATTCAGCTTTAATTTGGTTTTTTGTGTCTCTACGTCAATTTTTTGCTGAGATATCCGACTTTAAATGAAACAAGATCCTTTTGTCTTTGATAATCAATATCTCAGCAACCAATGATTGCAACGGGAATTAAAGGGCAGCTTTGAAAACTTGAATAAATTTCCTACCAGCCCCTTTCGTTGATCTTTCAGAAAAACATTTTTTCACTCTCAACATTAATTTGAAAAAAGGACAAAAAGTGACTTTTTATAGTTTGTCAGTAAATCTACTACTACTTTACAAATATTGATGGAAACACTAATGTTGCCGCGTTTTTTTTCGAGCGTAATGTAGCCCCAATAGCCCTGTTAATTTTCAAATTGATTCATCGAACTGTTTTTCCGGACTGATTGATCAATGTTTTACAGAACAATGAAAGGCACAAGTGTATTGTTTCTAAACATCGTGTAATCATCATCAAAATGGAAAGACCAATTTTCTTCGACGTTTTCACAAATTTGCACTAGTCTCTTGTTAAATTTAAGAAAAAGAAATTCATAAAATTTCAATTTTTTAAAAATATTTCTTTTAACTTTGTAAAACATTTCAGGAAACAATACTGACTCATTTTTTACCCGATTCGGCCTTTGCGCACTATATTTTCACTCATGTTTAATTTCATTCATTAAAAGTTGATAACCCCAAACCGTATTCAATAGTCGATCTGAGAACATTTATGCGATTAACTCTTGATATTTTCTACGAAGGTTATTAGGGTTCCAGAAAACAGTTTTTTTTTCAAACTAGGCATGAACAAAAATTGAAAAACGTTACAGTTTACAAAAACTTTAGGTTAATTTATTTACCTAAACGTACAAAACAATTACCAAAAAATATTAGTTAAAAAAATGTTAATTGGTTTTTTCTTGAAAAAAAGATCAGTTTTGGAAGAAAAATTTTTTTGTAACCCTAATAACCTTCGCAGAAAATATCGAGAATTAATTTCATACAAGTTCTCAGA
Organism: Ophion slaviceki; assembly: GCA_944452715.1. Classification (NCBI taxonomy): domain Eukaryota; kingdom Metazoa; phylum Arthropoda; class Insecta; order Hymenoptera; family Ichneumonidae; genus Ophion; species Ophion slaviceki. The sequence goes on from OX101784.1 coordinate 46,720,619, forward strand.
TCGACTAGTGAATACAGCTTGGGGGTTTCAACTTTCAATTAATGCAATTAAAGATGAGTGAAATTATGGTGCGCAAAGGTCGAATCGTGTAAAAATGAGTCAGTATTGTTTCCTGAAATGTTTGACAAATTTGAAGAAAAAAAATTGAAATTTGTCGAATTTTTTTTCTAGACTTTAACAAGCAACTAGGTCAAAGTTGTGAAAAAAGTTGAAGAAAATTGGTTTTTTTCATTCTGATGATGATTACACGATGTTTAAGAACAATACACTTCTTCCTTTGTTTTGTAAAACTTTGATGAATCGAACCGAAAAAATGGTTCGATGGATCAAATTGAAAATTTACAGGGCTATTGGGGGTACTTTAAGCAGAAAAACAACCGGGCAACATCAGTCTTTCCATCAATACTTAAAGGATTGTACATTTACTATAATATATAAAGTAGTAGTACAGTTACTGAAAAGCCATTAAAAAGCCATTTTTTGGTCCTTTTTCAAATTAATATTAATGGTGAAAAAATGTTTTTTTTTCTGAAAAACAACGGAAGGGTCGTGTTGGAAATTTATTTAAGTTTTCAAAGCTGCCCGTGCAATCATTGGTTGCTGAGATAACGGTGATCGAAGACAAAAGGATCTTTTTACATTCAAAGTCGGATATCTCAGCAAGAAATTGTCGTGGAGAGACAAAAAAAAACCAAATAGAAGCTGAATGAACAAGCTAACTGACCTATATATGTATTTAACTGAAATAACATTCTCGAGCGCGTGGACCCTTGAATAATAACCCAAAAAATTTGGAAATAAATTTTCTCTCGCTATTTTTTATTATTGCGCGATTACAGTAGCTCACAAATTTGTTTTGACGACAGATCTCGAAACTAGAATCTTGAAGGTTCATAATGCTTTTTCTCATCTCGATGCGACCATTTCTCACATTGATACAGCGCTTAAAAAAACACTTTGAAAAATTGAAGAAATTGGATTGGTCGAGGGGACGAAAATTGTTCAAGTTCTGCTGCGTCCCGATTTCCAAAACGTGGTTTGGAGAAAAACGCGTGTGAAGTTAACGGTTAGGCGATATACCTGAAGAAGTTTTGTTTCCGTAATCTAATGCCACCTTTTGGTCGAAAATAAAACTATTTTTAGTCGGTGAGTTTATCCCCATAGATAATAGGCTTACAAGAGTTGAGAATTGCGACTACCGGAATGGCATCGCCGAAGACGCTTTTCAGCGCCGGAGACACTCGTATAAAAATAGCTCGAAAACCACTTTAAAACTTTTTTTTCGGCTATAAACGAATATTCATCATATTTTTGGAGGTTATAAGGATTTTTTCAGTGTTTCCAAAAAAAAAAGATTTTTCGAAAATTTTCCACCGGTGTCCTCCTTTAAACATATCGCGATCGTAAAATTTCACCGCTCTTCTGTGGGGCGAGACTCCTGCGATCGTCATTGCTAGAAAATTCGATCCTTGGAGGAACCTGCCGAAGATAAATCCCGGCAGAGAGAAAAATTCTAAACGTATTTATTTTAACAATAATTATAATATTTCACCACTCTTTCGAAAAGTGAGACTCGGTCGATCTCGTTCGCTCGCGAATTTGGTCGGCCGAGGCCAACCTGCCGAAGATAAACCATGGCAGAGAAAAAAATGGCGAACGCAATTGTTTAAACAAAGAGCATTGTAAATGTTTTTAAGTTTCCAAGGATTTTTGAAAAGTGCTTCCAACAAAACGATTTTTCGAAAATTTTACACCGATGACCTCTAAACAATTTGCGATTGTAAAATTTTACCCGTCTTCTGTAGAGCGAGACTTCTCCGATCGTCATTGCTATAAAATTCGATCTTTGGAGAAACCTGCCGAAGTGAATTCCGGCAGAGAGAAAAAATGCTAAACGATTTTTTTTAGCATAATTAGAAATAATTTAGTAATAATAAAATGTTACCACTCTTTCGCAGAGTGAGACGCGGTCGATCTCGTTCGCTCGCGAATTTGGTCGGCCGCAGACAACCTGCCGAAGATAAGCCATGGCAGAGAAAAAAATGCCGATCGCAATTGTTCAAACAAAGAGCATTGTAACATTTTTTAAGTTTCCAAGGATTTTTGAAAAGTGCTTCCAACAAAACGATTTTTCGAAAATTTTACACCGATGACCTCTAAACAATTTGCGATTGTAAAATTTTACCGCTCTTCTGTAGAGCGAGACTTCTCCGATCGTCATTGCTATAAAATTCGATCTTTGGAGAAACCTGCCGAAGATGAATTCCGGCAGAGAGAAAAAATGCTAAACGATTTTTTTTTAGCATAATTAGAAATAATTTAGTAATAATAAAATGTTACCACTCTTTCGCAGAGTGAGACCCGGTCGATCTCGTTCGCTCGCGAATTTGGTCGGCCGCAGACAACCTGCCGAAGATAAGCCATGGCAGAGAAAAAAATGCCGATCGTAATTGTTTAAACAAAGAGCATTGTAAAATTTTACAACTCTTTTGTAGAGTGAGTCTCGAGCGATCTCGGTCGTGACTCGAGATATTAGCAGAGATAGAATTTGTCGATGATGAGCGACATCGAGATGCCAAATAGTCTTTGAGCTTATTTGTTTAAATTAATTAAAAAAGAATGGGAAAATGAGCACCCTTCCACCATACGAGTCTCTAGCAAACCCCGTTTGCTAGAAAGTTCAACCATAAAGACATTTCCACCGATGATCGCCGTCGACAAAAAAATCGATTCGAGGGCATTTGTTTAAACAATGCGCGATCGCAAAATTTCACCGCTCTTCCATAGAGCGAGGCTAGCGATCTTGATTGTTCAAGAAGCTGACCAGCAAAAATGCTGCCAAATATGAATCCTGGCAGAGATAAAAATGCTGAATGCATTTGTTTAAATAATGAGCATTGTAAAATTTTACCACTCTTTTGTAGAGTGAGTTTCGAGCAATTTCGGTCGCTCGAAATTTTGGCAGAGATCGATATCGTTAACGATAAGCGGCATCGATGTTACAAATTGTGCTCGAGCTTATTTGTTTAAATGATATAAATAAGTATGGGAAAATGCCTGAGTCTTTTGGTTGTGGCCATCGTCGAAAAAAAATCGATTCGATGGCTGCATATACAAAGTAAAATGCAACAAAGTTTCACCCCGCTCTCCTGCCGAGCGAGCGCATGCTTCCAGTACAAGCGTACCATAGTCGCTACGCATAGTTGTATGAATTGTGTGATACACACATAGACGTAAGGTGCTTGCGTACGACCGAACGGCGTGCGAGAATGTATTCGTTCTTTCTCCACGCGGTCGCCGCGGCGTAGCAAACACACACACACACACACGCGCGCGCGCTCAGCGATCGCCGTCTATTTGGCTTCGACTCTTCGTCTCAGTGCGAAGCATCGAGACCGAATTCGCGATCGCTGCGCTGTCCGTCGGTAGCGACTCGTAGCTAAAAACTACGAGATCTGCGCTACCGACGTAATGAGAGGCCGCGTCGAAATTTTCTGGCGTGTGGCACATGGCCTTAAGTGATGTTCCTTGTAAAAACCGGATATCTGCCGTGCCTGTAAGGAGTACCGTTTAGGTCGAAAAGTACAGTGATCAAGTGGAAAAAAAATCAGATGTTTGGCCAAGCCGGAAGGACACCCCATGGGGCTGAAATGACAGCAGATCACATGACATACTGCGTTTGATTTTGAAAGAAATTGAAATCACATTTGTAAATTGATGTGATTGAAATTTCAGATTAAAACTGACCGAATTCATTGTTATTTTTTTGTTCTTTATTTTATTACCATTGTCATTCCGGTGTACTAATTACAGGACCGTTATCAATGTTTCATTCAATTTTCATTTAATTGATTTCAAAAATATTTATAGAAGATCAAATAACATACTGCATTTGATTTTTTATGAAATTGAAATCATCAATTGCAATTGACACATTGATTGAAATTACAAATTTAAGTTGATATGATTGAAATTTCGGATTCAAACTGACGAAATTCATTATTATTATTATTATTGTCATGTGTTCTTAATTTTTTAATAGTATTATTCCCGTAACATTTCAGTACACTAATTATAGGGCCATTATCAATTTTGCATTCAATTTTAATTTAATTGTATCCATAAATATATATAGATATATAAATTACTTCACGTCATGGCGCTGCCGCGCCTTTTCATATCAGACGCAATTTATCTAAATTGAAATTACAAATTAAATGAATCATAACGTTGTAATATGGCGCCCTGAAATGTTATATATGTACACTACCGGTCAAAAGTTTTCGGACACTTCAGATAGTTGCAAAACTTCTAATCACTTCGGATAATTGTAAAATTATATTAGAATAATATCAATAATTATACATATATATGAGGTATTCCAAGTGTTTTCGAACGACGTAAAAGCCTGACCTTCTTTAATCTTTTTCAAAGTTGGTGATGCTTTTGTATCATATATTTTGAGTACGTGGCATTTTTTTCAGATTTTTATCGGCTCGCTAATTCGGCTAACTCGGAGATAAGATTTTACACGTGATAAAATTTCAAATGATCGTATCGTAGTGATCTTTTCATCGTACGAAAAAATGTCATCTACAAAAAAGATGCGTTCTTCTATGAACTATTTTTTAAAAAATTCAAAATTTTCCAAGTGGTATACCACTAAAAAAAAAGAAAAATCGTTCATTTTTTTATTTTTTCACCCCAATGACTAGGTTGACCCTGCTAAAATTTACACTGAATGTTCTTTTATTAGTGTAAAATAACATGTGTAAGTTTCATCCTGGGCTAGGCTTGCGTTCAGTTAATATCTTCGTCTTAAATTGAATGGGAAATTGTTTTTGTTGAATAACTCGGCGATCTACAATTTTGAAGTAAAAATGGTAATGACTAAACTTGTGGGAAATCGGGTGCTTTACAACTTTGGTCATTACAGTTTTTTCTCTACCATCGACATTTTTCGAATTAAAGTTACGTAACGGAATGGTGGGAGGGGGGACTCGGCCAGGCGTTACGGTCTAGTTACGTGGGGGACAGGGGGGGGGGGGGTAAAAATGGAGAAATTTAGCGTTAAGTAATTTGTGTACGCCCCCGAAGGTGGAAGATACCTTTGGACGAGAAAAAATGGTACTGATTTTCATGATTTTTTTTTCAAAGGAAAGATATCTTCACCAATTTCGAGACTTAGGATATGTTTTATTACTACTTGTGGCTGTTACATAGTTTTTTGTTTAATCTTTAAAATGGTGGAGCAATGGCACGATCTTCTAAATTGCATTTTCGAAATTAGCGTAACGTATAGTTAAAAAACTAATCGACCGATTCTGATTATATTTGATACAAATCTTTCTAACCTTATTGCCTAAATCATTACCCGAAATGTTTTTTGAGTAACAAAAAAAGTATTTTTTAATTGCAAAATGTAGCCAATTTTTTCGGAAAATTCAATCTTTTTCTTTCAAACCGTACCATCTCATCGATTTGCAACATTTCTCAATTTTTCTTGGTTCATATTCTGCGTATGAGTGTTAGTAAAAGAAAAATCTTCGTTGTTTTTTTTTTCAGGTCGATTCCGCCGACGCTACGTGTCACGCCGTCTGACAACATCCACCGCAGCCCGTTTAGAAGACCGTGCCATGCCTCCTCCATTTTTAAAGATCAATAAAAAAATACCATGTAACAGCCATAAGTAGCAATAAAACATACCCTAAGTCTCAAAAATGTTGAAGAAATCTTACGTTGTAAAAAAAATCATGAAAATCAGCAATTTTTTCTTCGCCTAAAGGTACGTGGCCCCCTTAATGGAGCGTAACGTATACGCCACACGGGGCGATAGGAAGTCTGCAAAAAGGGTTGCAGGAGCGGGAAGCTGGGTGAATTTCATCGCTGGGACGATCAATAAGATAATTGAAGACTTTCCTCGACAATGTACCGCGGCGGATGGAAGTAATTTCATCTCGAACCCCGCAAACACGTGACGTACGTTCTTCAGCACTGCACTCGGACGCGGAGCAAACAAGCTCATTGTTTCAGCGAGCGAAGTCGTATGTACACGTCAAAATCGTCACATAGTCCTCATAGTATCTCTAAGAGCTTTTTTTCATCGATATGACACTTTGACGATCTTTTAAACGCGCATATACCCATATGTGTACGATCATGGTGACACAAAAGAATTTTAATGTCTTTGTTTCGACGATTAATGCCCCTGCTTCCGTGATCGTCGTCCTTGTCATTCGCGTCTAGCGGTTGATTCGTGTCATTCGAGTTTGCGTCCTTCGAATACTACGAATACTTTTTCAATATTTTTTTCCTCTTTTTCATCCTTATTATCTATATTTTTTTTTTGCTTATTTAGATTATAAATCCTTCGATTCGTACAGCCCCATTGAGAATCTGAGAGAATGGACGTTCGAGTTATTTCCGTAAGCTAAATCTACCAGAAAGCACTTCGTTCCTTTTTGTTTGGGTTTATCATGGTCTTGGGTTTGGATTTATTCATTTTCGTATGGGTTCCGACGACGCAAACTTTATTACATCAACCTCATATTTTTTACTAGTGTGATTCTCATTAGGAAATATTTTTTCGAATTTTTTATTTGGAAAAATGTTCCGGAAATAATGAATTTTAAAGATTAATTCGAAAGAACGGAAATCTTTATTCCCAATCCCCGACGAAATTGTCAGTCCTGCAGTATCTACTGTGTGCTCCTCATAATCTTCATTTCAACGAGAGTATCTTCCTTGCACTGAATGGTTAAGGCGGGATATACATTTACAACGATAAAAAAATCGATTTTTTTGTTTTCCTTTAAACAATACATTTATATACTATCTATTAATTTCAAAAAATTGTTTTGTGTACTTAAATATACTATTAAAGTATACCTAAAGTTTGATAATTGTAAAATAATTATTTCTTAGTAAAAAAAATCCCTCAATAGTGCTTATTTTTTTCCTGTTTAAATGTATATCCCGCCTTAATCGTCCGAATTAATAGCCATAAGATCCGATTCCTTTCGTGCTTTCGAGGGAAAAAAAAGAAAATCCCACACTCGTGAATACGAAACGCCGAAACAGCGGTTTGGGCGTTTCCTCACTATCGAAGACTGATTTAATGACTTTTTTAACGAGGAAGTGAAAAATCTATACCAAGGCGACAATAGGGGAAAGAGGAAACGAGTTGTGCGAAATTCATCGCTAGCGGTTAGCGCAAGTGAGAAAATAAAGCGAAGGTAAATCAAGGTGTGGTCGTCGGTGGAGGAAACTAAACATGTACATACAAACATACACACCCTCGCACACTCATATACACGGTGTCCTATTATGAATGGATAATCCTGCAACTGTCGATAGGTTAGATCATGGTCTGCTATATGTTAGAATTTCAGTTTAATAAAAGTCCCACGATTTTCGAGATGAAAATCATCTGCTTTTGGTTTTTCGCATGCCATTTCTACAAATGATAACATTTATGACCCGGTTTTGTTAAAATTCTCTGGGTTATGTGTTTTATATGGAAAAGTCTTCTTTTTAACCTTAAATGTTGAGGAAACTTTATGAAAAAAAATCTTGTGCAGAATTTTCATACAAAACAATTCGAACATCTGACTTTGATAGCCTGCAGTGTAAAAAAATGTAATCACTTTAAAAATTTGCTTACATATTGTCAATTTATATCATTTGTAGAAATGACATGCGAAAAACCATAAGCGATGATTTTTTTTAATAACATAAAGCTCAAAATCACGAAAACCGTGGGACTTTCACGAAACTGAAATTCCAGCATGTAGTATAGGACATGAGATAACCAATCAACAGTTGCAGGATTATCCATTCATGACCAGACACCCTGTATGTACATACACATACACACACACACACACACACACACACACACACACACACACACACACACACACACACACACACACACACACACACACACACACACACACATGTGTGTGTATGTATATATATATATATATATAGTGGCTTGAAAAGTAACGTTCAAAAGGAAAAGCTAGATGCCTCGTATCAATCCCAATCCGAATCACCTCCGCGTATGGTCTACGAACTTTTTGAGTTATGGAGAAAAAATCTTTGTAATTTTTTTTCTCTTTAGTGTGTACTTTCACTGCGATTTTTTTACTTGCGTTACCGTTATGAAATGCACTGTTCAGCAATAAATAAATTACCAACAGAACACTAATTAATGTGAATAGCTTAGATTTTTATGAAAAGTTAAAAAATAGGTTTGAGAAGATCAGTCACTAAAGTTCAGATGATAAAAAAAATACTTATACCAGTCTGAGCGACTTCCAATCGCTCTTGAAAATTTTTAAGAGGAAAGTACATACATCCAAGAAAAAAAGAAAGATCTATACTATAGGAAAACTCGAAGAAAAAAAAATTTTAATCTTTTTTCTCGAAAACTAAAAAGAACGGATGGATATTGATCCAAGGCATCTAGATTTTCCTCTTGGACGACACTTTCGGGCCACCCTGTATACATACATATACAGGGTGTCTCTCTGATCTCTGCCACCCGAAGTAACTCGGTAAATATCGATGTCACAAAAAAATGTTCCAGACAAAAGTTGTACGGTGTTAAGGGGGCCATCAAATGCGACCAAATTTTTTTATTTCGGTGGAGGCGCTGACGCACAGTCAAGGTCACCTCCACTTTTTTTAATGGAATGGTACATTTATTTTTCACCCATCTTGTTTAGCACCTCAAGCCGCATAAAAAACATTAGGGGTCAAAGTCGTTCAAGGTCATTCAAGGTCAGTATCGATGATACAAATCTAAATATCTCGGATCACTACCAAATATTTGGTAGTGATCCGAGATATTTAGATTTTTATTTCATTTTAATAGGTGACCTTGAATGACCTTGAACGACTTTGACGCCCTAATGTTGTTTATGCTGCTTGAGGTGCTCCACAAGATGGTTGAAAAAAAATGTATCATTCCATTTAAAAAAGTGGAGGTGATCTTCACTATCGATTAGATTTGGACTTTTTATTTACAGATAACCTTTCATAAAGATATCGAGGGGACAATGAAGAGAATTTTTTTTTCGTCATCAAATCAAGGCATATATCTCGGTTCATTAAAATATTTTTTCATAAAAATTGGTACAAAACTAGATGAATATATACTTAATAAAATGAGTACATGCCCCACCCTTTCATAATTCGTTATGTCTATGAAAAAAAATCGCATTTATTGACGACAAAGCACCTGTTACGGAACGGAATGGAGGGGGGGGGGGGGGGTTCGGCCAGGCATTACGGTCATGGTAGGTGGGGGGAGGGGGGGGTTAAAATTGGATAATTTGGCGTTACGTAATTTGTGTACGCCCCCTAACAAGAAAAACTCTGTCAAGTCTTAGCCGATATTATCTAGTTTAAGAAAAAACTTACGTTCAAAGGTCCTTCACGAGATTGTTCATAACTTCTTTCATTATTGATGTTTTTTTACGAAATTTGGTACACAACGTTGATAATGTACATACAAATGAATGTCAAAACGAACTCGTTTTGACATTCATTTGTATGAATGTCAAAATCAATCATCTTACTTGTTCAATCATCTTACTTGTTCAATCATCTTACTTGTTCCTTCAAAATTATTTTCTTTAAATAACCGTGATTTTCGGGTCGCCACAGTAGCTTAACCCTTTAATGACCTAATATATAGGCAATCGGGATTTTTGAAGATATTCAACTTGGAGCACCGTTCTCAAAATAGCTACATCTACTGATAGTCAACATTACATAGATATAACGAGCCCAAAGTTGT